>CM059188.1:20479730-21079730 GCA_030323885.1 Branchipolynoe longqiensis
CTGAGAATGTGACAATCCTGTGCTTTACTTAATCTTGAAGTAAGTATATCATATACCGGACGCGGTGGTCGAATCGGTAGAGCGCAGACTTCACCTGCGGAAGGTCGGGAGTTCGAGTCCCAACTGTGTCAAAACAATGACTTATAAAAGTGATAGTTGTCGTTATCTAGTCTGGCACTCCGCATTACTAGGATAGGACAAGGACTGGTTAGTACAGTATCAGGATAATATGACTGTGTGAAATATCGGGTCAAGGCTCCGGCAAGCTGATCTCCTAGTGGGGCAGCACTGAAAAGTCACCATGATTGTGCACTGTCACAAGTTGCTACCCATCCTGACATGACCTTAGATGCTGCTAGGACGTAAAAGAATGACAAACAAACAGCATAAGATATTTGAAGTAAAAACACAACATTAATTTTGGCTCCCGCTTTAGGCACAATGTTCCGTTGGTTACCTTTACCCGCAAAACACTTCCAATTACATATACATCGATACTTGCCTGCTGCTCAGCATAACTAGGGCAGGGAGACGCGGGACGAGGAAGCCCAGTTAAAGTTGCATAGTCCGATGGTTTTTGAGTTTCAGAAATTTTCTGAAATAAATTTATTAGGTTGATCTTTATAATAATGTACCTCACTTTAGCTTGAAGTAATTTTTATTTTAAGTGGATAACTTTTTAGATATTTTAAGTGCAACCATGCACAATTAATTTTGGCAAGCTTGCCAAAATTGGGACACCATAGCATTCTGCAGTAACATGATCTATTCAATTGCCTAACTATTCCCTTCTGTGTGGCGACAAATGTTTAATAAGTGCATCAATATCTAAGCTAGATATGTAGAATCAAATTTAGGTTATTGTTTTGGTTTTGAAAATTTGATGATTTCATCGGACTATGCAACTTTAAGCTGGAAACTGCCCAACTAGAGTATTTCCAGATTTTGCCGATAGACGTCACCAGCTTAACTGGAGGGGTGTAATACACATGAAGAGAGCGGCGGTGAAATTCCAGAAGAAAAATACAATGTAGTTGTCTTTTTTATTATAGATATATTACAAGAGCTTGAATTCTGTTGCGATATGAATATCTGAATATAATCAAGCATTTTATAATTTATTGCATAAGATATTGCATGTGAAATCATAGGCAGTTGGGGAATGTACCCGACTAGAGTAGTTCCAGATTCTGCCAACAGATGTCACTAGCTTAAAGCTGCATAGTCCTATGAAAACATAAACTTTCCAAAACCAAAGCACTTATCGAGATTTGACTCTACCTATTTAACTTAGATATTGGTTCACTTATTAAACATTTGTTGTTGCATAGAAGGCAATACATCAGCAATTTAAAATAATCTGTTACTGTAGAAGCCTATGGTGTCAGTTTTGGCGTGCTTGCCAAAATTGAAATTTGCATGTTTGAACTCCAAATATCTCCAAAGTTATCCATTTAAAATAAAAGTTACTTCAATCAAAAGTAAGGTAGATTATAACGATCAACCTACTATAGTTATCTCAGAAAATGACAGAAACTCAAAACCATCGGACTATGCCACTTTAACTGGTAGGGTCTATTGTCTGAAATTTGAGTTTTCCTGTTAATAAAAATTGACTTTAAGTTTAAAGCTTCGCAGGGCAGTGAGCCGCCAGGAGTTCAAGTGGGCAAGACACTGGGTGGTATTCACACAAGTGGTTTGACAAGGCCTGAAATCATTCTGTACCAATTAGATTCGAGCATGATTCTATCACTCCTAACCGCAGTTCCACTCTGCTTCACCCAGCTACCTCTGTACCTGCCCCACTCCCTCCACCGCAAAGCACCCACTCACCCTCACCCCCACCCCCACTCCCACCCCTACCCCCACCCCCACCCCCACCCCAACCCCCACCCCCACCCCCTCCCTCACCCTCACCGACCGCATAGGTCACACCACCTCCACGTGAACCCACGCCACCAGTGTAGGCCCAATTGTTGGTTGGTTGTTGGAGTTTTACGTCCTGGCAACATTTAAGGCCATATCAGGACGGGGGGCCGTATTGAACAACACCTGAAAATGATATAAATGTACATTAAAACCTCTCTAAATCGACCGGCAATGGGACCGACTTTAAATGATCCATTTAGGGAGGTGGTTGGCTTAGGGAGTTTTTTTAAAATCGACACAATGGTATTGTACGGACGATCGTTTGGGACCCAAAATAAAGCGATCGATATAGGGGATTTGTCGATCTGTGGAGGTTGTCGGTTAGAGAGGTTTTACTGTATATCAGAGAACTGAGATGCATTGACATGCCACAAGTAGATCAAGTGCAACATACACAGGTAGGCCTGGGTAGGCTATTACATCTGGTCGCCGATAAGCTTTTGTTTGTTATTGTTTTACGTCCTAGCAACATCTAAGGTCATTTCAGGACAGATACCGACTTGTGACAGTGCGCACTCATGGCGACTTCATAGTGCTGCCCCACTGGGAGACCAGGCCACCAGGACCAGGACCTGATATCCCACTCAGTCACATTATCCTAATACTGAGCCAACCAGTCCTTCTTTGCCCTATCCTAATAATGCCGAGCGCCTGGCTAGGAAGCGACTAGTATCAATTGTTAGGTCTTTGGTTTGACTCGACCAGGGTTTGGACCCATGAACCCATGGGTTCCGATCCCCAATCTCCCAAAACAGGAGACGGATGCTCAATTCATTCGGGCATCCCGTCTGGTACCCCGATAAGACAATGTTAAGGATAATAGCCCCAAAATGGCAGATGTGTGGGTTCAAATCTTACTCTGGGCGTAATGTTTCCATTCATTTGCATACACACCTCACACACGATATATATATATATATATATATATATATATATATACACGTCCTTTCTCTTCCACCCACTAAACAACACAATGCAGTCGCAATGCACTCAAACGACTCCCACCGCTATACAATGACGGATATAAAGCCTTCCACCCAAACATAACCACAATCTACCCACAATGCACCAGAAACGCCGTCACGACTCTCCGCCTCCCCACACAAACACACAGTCTACTCATCACCACGTTCTGGCCTAGGGTCTTACTGGGGCGTAAAACAACACCAACCGACCAGCCTCCCCAGGGCCTCTCAGAGGACTGTGGTTCGGCTCTTAGGCTGCCTTTTTCCTTTCCCCCCCCCTCCCCCTCCCCAATTTCTCTGACCACTACCCATCTGAAGCCAACTCCCGACCACATGGTACCGCTTTTAGCGGTGCCCATACAGTGCTGCAGATTTGCAGCCTTCAGCGCACCAATGTGACTAAAATCTCCCCCAAAACAAAAACCACATTCTTACCTACCCACCCACATACGACCCGACCACACAATCATCTCATTCTCGGAACTACAAAAACCCTCAACCACCCTCAGTTCTCTTCTATATATTAGTTATTATTACCTACTATCCTACTGTCATAGGAGTTAGTTCCTGCTTCTGCCACTATGGCGCCACCTGTGAGTGGTTCCTGGTACCAGCTGCGTCTAGTCACTCCCCCTCCAGACCTGCTCGGATGGTCAGATTTCAACCACTCCAGTATCTTGTTATTCTGTTTACCATGGACCAACTGTTGATATAAATGTGATGTATACGCATTATACGAGTATAAATGCATGTACATCATATATTTCCTCTTGCGCATCGGTGGAGTTCCCCCCCCCCCCTCCCAGTTGTCGGGTAAATTGCCGGGTGGGCGCCCCCTCGCATCACACTGGCGGAAATTATATATATGGATAGTGATAAACCCTTTATCGCATGTATTATTACTATTAAGATCTGTAGTGTACTCCTGCCTCCCATTCGCCGGGGTGCGGGTGGGGGTCCAGCATGCACCTCCCCAACCCCATGGATAGGGTGACAACTGACACTCCACTCGCTCACAAGTTTGGTATATGTGCGTATATGTGTATGTAAGTATATACATTAAGACCGACTCATGGACACACCTCTCACAGCAGAGAGCTAAATGGAGAGCGGCAGTCAAGTAATGAAAGCAGTCTTTGTTGCATTGCGACCGACAGCATGATGATGATGAAGTATATGTGATATATAAAGTATTATGCGAGTATAAAGATACAGAAGGGAATAATACTTATTATTGTTATTCTCCATAAGACGCAATGCTGTACCAGGTGGCACCATCTCGACCCACCTCGCTTCCACCAGATGTTGACCAGTGTCAGTCGTAATGGAGGATTTTTTTGTATGGGCAAGGGCATGTGATCCCTTTCCAGAGATTAAGCTACTCAACCCACTGCCTTATTTGTTCTCTCTCATCCACTGTACTGAATCTATGTTTATATGCATATATATATCATCATCATCATCATCATCATGCTGTCGGTCGCGATGCGACAAAGACTGCTTTCATTACTTGACTGCCGCTCTCCATTTACCTCTCTGCTGTGAGAGTTGCGTCCATGAGTCGGTCTTAATGTCTCTCAGCTTCAGGTTTCTCTTGATGGTATCCCTGAAACCGGAGACGGGGGCGCCCTCTCTTTCTGTAGCCAGAAGACAGTTGAGAATAAAGGATCTGCTTTGGTAGCCTGTCTGATGACATCCTCATGAGGTGTCCAGTCCACCGGAGATTCTTTTTGATCAGAAGATCTTCCATAGAGGGCAGCCCCATCCGTTCGAGTATTAAAACTGTCGACGGAAGATGAGCTCAAGCAGCGCGGTCCTTGGTAACCCGGGCGACGACCGAGCCGGTATGGTGTTTTGTGCGGTTGTACATTTCATGAAAGCTGCCTGCAAAAGTGTTGAAGTGCTGCTGGCTTTTGCAAGTTACCAGCGGCACTCTCTCGGGGAGCAAATAGAGGTTTCACACCGGCAAGAACATGTCAAGACAGGCGCAAAACTATTTGTCCCTGCAGTGGCTGGTCGGGAGATGTTGGGAGTTCCATACATCAACCGCCCTTAATGCTGCCACAGTGACATGGTTTTCTGCTTAGGGTTTGCTCCCTTAGCCTTCGGTTCTGTCAAGGACCTGTACCACAAGGCAGTGGTTTACAACTCTGCAAGGCAGGGGCGTCAAACTCCCTGAGGTATTGCTATAGCTGCAATACCTGCAATACCAGCCACCAGTACACTTACCTGATATCCCACTCAGTCACATTATCCTGACACTGAGTGAACCAGTCTTTGCCCTATCCTATTTATGCTGAGTGCGTGGCTAGGAAGCGACAAGTAGCAATTATTAAATCATTGGTTTGACTTGACCACGATCTACCAAAACGAGAGACGGACGCTCAACTCATTCAGCCATCCCGTCTGGTGTGAAGATAAGAGAGCAGTAGTGAGTGGTTATGCGCTAACTCACTATACAAAACCATATACACTCACCAATACGCCTAACAGTAACACATTCGAAAACACACAAGTACCACAACACACCCACCTTCTACCCCACATCGCACAACCCCCCCACCTCCCCCCCACCCCCCACACACACCCGCCCGTGGATTAGGGGGACAAGCCGGGTTTGTGAACTGAGGCGCTGGTGGTGACAATGGCCGCGCTCTGCCATTATAACGCGCAATCCCATTCGCCCAGCACCAGCGTCAGCGCCAGCCGGCACCAGTTCGCCAACTCCGCACAAGGTGGCGGGGTGAGCCTCGTTTTCGTCGTCGCATTTACTCCAGGGTTAACCCAGATCGAGGATGGGGTTGTGTGAACCCCAGCTCACACAACAGAGACCTACCTACCTACACACACACACAAATACACCCAAGCACCCACAAACACACACACACACGCACACCTGACCGTCAATATTTGCCGCGGTTTCCGTTTCGTATGCTGGTAGCAAATTCTGCGAGCAGATAGATTGGAGAGATGACCTAGGGAGGTTAGATCTTTTAAGTCGGGAGGGGTTTGGGTGAAAGGGTGGGGAGATAGAAGGGATAGAGGGGATGGCGGCTTCACCCCCACTACTACTAGTACCGAGTACTAGCTTTTCTACCATGCCATACCCAAAACCTCGAATCCGCCTCCCAAAGTTTGTTTGTTGTTGGTATGCGTCCTAGCAACTTCTAAGGTCATAATCAGGACGGGTATCGACTTGTGACAGTGCTTCTTGCTTCGGGGGTGGTTTTGTAACCTTACGATGGTTACTGGTTGCAGAACGGCAACATTTGTAGAGAGCCTCTGATAAATCGGACCAATCTTTGTTTGAAGATTAATCTTCAGTAGGGAGTGTTGTAGAAGCTGGGGACATCTTTACAATGTTGTAACGTCGAAGCATTGAGGCGGCCCCGAATTTCTTCAGTCCGGCGGTAGTTGAGCGGTAGTTGCGCACTCCAGTCGACAACAGCAAGGGTTTCGAGGAAGGGCGAGTAAAGATGGGTGCAGCGGTGGTTCCAGCAACGATAACAAAGTGAGAGAAAACGTAGAGGTACAGAGCCCCACCCAAGCACACAACTCCTCTGGTCAGGGTGAGGAGTATGCCTGGGAGAAAATAAAAAGGGTCGAGTCTAGGAAAGAGAAATGAGGAGAGTTGAGTCAAAGGACTGTGACTATTTGCTCTATGGTGACCAGCCGGGGAGCCAAAGACACGGACAGAGTAAGAGTAGAAGGTGAAATGCCGGAGGGCTCCCACTCCTGGAACTCTTTTCAGACATATCAAGGAGGAGCAAGGCCAGCGGAGAGGAGATAGAGAGAGGTGTGGATGAAGTGCGGTCGGGATAGCAAGTGACAGTGCACACTCATGGCGACTTTGCTACCCCACTGGGAGGCCAGGCAGCCGGCATTATGACCCGATTTCCCACACAGTCAAATTATTCTGATAGTGATACAGTACAAACCAGTCCCTGTCCTATCCTATTAATGCCGAGTGCCAGGCTAGGTGCCTCTAGAGCACATTGAATTTTATCATCGGCTATTGGCTAGGTAGTGACAAGTATCAATTTTATAAGTCATCGGTTTGACTCGGCTGAGATTCGAATTCCCGATCTTCCGCATGCGAAGCCTGCACTCTACCGATTTAGCCGCGGTGTATGATCCGCCTCCCAAATTCCTCCCAACCAGCGGGTTGATCATAATCACTACCACCCCCTCCTCCTCAAATCAAACCAAGCCTATTATGGATATCAAAGTCATTACAACACATTCCTCTTCGAATAAAGATTATCACCTTTTACGTCAGCATTCAGCATTTGACTGAGATTGAATTACCGTATATGTCCTAATAAATAGACGCGCAATGCGCGAGTGCAGTCACTTGGATGCATGTTTATTCAAAGTTAACGAATTTCATGGATTTGTTTTTGTTGTGCCTCTGAAATAAAGTGGGAGTGTCTTATTTTACGTTCATTCAGTCTGAATATGATAGTATCTTTTTTATTTGTTTTTGCCATGCCTCTGAAATAAAGTGAAATTGTCTTATTTTATGTGCATTCAGTCGGAATATAATCGTAAATGTGTGCGTGCTTTCAATCTTGAAATGGGGTGCATGCTTCTATTGGGTAGCGTGCTTCTATTGCGACATAGGCCTATACAGTAAGTGACATGCAATATCTACGGATACCTGTTTTCTGTTATTTATCAGGTGATATCCTATGTGAATATCCTTAAATCACCGCATTAGTATGCTTGTAGCCCTTGGTAAGGCCCGTCCTAAAATAACCTTGAATGTTTCCAGGGCGGAAAACACAAACAGCCAACAACAATCATGATTATGCCATCACCATGGAACTATTCCATTTTATTAGCCTTAAATTACTTTGTAATGCTTAGATTGCATTTAAAAGCATCAGTCTGTGCATCTAATCACCGGACGTGGTGGCCGAATCGGTAGAGCGCAAGCGTCCCATGCAGGAGATCGCGAGGTTGATTCCCGATTGAGTCAAATCAATGACGTACCAAATTTATACTTATCACTTTCTAGCTTGGCATTCGGCATTAATATGATAGGGCAAGGACTGGTTAGCTCAGTGTCAGGATAATGTGACTGAGTGGGATATCGGGTTGTGATGCTGGCGCCCTGATTTCCCAGTGGGGCAACACTTTAAAGTTGCCATTAGTGCACACTGTCACAAGTCGGTACCCGTCCTGATATGACCTTAGGTGTTGCCAGGATGTAAAACTCCAACAAACAAACAAACAACAACTCAGTGTCAGGATAATGTGACTGAGGGGGATATCATCTCTTTGTGCTGGCGGCCTGATTTCCCAGTTGGGCAGCACTATGAAGTCGCCATGAGGGTGCAATGTCACAAGTCGGTATCCGTCCTGATATGACCTTAGAAAAATTAGGTGTTGCCAGGAAGTAAAACTCTAACAACCAACTCAACGTAGTCTATGACGTCACATAATAGACCGGTATTGCAGCGTCGTGTCCTACTCAACACAATAACCAAAATGTCATTAACAATATACCTAGCTGGATGGCCATTAATTGTCCTTTCTCGCCGCCGCAAATTACGATTACACATAGATTTCTTGGCCTCACCTTCACCACTTCCGGTTCAACCGGAAGCGGTAGGGAAAGGCTGTTCGCAATCACACGCCACCTAGTATGGCCAGTGCGAACTAAATATACCACAGATGGGATTTGGCCGTCTGCTTGTCTCCAAGCCAGTTGTGCTCGATACACAACAGCAGCCATGCGTGTTTTTATAAGATTCACCGGTCTTGTTCAGTGGTGAACCAACAGGCTATGTAAAAGGAGGCGAAAATGTCTCTAACAGTTGATGGCCTCTCCTACCTTTCCTAACATTATGTTGATTAAAATCCAAAAGCCGCAATCCATTGTATCCATTTTCCTTCAATATATATCCTTCAGAGTGTTCAAATCACATAATATCAGGCTCAGTGACACAATGTCAGTTTAAAGTGATAGAATCCACTTCCTGTGACTCTACCAGAATGGCCACTTTGTTGATGTATGTGCTCTGTCCATTCAGATTTTAAACTTCATGCATCTATGAATATAATTGACTAAACAACTCAAAAGTTGAGGGTAAATACATCCAGGTAGGTGAAGAATATATTTTGCTTCTTATATTGTGAATTTAGGCTCTCATTTCATTCCCCATTTTTTCTCAAACTTTTATATACGGTTTGTTTTCACCCCTGTACTGTCTGTAGTACGGGGTGAATCTTGTATCTACCATGCTGCAGAAGGTTGGTTGGTTGCTGGAGTTTTACGTCCTGGCAACATCTAAGATCATATCAGGACGGGTACCGACTTGTGACAGTGCGCACTCATGGGGACTTAATAGTGCTGCCCCAAGAGGAATGTGTTGTAATGACGTTGATATCCATAATGGCCGTGGATTAATTTGGGGAAGAGAGGGGGTGTGGGGGGTGGTAATGACTATAATCAGCCCGCCGGTTTGGAGGGTTTTGGGAGGCGGACGGTACGCGGTTGCCCAATCGGTAGAGTGGGAGACCAGGCCACCAGCACCATGACCAGATATCCCACTCAGTCACATTATCCTGACACTGAGCCAACCAGTCCTTGCTCTATCCTATTATTAATAATGCCAAGCGCCAGGCTAGAAAGCAACAAACTTGTATCAATTTTGTATAAATCATTGGTTTGACTCGACCAGGGTTTGAACCCATGGGTCCGAATCCCACGATCTACCCAACACGGGAGACCGACACTCCCCACAAGAAGGAACATTTAAAAAAAATATTGTTAAACAATTTAAAACTCCTGGAAAGACCACACTTGGTTACTTGCTACTCAATACTGCTGCGAAATGAATTGCTTTGTGCGAGTCAGGACCGCGACGGAAGCCTCGATTTGTGTAGCACGCGTGTGGTTGAAGCGGGCCCCGGGAGTGTCTCAATGCCGAGGAACAATGCCTTGGTCGATGCTGTGGGCAGACCCCATGTAACTAAATGCATTGTTTCCTCAAAAAGCCGCAATGATCGCCATTGCATGCTACCCCATATTTAGTCTGTCCGAGGTACAGACGGTCTCGGAACAAAGGCCATGCTGTGGGTACCGGGGCGGAAAACAACTTTAGGGGTATTATATAATATATATATATATATATATATATATATATATATATATATGTGTGTGTGTGTGTGTACATAAAGGCATGTACATCCCTATATACATATATTCACATATATTCTGATATGGACCCGTACATACACATATACACACATATATACACATATAATATATATATATATATACATATATATATACTGCATTATGTATATACCGTATATGTCCCAATATATGCGTACTGCACGAGTGCAAACACATGGATGCGCAGCTATTCAACATTAAAGAATTTCATGGATTTGTTTTTGTTGGGCCTCTGAAATAAAGTGGGATTGTCTTATTGTATGTGCATTCATTCTGAATATGATCGTAAATTTGTATTTGTTTTTGTTGTGCCTCTGAAATAAAGTGGAATTGTCTTATTTTATGTGCATTCAGTCTGAATATGATCGTAAATTTGTGCGCACTTTCAATCTTGAAATGGGGGTACGTGCTTCTATTCCGTAGCATGCTTCTTTTGGGACATATACAGTATGCATATATACATGTGCATATATGTATAAATGTACATATGTATATACATATATACATATATGTGTATACATGTATATACATATATATGTATATGTGTATATGTATGTTTGTATATGTATATATGTATATATGTATATGTTATGTATGTGTATGTGTATACATATGAGTGTATATACACATATATATGTGTATATATCCTACATGTATATAGTACATATATGCACATACATGCATATACACTAAAACCTCTCTAACCGACCACCTCAACAGATCAACCACTCCCCTATATCGATCACTTTATTTGGGTCCCAAACAATATCATCGCAACGATTAACAAAAATCCCTAAACCGACCACCTCCTTAAATGGACCATTTAAAGTCGGTCCCATGGTCCGTTGACTTAGAGAGGTTTGACTGTATACGCATATATAGGTGTGTATATAGACACATTGTGCTTGTGAGTAGGACTAGGATGTAGCTCCCATTGTCTGACTTGACAACACAACGCAGTGTCCGCGAGCAATTGGCGTAAGGCCGATTATGGACATGGAATGGTCAACACCTGCCAGCCATGGCGGGCACAAACAAGGCCTGGCCATAAGTTGCTTGTCGGAGTGTTATGTTCTGGCAACATCTAACGTCATATCAGGACGGGTACCGACTTGTGACAGTGCACACTCATGGTCGGTCGATTTAGAGAGGTTTTACTGTACATCAATCAATCAATAGTTCCGTCCTCTAGTCGAGGGTTGGATGCAATGGTTCTCCACTTGTCCCGATGGTGTGCTGTTCTGATAGACTGTGAATAATTCAAGCCTGTCCACTGTGAAATATTTGTAAACCATGATGTTCTTGGTCTCCCTCTCCCTCTGCTGCCATTCACCTTCCCTTCCAACAATGTACGGTATATTGAACTCTGACAAATGATGTGGACAAAATAAATAAGTTTCTTTGTCTGTATAGTGGCAAACAAGCTTTTCTTATTTTTAATTTTTCTGAGAACTTCTTTGTTGGTGATCTTCTTTCTTTGTCCATGATATTTTCATCATCCTTCGATAAATCCACATCTCAAATGCTGCTAAACGTTTGTACATTTTCTTAGAGATTGTCCATGTCTCAGCCCCATACATTAGAGTACTGTACATGTATAGTCGATATCATCACAGTGCACACTCATGGCAACTTCAGAGTGCTGCCCCATTGGGAAATCACGCCACCGGCACCATTGACCCAATATCCCACTCAGTGACATTATCCTGACACTGAGCTGACCAGTCCTTGCCCTATCCTATTAATGCCGAGAGCCAGGCTAGGAAGTGACAAATATCAATTTTATAATATAGGTCATTAGTTTGACCTGACCGGGAACCAAACTCCCGACCTTCCGCACACGAGGCCCGCGCTCTACCGATTCGACCACCGCGCCCGGTTGTGCATAAGTTAAAGTTGCATAGTCGGATTAAGCATCAAATTTGTCAAACCAAGTCACTGACCTAGATTTGATTCTACATATTTAATGTATATACTGACACACTTATTAAGCATTTGTCACCACATAGGGAATACTGAATCAATTTAGCAGAACCTGTTACTGCATAAGCTTATGGTGTCAGAGTTATGGTGTGCTTGCCAAAATTGATTTTGCATGTTGAAATATCTCCACAGTTAGCCATTCAAAATATAAATTACCACAAACTAAAGTAAGGTAAATTTTAACATTCAATTTAATATATTTATCAACCATCGGACTATGCAGCTTTTTTTCTTCTTTTTTTTTTGGTCCATTAGTTGTTTAAGCAAGGGAAATTTCAGTCATAGACGACTGGTCTTCCTCATTCCACTGCTGGTTGATAGAAAGCCCGAGCCTATACTTTTACCGACCCAAGGGATTTTTAACCTCCCACACCACAAAGACATGGTATGAGAGCAACCGGCCTTTGATGACGCTGTAAGTTATACACAGCGGTGGAAATCCAAATTGGCAGAGCTGACCCTCAGATTAGGAGTCTGACCTAGAAAAAAAGTCAGACACTCTAACCACTCCGCCACAGAGAACGTGCATCATACATGTAGCCCTAGCTTTAAGCTCGTAATAGAATCATGGCTGTGTCCTGAAGTTGAACGAGTGAATAAGCATCGCCAGCCAAAAAACAAAGGTCTCAAAGTGGCAGATGCCCAATCTGACACGAGCACGCATCTTGTTTGCTGGGTTTGATGATATCGACTATACACATATAGTAAAACCTCTCTAAATCGACCGACCATGGGACCGACTGTAAATGGTTCATTTATGGAGGTGGTCGGTTTAGGGAGTTAGAATCTGGTTACAATGGTATTATTGGAACTTAAATAAACCGATTGATATAGGGGAGTGGTCGATCTGTGGAGGTGATCGGTTAGAGAGGTTTCACTGTACGGGAAAACCTCTCTAAATCGACCGACCATGGGATCGACTTTAAAGGGTTCACTTGCAGAGTGGTCGGTTTAGGCAGTTTTTGTTAGTCATTACAATGGTATTGTATGGGCGATTTGGATCCCAAACAAAGCGATCAATGTAGGGGAGTGGTTTATCTGTGGAGGTTGTCGGTTAGAGAGGTTTTATTGTATATGTATATTATAATTGTGTGCGCGCATCATACATGTAGCCCTATTTCTATATATTTCGGAAAAGTAGAAGAACTATATGCATATATATGAAAATTATAAACCTATAAAGATTATATGTATCTGTAATCTCTGCTTTATACATCTATATACGTACATGTACTAGATAAAGTTATTATCTGGATATAAATATTAGCAGCCCCTTAATGTTTCTCTATTCTATGTTATTCACTGCGGAGCGGGCATTCTCTCCTCTCGCCTCCTCTACACCGTGGGCTAACTGTCACTCTGTTCACTTTCAAAACTATCGCTCTACTTTTCTGAAGCAGAAAATAAAATAATTGAAAAAAGTTGGTTACAAACATGCGTACGCACGTTCTTACTGGCTCTCTTCCAACGAAGGTGTGTATTGTTCTTTTTATTTAGACATGCTTTACTGAATTGTATTTTGTGAAAGAAACACAAGACCTCAGGCTATACCTACCGGCAAATCATACATGTCATGGAAAATGTCCTAGAATAACACTTTGACAAACATAAGTGCGGACATTGATTTGAGGTCAGTACAATTTGTTTGCGGTTTATTTGTATGTCACTTTTAGGGGTAAGGAGAAAAGGTTGGAAGGGGAGATGGGGGGTTGGAGGTGTCAGAGATACTATTTTGTTGGTTTCAAACCCCCACCCCCTGAGGGTGATGGATCATGGTTGATTGGTGGAGTTTTAAATCCTGGCAACATTTAAGGTCATATCAGGACCAGCCTTGTTGATCATTACCTGGCAATACTCTACAATTAGGGAGATAAATGAAGTCACCATGAGTGTGCACAGTCACAAGTCAGTACTCGTCCTGATATGACCTTAGATGTTGTCAGGACGTAAAACTCCAAGAACCAACCAAAGAACCATGTACATACATGTTTGTTTGTTGTTTTACATCCTAGCAACATCTAAGGTCATATCAGGATGGGCACCAACTCGTGACAGTGCGCAGTCATATGCCACATTTATAGTGCTGCCCCACTGGGAGACCAGGCCACCAGCACCATGACCTGATATCCCCACTCAGTCACATTAAGTCCTGACATTGAGCCAACCAGTGCTTGGCCTATCCTATTAAAGCCGAGCGCCTGGCTAGGAAGCGACAATTATCAATTTTCAAGTCATTGGCTTGACTCGACCAGGGTTCAAACCCACAAACCCATCAATTCGGATCCCCCAATCTCCCAAAACAGGGAATGGACGCTCAACTTATTCGGCCATTGCGTCTGGTATATATATACATATATATATATACATATATATATGTGATGCATAACTCGTTATATGAGTATAAATGCATGGGTAGCAAGTACACCCTATATATCCTCTGTGCACATTGGTGGAGTGCCCCCTCCTCCCAGCTGTCGGGTTACTATCCAGGCGGGGACCCCCTCGCATCACACACTGGAGGAAATTTTTAGAAATCATATCCAGTCTATGCGCATCCACATTCGCGCAAGACCAGCACTACCCGCACAACCATCACACTGCGTCGGCTAAAGGCGGATTTCCGGGTCAGTGCAGTGTGACCCACGTAAAACTCACGAGGCTGACGATCCACCATGGCTCTGCTCTATTTCCGCCAGACGAAAGCCGGGAGGGCGGGGGGTGGGGGGTGGGGGGGTCACTAACCTGTTTATCACTCTCCAAGCAGGTGGCTATAGTCAGCAGACGGGTTGTCGCCACTGCCGCCTCCGCGTGGAGAGTGTGGCGTTCTTCATTCAGAGTCTACACGCATGCATACTCTCCACCCCCCATCCCTTTGAACACTGTGACAGTGCGTGGAGAGTGTGAACCACTTTACTGTCCCTCCTCGGCTTGGAGCTCCAATTGTGCGCGCGTCTCGGAATGTACAGGGCAGGTCTGAACAAAGATATACAGTAATACACATATCAGCCTGATCCCTTTTTAGCTTAGGACTTAAAAAATGACTGACAAAGGCAGTATTCTCTACACCCGACTCGCAGCATCGTCTGCTCCCGCTAAATGTCGTCTGCTTTCAGGGAGCACACAGCAGACGACATTTAGTCGCCATACACTGCCCGTTTTTTGCTCATATCGATTATTTTTTTGCTTTATCACTTAACAAATTTAGTTAATTGCTAGGCAAACAATATTTTGCAAGAGATAATGCAGACGACGTTGCAATCAAAGCAGATCACGTCGTTTTCTAGCAGATCATGTGGCGTTTTGCCTGAACACTGGAACAGATAATGTGTTTCCAAAGCAAGACATATTTAATTAAAGATGCATAGTGCGACCATTTAAAGTGAAATTTAATAAATACCTGCAATACCTACAATATGCAGGTATTGCAGGGATTGCAATACCTCAGGGAGTTTGACGCCCCTGCCCTGCAGAGTTGTAAACCACTGCCTTGTGGTACAGGTTATTGACAGAACTGAAGGCTAAGGGAGCAAACCCTGAACAGAAAACCATGTCACTGTGGCAGCATTAAGGGTGGTTGATGTATGGAACTCCCAACATCTCCTGACCAGCCACTGCAGGGATAAATAGTTTTGCGCCGGTCTGGACATGTTCTTGCCTGTGTGAAACCTCTATTTGCTCCCCGAGAGAGTGCTGCTGGTAACTTGCAAAAGCCAGGAGCACTTCAACACTTTTGCAGGCAGCTTTCATGAAATGTACAAACGCACAATGCAACTCTCACAGCAGAGAGCTAAATGGAGAGCGGCAGTCAAGTAATGAAAGCAGTCTTTGTCGCATCGCGACCGAGAGCATGATGATGATGATGATAGTGCGATTAAGCATCACATTTTCAAAAACCAAAACACTCACCTAAATTTGATTTTACACATCCAACTTAGAGAGTGGTGGACTTATTTTGCATTGTTACCACATATAACTTATAGGGGCATATTGAATCAATTTAATAGAATGTGCTACTGGATGAACCTATGAGTATGAGGTCAGAGTTTTGGCATGCTTGCCGAAATTAATTGTGGAAGTTTCCACTTCAAATATCTCAAAGGGTAGCCATTTAAAATAAAAGTTCCTTCAAATTAAGTAATGCTGCAGTCACACTACTACGCTTCTCTCCAATGCGCGTCGACGTGTGTCACTTTTTGGCGAGACGTCAGGAAGCGTTACGCACGCATTAGGCATGCATCGGTACACGTCGGTACACCTTGATGGACGTCGACGGTCGGCGAGGATCATTGGCATGCGTCGGGGCACGTCGAAAGTTTTGTGCTTGCACAAAACCTTTCGACGTGTGTCGAACGTTACGGGGACGTTAGGCACGCATCGAGATACGTTGGACGCGCTGGAAGATCATTATGTGAATGGTAGGCAGATGCCGCGCGTCCATGATGGTCGTCTCCACACGTTACGCCAAATGGTTGCTTTGTTGTTTTATGCCCTAGCTACATCTAATGTCATATGATGACGTCGCACCAAACTTCTTTTTTTTTTCCACACGCGTCGACACATGTTGGCCGTGCGCTACTAACACGCTGCGTTGACGCAAAACATTTTCCCTACACCGCCAAAAAGTTGGACGTGTCTCGATGCGTACAAATTATTTTGCACGTTGGCAGCACGCCGGTGAGAAGCATCGTAGTGTGACTGCAGCATAAGGTATTATAACATGAACAATCAATTCAAATATATTTATCTCATAAGAAAGAAAGAAACTTAAAACCATCGGACTATGCAACTTTAAAGCAGACTATTATTTCACGATTTAACCACAGATATACACACTTCAACAAACCCGTTATTTATACTTAGCTAGTGGCGACCAGACTGTCTGATTTCTGGGTGATTTATTTCAGAAGTTTGTCATTATTATTTCATTCAGACCTCGAGGGTGGAGTAGACTCCAAATGATACGACGCCCTTTCCTTTCCACTGTCGATTTTTGTATTTGTATTATTTGTATTATTTTGTGGGGTTTTCTTTCTTTGGCGGTGTTGCTTTCAATCACATTACCTCCATATATGCCCTTAGATGTTGCCGAGATATAAACTCCTACAACCACCCAACAAACCAGACCAGACGGGGTGGCCGAATGAGTAGAGCGTCCGTCTCCTGTTTTGGGAGATCAGGAGATCCGAACCTATGAGTTTGTGCGTTCGAATCCTGGTCGAGTCAAACTGATTACTTAAAAATTGATACTTGTCGCTTCCTAGCCTGGCACTCGGCATTATTAGGATAGGGTAAGGAGTGGTTGACTCAGTATCAGGATAATCTTACTGAGTGGGATATTAGGTCATGGACCTGGTTTTCCAGTGGGGCAGCACTAAAGTTGCCATGAGTGTGCACTGTCACCAATCGGTACCCAACTGGATATGAGCTTAGATGTTGCTAGGACGTTAGAAAATAACAAACAAAAAAACAAACAAAACCCAACCAAGCTCCATAGCTCTAGGTACGGCGGCCATGTGTTGTCAAATAAATATTAGAGGTGTGTGTCATAAATGACCAGCCCCGTCCTGAAATGACCTTAAATGTTACCAGGGCGTAAACGTCCAACAACAAACCTCCATAGCTCTCTGGATGAAGGTCACGTTTTGTAAATAAAATCAGAGGTGTGGGTTGTAAATGACTAGCTAATATCAAATAATAGTCCCTCACATTCTGTAACTCAGCTGTGATATATAATTTATATATATATATATATAGGTATATATATATTTATATATATATACATCTGCCAATATGTGGTTTGAGACTAGAAGGCCGGGTGATCGTGCACAGATTGAAGCAGAGCCTAGGAACCCAAACACCTTATTAGGGCTGTAAAGGAGTACTTAGAGATTCTCAGTGACGTCAGTTGTCAAACCCTATGTTATTTCCATCAGAACATTAAAATATATGCAAACAATTGCACACACACAAATCACAAGATGGAACTATCGAACTGGGTTCAGTCTTATTTCAGTTTTATCAACCCAGGCAAGGTGCCAGGCAATGGAAATCAAACGACGCTACCAATACATGAAAGGCAATCAAAGACAAACTAACACAAATCTCATTTCTTCCAGGTTTACCAAAGACCATGTTGCCACTGTTGGTGGTTATGTTCTTTTATAACTCCAGGTGTAATATAGCAACAAGAAGCAGACGAAAATACTCAGGTGCAGCTGTACATAAAGCAGAATGTGTGCCTGTCTTGGAGGTGTGAACTGACTGTGTTGTTATTACTCGCTAACTACATTTAACTTGTGACGTTGGTGCCTTTGTTAAACATGGTCCCACCTTTCACTTCCATCCATCTACACCTGTCCTCTTTACCACACATCCATATCTGTTTAACCTTCGCGTGTACATAGACCCACCTGTCAGAAATATTGGTACTTACATAGCATGGTTTCACCTGTCATCCCCCAACACAGTACGACTAGTTATTCTTCAAGCATCTGTTATCTTGGTGTTAAACCATTACACCTGCACCTTACATAACATAACTGATCGAATGGTTGATAACAAACACATCATAGCTAGTCCTGGCACTGTTTTAGAGATATATTAAACCATGTTCACAGCTAGCAGGAACATGATCAGTGCAATAGATTGAGTGTTCATTGAATGTTCTCCACTAGATTAACCTTAGGATCTCTTGAATACACCTGGTTTTATATCGGTGTTAATTATTGTGATGAACATGGTTTGAGTCACCCCCTTCCCTTCCCTCACTTAGAACTGCATCCGATTTCTATTGATGCTTTATATTTAAAGTTGTATAGTCCGATGAAAACATCAAATTTTCAAAAGCAATATACTTATCTGAATGTGATTCTACATATTCAATTTAGATACGGGTGCACTTATTAGGCATTTGTTACTGCATAGAAGGACATACTAAATCAATTTAATAGAACCTGTTTCTACTGAAATCAATGGTGTCAGAGTTTTGGCGTACTTGCCAAAATTAATTTGGCGTGTTTTGATGTCAAATATATCCAAAGTTAGCCATTTAATGTAAAAGTTCCTTCGAATTCAAGTAAAGTAGATTATTATGATTACCAGAATGTAATTATCTCAGGAAAATGGCAGAAACTCAAAAGCATCGGACTTTGCAATTCTAAAAACATGAAGCTGACAACCAAGATTGAATCCTCAAAAGTGGCCCCTAATTGGATAAACCCAAACCCTGTTCATCAGCAATACACACAGAGTAAGCAGCAGCAGCAGTAGTGGTAGAATTAATTCCCAAGAGACAATTAATTGAGCTCGCTAGTCTCAAGTCACAGATCCTGAATGGGGTCGTAGGGTCCCTACACTAACCCTGCATGTTGTACTTCTCATTGCCTCATTCAGAAAGTCAGATCACCCCGAAGGTGTTGGCCCGAGTCGATCTGACGCTAGTGGTCCACATGAACGAGCAGCTCAGTGCGCAGGAGCGGCTCGATGTGGTGCAGGGCCTGCGGGACTTCTTGCGCTATGTCCGCATAGCAGCCGACCAGGTCCGCATTGCCATAGTCACTTACGATGGCACTGGCGCTGAGGTGTTGATTCAGCTGACGGGTGATAGGTCGCAAATTAGCGCCACCCTTGATGCCCTTCAAAATCGCAACCCACGAGCCGGCGGAGACATTGCATCAGCAATGCGAACAGTTATCGATGATGTCTACTCAACGAGGAATGACCGGCGGCCAGAAGTGGCCAACTTGGTGTTGCTGACCTATGGGTCAGTGTCGCGAGAGAGTGAATACCCCACAAAGGTTGAAGCGCAGGCAGCGCGCGCAAATACAGCTAGGATCGGAGTAATTGTCCTTACCTACAAGGTGCAAGCTGAATACCCATCGCAGCTACAGAGCACCCTCCGCGCAGCCTCATGGAGGGGCAAGGCGCTCTTCTTCGGCTTCTCAGCCAGCACCTACCTGGCCTATGCGCTGCGAAGCATAGTCATCTACGGACAGGGAATTGTGTCAAACTTCGGTGAGATTCACAAACAAAGCAACCCACTAATGCTTCACAGATTAATTCTCTCCAGGGCAGGGCTCTCTACTCCACTGGGACAGATGCTGCTTTAATCCAAATAAGCATTATCCTTAACCACTGCAACGCCTGTCTATGTTGTTTCTTGTAACCATCTTCTGGGGCACCTTTCATCAGAGAATATCGGTCTTTTTGTGCTAATGCGTCTGTGTTCATATCACCCTTCTTTTTTTCTTCTTTTAGACAAAATTCATATTTTTTTCCTTCTTATTCTTTTCATTTTCTGTATGTCAGCATCCATGTTTGTCTGTGTTTGTCTGCTTCCTTTTTGTGTCTTTCGCATCCTCAGTTCATTCACTCACATTTGTTGTTTGCTCCATGCTTGCTCATAGTCTAGTCGAGCGCCCAATGGTGAAGCGGATAAATTGCATCAACCAGAGAGTTAAACTAAGTTGGCAGAGGTTGAACCAAGCTCAGTGAAAACAGTTAGCTGAAGTTTCTGCTTGATTTAAAGCTGCATAGTCCGTTGAAAACATCAAATTTTCAAAACCAAAACAATGATCTAGATTTGATTCTACATATCTAATTGTGATAACTGGTGCAGTTATTAAACTTGTGTCACAACATAGAAGGGAATACTGAAGCAATTTAATAGAACATGTCACTGCAGAAGCCTTGGGTGTCAGAATTTTGGCATGCTTCCCAAAATTACTTTTGCATGGTTGCACTTAGAATATCTCAAAAGGTAGCCATTTAAAATAAAAATTACTTCAAACTAAAGAAATATAGACGATAACAATATTATCTCAGAAAATGACAGAAACTCAAAACCATCGGACTATGCAACTTTAACAAAATGAACACATAATTGGTTACGTTACACCTTAATCAATGACATCATCAATGTCGCTTTGTAGCAGAGATGTCCATCACTGTTGAACAAGTAGGGTCATGTGTAGAGAAGAATCTTATCACTCAGGAGTGTGTTCTACAATTATCCTTACATCCAGAGAAGCCACCACAAAGATTACAACCCAATCATTCAAAACTTTTAATCGCGACACAAAGTACTCAGGATTTTATCGCAAAGTTATTCGTGACCTACAGATGTGAGATTCTCAGTCATTATCCAAATTCTTTTTGACATTGAGAGATTGTAGCTTAACAAAGGGACTCATATGTAGAGTGAGTGATCTGGGTTTCACGTCCTACTGACATCGGAAGCCATGTCAGGACGGGTACCAACCGGTGACTGTGAAATAATTATGGCAGCGCTAATGTGATATCCCACTCAATCGTGTTATCCTAACACGGTCATTGCGGTATCGTTGGTCATCATGTCCAGCGCACAATAAATATGGCCTATATCTAGACCCCATTGCCGAATGTTTATTAATAACACTGTTATTAACTGCATTATGCAATATTGCCGCAGAAACAACAAGAGCTAAAAGACGGTGTTTAAAAAATGCACTTTGCAAGAAAAAATAAAACATGCATTATTTCCTCCCTGATTCCTTTAATCGGTTATTTTAAGAAGATCCTTGTTAATGCTACTGTTGCTCTCGATGTTGAGAACCCTCGAATCTCTGAGAATGCCACATTTTTCTAGTAAAAATCGTCAGCAATTCGGACAAAATTAATGCAATATGCGATGAAAAAACACAATGCTCAAAACTGACCCGCCTAATGCTTTAAAGGGACCAGATATAGGTCGTGAGAAACTACCCGTACTCCGACAAATGCTCTCCAAGCATACATTTGCCAGTTTTCAGTTTATTCAACTACATATGTGGGGGGAGAGGGGAAGGGGGAGAGTGCTGACATTGGTTGCTTCTATTGTGTTTTATTTAGTCCAGCAGCACTGACACTTTTAGACAACCATATAGAGAAAGAAATGTTAGAAATTGCAATCTAAAATGATAAATATAAAGTTCAAATGTTTATTTATCATAACTAGCTACTATTTGTGTGAACAATTGATTACATCATGTAGATTAATAGACTTTAAAAGTTGAATTGAGAGCTTTCAGTGGCTGCCATCTTGGTGGTTGCCATGGCTTCCCCTGTGTGTGGGGAACCCCTCTAGGTCATGTGATGAGGGGATCCCACCTATGATGTCATTCATACATCACAGACCTCAAGTCTCCTCCCACATGTTCAGTGGTATGAACTGAACAAACTAAGCAAAGGTATGTTTGGAGAGCTTTTGATGCTGGATTCGTTTGTATCTGGGTGAGGTATAGCTGGCGACTTTAAAGCTGCATTGTCTGGTCAAAACATAAAATATTCAAAACCAATTCACTTATCTAGATTTGGCCCTAGATATCCAACTTAGATGCAGGTCCACTCATTAAACATGTGTCGCTGGATAGAAGAAATAATAGGTCATTCCAGCATTTTGACTATTCATGCCAAAATTAATTTACGTATCTACTTTAAATACTCCAAAGTTAACCATTTAAATTAAAGGTTCCCTTAAACTAAAGTAATGTAGATTATAATGATTAACCTAATATATTATCTAAGAGATTTGGCAGATATGCAACAAAATCTAACTGTGAAACTTAAATTAATGGAAATTATGTTAGTATTAAGGGCGCATTCCTTACACGCGGTATGCGGTAGGCGAATGTGAATGCGAATGCGACAAAAAATCGAAACGCCTTGAAGCCTATGGGCTACATTCCTTACACGCGGTATGCGGCATGCGGCATGCGTCAACTCGATCGGTCCCTGTAGTGATCGGTGCGGCATGCGGTATGCGGCACGCGGTGTGTGAATAGAAACATCAGTCGCACTTGTCCATTAGTTTTAGACGAGGAGAGGCGACTGAGCATTACGGAACGGTCACACACAAGGGTGCTGAGGGGAAACATATGGTAGTGTTGGTGGTGGGGGTTCGGGTTGGTAAAAATGCTACCAGAGCCACAAAAATATGAATACTTATCTATAATTTGGTAATTATAAAGGTAGGAACCCCCATGTGACGTACTAAGAGGTACATATATATAAATGCAATATTAGGTCATATACAGTGCAGTATTGAGTATACTTTTTTTTAAATATTTTTTACATATAGCCAGTCGTTTGCTGCATGCCACATGTCGCATGCCGTGTGTAAGGAATCATGCCATTAGCATACCGCATGCCGCATACCGCATACCGCGTGTAAGGAATCCGCCCTTTAGGCTATGGTTTCTCTGAACACTGATATAGGTCCAACAACAAATAATTGCTATCATAGTGTCTGTTCCAAGTCTAGTCTGGCCGCAAATTCCAATACTTATCGCAGTATTAGAATTGCATTTGCTTTTGCAGAGCATATATGTGTTAGAAGCATGACTTTGTAGGACATTTTAACTTCAGTAGTGTAGATATAATAATGCAGTAGCTTAACAATTAACATTGATCCTATCCAATATTATAATACATCAAATAGTATTACTACAATATCTAAAGCCGTGTTTACACGGGGAAGTGTGAAACGATCTAGACAAAGCGATTTATATGAGGCGTTTTAAGAGGTGCGTTTACACGGACAGAGTTTGAAAGTGTTTTGGCGCCGGGAACCAGCAGCCTTAGGTCCGCTTGTAGCCGGCGAGCACCGCTATTTGTTTAGTTTACACTTGGTGATTCGACGCCGATGTAGCTGCTACGTTAATATCGCTTGGAATTTAAGGTTAATTTAATTAAATTTCATTATTTGAGTCTGTAATTCTGTTAGATTCACTAGATTTTGGCGTAATCGGGCCCTAACACTGCCGGGCACCAGCGATTAGTTACTGCTCCCCCTGTTGCCGGCACGCACTACTATTTTATACTATCGCCGCCCGGGAACCAGCTGAAACATTTCCTGTAAACCACCTCCCGAGGTGGTATACGTGGAACGTTCCAGCTGGACCGTTTCAGCCCTAAAACGCTTCAGCGGTGCGTTTACACGGGAAAATGTAAACCGATCTAGGCAAGTGGTTCCAGCTGGGGCGTTTTAACTCGCCCGTGTAAACGCAGCTCTACATTATAATTTACAAGGTGGCACTTTAAAGTTACATAATGTAGTTTAAGAATTTCAAGTACTAACTTATTATTTGACATTGAATAGAGAAAAGTGCATGCTAAAGAGATGACTGCTTGCAATAGAAGTACATCAAGTCAAGCACAGTGTATTCTGTTTTCCGCAGCAAAAATAACTTATTGCGTGAAGAGTTCGCACCGAACAGGACTAAATGTGCCATGTTACAGACAGAGTGAAAGCAATGACAATTTTGATAATGTAAGACAATCATAGAGTTTATTGTAACATATAGGCTACAAATCAAGAGTTGTAAGTAACTTGTTCCTATTTAATAAAATGATCTTCTTAAACCAAAAAAAACTACCAATAACAACTTAAAGCTAAGCAGGTGTGCAGGTCCATTTGTTTCAAATTTCAAATTCCTGTTTTTGTGGGTCAAAACAAAAATCATTTCTTTCTTTTTAAATTCTTTCCATCAAAACAAATTGAAAATAACTCCCATAACAAATCAGCATTTATATTAAGCTATTTGAATTGCCTAAACAAAGATGTGCATAACATGTTACCATAATGTTAAGATCCAAAACGGACTTTAAAAAAAGTTTTAGAAAAAATAAATGCATGACGTGGAACACTGTCTCGTTCAGTACTAACTCTTAAGTATTTAGTCCATTGTATTCTCTTCTGTTTTTCACTCCCCTATTTTAAACGGACCCGGTATAGGCCGCTGAGGCACGACCCGTACTCTGACAAATGCTCTCCAAGCATATGTTTGGCGGTTTATGCAACTACATATATATATGTGGGGGGAGAGCACTGACCTTGGTTGCTTCTGTTGTGTTGTATTTAGTCCAGCAGCACTGACACAGTTTTAGACAACCATATAGAGAAAGAAATGTTAGAAATTGCAATCTAAAATGATAAATATAAAGTTATGGCTTCCACTGTGTGTGAGGAACCCCACTTCTGATGTCATTCAAACATCACAGACCTCTACTCTTCTTCCACATGTTCAGTTGCATGAACTGAACAAACTAAGCAAAGGTATGTTTGGAGAGCTCTTGATGCTGGATTCGTTCGTATATGGGTGAGGTATACCCGGCGACTTTAAAAAACCCATATTATTCTGTGTGACTAACGAACACGTTGTTTATTCATTAATGTTCTACCTTGTCAAACCATCTTAGCCAGTTCTCTCTTGTTTGTCTACAAGATCAAGCACTGGTTACGTCAAAAGCAGACATCGTTCTGCTCATCAATGCCCCGAACAGCTTCAGCAGCAGGCAAGAAGAGCTCAATGACTTCTTTTCTCGCTTCATCAACAACTTTGAAATCGGCGAAGATGCTGTGCGCTTTGCTGCACTCGCCTTCAACGGCAGATCAATCGAACCCGCCAAATACGCCTTCCAATTCAGCGCGACTCAGACGACCCGCGCGGTGCGTCAAAACATTGCCTCCATTATCGCCCGCAGGGTCAAGGACGGTGGTAGTGGCGCTGACGCGCTAGCAGCGCTGACCTACACTAGCGCGGTGCTTTTCGCCCGGCCAGCGAACGTGCCAAAGTACGTCGTTATCTTCTTACAAGCGCTCGACGCCAACAACCCGCAAATCATCAGTGGCATCAAGTTCCAGGCACAGCTGCTCAGACTGAAGGACGTGCTGACGATCGGTGTCAGCTACGATGGCTCGCAGCTCGAGCTGGACCAGCTCAAATACGTCACCTTCAACGGGAGCCGACAGCTGACTTGGCGAGCGCTGAGTCTGCGTTATGGCGAATTCGATTTGCTGCAGATTCTGCAGCAAGGCAGCTCCATATTCAGGACGCCGACGGCGGGATCCAGGGTGACAGCAGCACCAACTGCATCACCGACAGGAACCAGCGTTCCCGCGCATGACAAACTGCCTGCTTCCGGCCCAGGCTCAGGCTCAGATTCAGGCTCAGGCTCAGGTCAGTTGTGGTTGGTGGCATCCAATCATCGCTATCGGGTTCCGCCCACCCCCCACTCCACGCTCTCAGTCACCTTCTTTAAACCCCCATTCCCACCACCTCCTGCTCATCATCCTCCTTCTTTGTTTGCCAACTCTTTAACAAATATATTTTTACACACACACATGCTGACCCAATGCTTGAATTAACGAACAGGCATGTTATATTTGTTAACAAGGAAAGGGAGAGAATAAACTGATTAAATCTACATCTAGTGAAAGCTGTACGTTCAGGCAAATCAGATCATTTTATTTTGTTTATCATGATTTATAATATTGAAATTATATTAGTTTTCAAAAGATGTCAAATTAAATTTTGTGTAGGCCCTACATCTACTAGTACTACGCAGTCAAACACATATATAATATATGTAGGAAGGCTATGTATACTATATAATAGTATTACATATTTTATGTCATTATATGTTATTATATATTATTATATGTTATATTATATTTATATAGTATAATATATAATTATATATAATTATATATTGTTGTATATTATTATATATCATTATATATAATTCTTTATTATTATATATTATATATAACGGACCACAAATATAGCAAGCCAGGTAGTTAAGTTACCACCATGCATCAGCACTTCTTTGTGGGATTACCTTCACTTTGCACATTTGATTTTGATCATACTTAGCACTTCTAAGAAATGAATAACACTAAGCACATTTCTTCCTTTCATGTTCATAACTTCAAATAATTACATTGCTTTGTATGTCCTATCATAATACCAACCATAATTTGAATCACACTGATGAATTTTTCTGTTTTAGCCATAGTCATTCACACTGCATTTTGCATCAATGCTAATACATCTTTTCATTTATTTTAGGTATGTGAAACAAGGAATATGCATACCAGGATCAATTTTTCTCAAACCCAATTTCTACCATATCGAAAAGCTTGCTATTGGTTTTTGCGCATTTTACTAATTTGCCGATTTTCTCCTTATACTCCTTTTTAGGGAGAGAGAAAACAAACCTAAATATAAGTAACATTGGTTTTGGAGTGGTGGTGTAATATTTAAGTGTCAATAAGTGTACATTAAGGTGCTATATGTCTATTGCCATCGTTTATATGTAAATATCGCCACTTTGTTTTCCTGTATGTTAATATGAAAAGCCACTGCCCTCCCTCCAAACATGACCTTCGTGAAAGTTGTGCCTCAAACACTGACACTCTCTCCTCCACCCTAATTAATTCCAGGCTTCCTCCCCAAAATGGATGTCACTTTCATTATCGATGCGTCCACCGAGCCGCAGCCAGCCAACCTCCAAACCCAAAAGACCCTAGTAAAGAAATTAATATCGCAATGGGGTCCGTACGGGCAGAACGATTTGAGGGTGGCCATAATTCTGTACGGCCAAACAGCTGAGGTGCCTATAACCCTGGACAGCTGGACCAAATATGCCTCAATGCAAAGCCTACTGGCGGCCATTGATGGGCTGAGCTATTCAGGGGCTAAGGGGACTCGGTTTACCAGCGTTTTCCACGCGCTCCTCAATAGGGTGTACACCAGTGGCGCCGGGCAGCGGGAAAGCGCTCTGAAGATGGTGTTCTGGTTCGTCGGGACCAGTGTAGCAGACGGCAGCGAGTACAGGGGTCTCGCTGCCGCAGTCCAAGCCCGGCGCGTCCAAGTGCTCGCCTTCGGCTTCACCTCAGCCGTGACGCCGGCCTTTTTGACGACGCTCACACTCAACGCCAACACCGCCTCGTCCGCCTCTAGTTTTGCCGGCCTCAGCGACTCCATCAACCTGGCGGGCCCCGACGGTACTATTCCTGGTGGCGCAGGTGGCACAGGTGGTGCCGTGGCCGGAAGGGATGACCTCATTTCCGGTGGAGTTGTGGGGAGAACCGGGACCCAGTTAGGTGGCGGTAGGTGCTCCTCTCAGAGCATGCTGCGTCTGTGGTTAGGAATAAGGCTTCCACGCATGCGCGCCCACAGAGCAGCATGAGCAAGTCTAGGCATGGGAGATGGGGAAGTGGGGAGTTCACATTAAGAAGCACTAGCGAGTGCTAGTTTATTTAAGATAATGATAATGGCTGCATTACCGTAGAGGTAGCTCTCTATCTATATATAAGAACACCGCCTTACTAACCCATTGCACCTTGGTCCTTCTCAATCCCCAGCTGTCAATCAATCAATCAACCCATCAGGTGCATCGAATGTGGCCCCCCTAGCGTTAAGAGTCAATCAAATCACCCATCACATCCATCGAATGTGGCTCCCCCTAGCGTTAAGAGTCAATCAAATCACCCATCACATCCATCGAATGTGGCTCCCCCTAGCGTTAAGAATCAATCAACACAACACACATGGATCGTTGGCAAATCGTGATTCACGACGGGAATCAGCATTTCCATCATGTTCTTGTGTCTGCCTGTGATATGTTTAATGCTTATATATATATATATATATATAATGTACACATACATATATGCACTGATACCTACAGCATGGCTAAGTTGCAATGTTTATTTTCCAACTCCATTATTTATAGGTTAGCTAGTGCACCTTGTACATGCAGACGATGTTTTTGTTTACATATTGCACTCACTTTCACCGCCAAATAAATGCTTATCCCGCCTGCCGCACATTGCCCACCCACTCACCCGCCTGCCTTCTTATATTAATGGAGGGCAGTAGTCTCAGTGGGCATAAATCCCAAGCATAAAGCCTCTGCATTTGTGAATCAATCGCACAGGAAGTTGTTTTTGATTTATGTTTTGCATGCATTATTGTTGCAATAGTGCCAGTAGCTAGCTTTACACTTCAATCAGTAGATTGCTACATATATATTTATATATATATATACATGTTATATAGATATATATATATATCTATATTGCTATTTATATAAAAAAAAAATTTATATATATATATATATATATATATATATATATATATATATATATATATATATATGTGTGTGTGTGTAGATATACATTAGCTATAGCTAGTAAGAGACTTGGATTACATGTACCTTGATGGAGTTCAAAGCAGTTCTTAGAACCATTAGAATTGATGGTTTTAAATCGATCACATATTGACCTCAGATCTTAACGTACTGAACAGTTTGAGATCGCAATATGCATATTGATAACACTGCCATTCCCTACAACCCCCACCCCGTCGATAAGTTATGTGTCAATATGTTTTCGTTCATATGTCACGTGTCAATGTCATGTTTCCCTAAGATTTTCTTCAAACACACATGGCCCCTTTAAAATCTTTTTTAAATTGTTGATCCCTCGTATCCTGTACAGTGTGTCTCAGTAATCTGCTGAGTAATCATATTTCTTCCCAACAAGACTCTAGGGTGACCCGGCACCGGAAGCGATCTTTCCAATTAGCCTAGTGTCTGGTTGAAGGTCATCACCTGTTGAATAACCCCATGTTACTTTTTTTGGTTCGAATTTTGAATAGATCTATTGGTGCGGCGCATAACAAAATAAACATTGTGTTCTCTGTTATTGCAATCCCCGCCACCTCTCTCATTCTCTTGTGTAGCCCCCCACCCCCACCACCCTCCCCTAGTACAGTTCATGGAATTGCAAAGTGCATCAAGGTTATGCAATCATTATCTATAGTTGTCACATGCCGATGAGGTGTTGGAGTTTTTTTCCCCTCCGAATCTGCTACAAAAATCCAGGGCTGGCGTTCCCCATCTGGTATGTGTGACGTCATCTTTCGAGGAAGTGTGAGTTGCCTAGCCGGATTGATTAATAATCAGTTGGGACAGGTCTGTCTGTGTGTGGGCGATAAGATTCAACGTGACTCTGACGTCACCCATCTTAGTTACCTGTGAAGCTTAAGAGCGTCCTATCTGCATTATTCAACTATCTCCGGGTTTAACAAACTAAACTAAACTATATTATCTCTGCACCGATACCATGGATGGTTCTGCATGGTTGTATTCTAGTTGCTGGGGGGGGGGGGGGGGCATGACCTTTTTACTAAGGTAAAACAGGAAAACATTTTAGCCTTTTTGAGGGCAGCTGGACTGTACCACCTCATATAGTTTACTAAATAGATTCTATCAATTATTAATAAAACTTTAGTTTTTCTATGGGAATTTGTTTCCCTTGACCACAAATAGATGATTGTGAGCTTTCTAATTTAATGAGTGTCTATTGGCACATACTTGATTGTCTGCCTTTACATCTAAAAGCGATGGTTTGAACAAAAAACAAACATTTCTCACCGTGAATATGGCCTATGCTGCCAACACGGCGTAAAGCAACCACCAATCAATCAATCAGTTGCTGCGACATGTATGGTACTTACTACAAGCTAGTGCAACCATGGACTAATTTAGTTATCTCATTCCAACGTTTTACTAACTATTAAGCACGCTCATTATTGTATCAGTCATGTGTGGTTGGAGAAAGATGAAGCATTTTTCCTTTGCTTTTGACAAGTTGATATATTTTTTAGCAAGGAAGAAATGTGCAAAATATATAGCGATTCCATCTAAGATATATATATCGCCCACTTCATATATATCATATATATATCATATATATCATATATATATATATACCACCTCCCCCATTAATGTTATAGTTAGTTTCCTGAAAACCATAACGTTAACTGAAACAACGTTATGTGAAATCTATTAAAAATATATCTTGAATGTTGAAATAACCCTCTGATCCATTGGCAAATCTCCCCCCCCCCCCTTCTCAACGACGTTGAATGACACGAAGTTAACGGGGGAGTTGGTGTATATATAAAGATATGCATATATATATATTTGTATATGTATGTAGATATAATATTGATCTCATTTAGTTCACAATTATCGCTCGTAAAGAGTAGTTAGAATTAAGCATGTCGCCTTAGGTACGCCATCCTGAAAGGTTGTATAGACGCTAGGTGGCGCCAATGTCCAACCGACTTCAAATTGTCGCTGCCAACCTTCCAATATAGATAAATAAATGTATGTATATATGTTTACATATGTATATATATATAGATATTATGTAACTATGTATATATATATATATATATATATATATATATATATGTAAACATTCACACACATATATTCAGCGTAGGACAATAAGGACTGCCGGGTTGCCCGGGGCACTTAGTTTACTCGGTCGGGCCGGTGAAGTTCTGGGTGAAATGTCCCAATGGGCAAGTCGTTATTTTTCTGATCTGCGGTAGTGAGATTTCACTTTGTCAGTTTCAATTGGCTGACTTGGGCTTGGCCAAGTAGTTTTGCCACTTGGACAAGTAGAAAATTCAGTCACTTGCCTGATTGGCCAAGTTGGGGGGGGGGGGGGGAGTTACTGTCCTACCCTGTATATGTATAGACGCGAATGACCTGGTCTATGAATATATATATATATATATAAATAAAAACCCACATGGTGTCTTCTTCTTGGTTGCCACTCTAGATGTAAATTTAAACAACGTGGATGTCGCCATAGTAATACAGACTTCATCAGAGGTGACCAGCTCCCTGACACCGCTCAAGAACAAGGCGATAGAGATCATACGCAGCTACACATTGGGACCCCAAGCTGCGCAGATATCGGTCGTCACTTTCAACCAGTCAGCGATGGTGCTGTTCAACCTGGACACCTACGCGAACGCGAACCAGATGATCACCCAGGTGAACCGCATCCAAACGCAAGGTGCAGAGACCAACCTGGCCGCCGCGCTGAGAGTGCTGCGCGCGCAGGTGTTCAACTCGCAGATCGGCGATCGCCCTAGTTACCCGAACGTCGTCTACTTGCTGATGACGTCACCCGCGACGCGCGAGTTCGACCAGATCAGTCTGGCGGCGCAGGATCTTCGTGACAAGGCCATCGGCGTCGTAGCGATCCGCTACGGGAAGAGCGGCCAGGCGCTGCAGCACGCCGAGTTGGCCGCCTGGTCGACCGGCTTCGTGCTGCAGTACGCGTCCGTCGACAGGGTGCAGGTGGCCGAGATCAGAGACCGGTCCAGGCTCCTCATCACCGGTGAGTTTGGTATAAAGGTTGCCCGAGAGCGAGACCAACAAAAATTTAATTTAAAAAAGGGGGATAAAAGATGGGGATGGGGAAAGGGAGAGAGAGAAAAAAAACACAGAGATCTCCCTGAAAAGGAGTAGGAAGAAGATACATATATATGTATGTGCATTTCGCTGCATTATTTCTACCCAGCACCTACTAGAAAGATAATCCTTCTGTAATCGATTACCCTCGGTAATCATTCACAGCTTCCTGATACACACAACAAGAACCACGGTATCCCTCACACATCCATCCCCGGCTCACCTGGCTCACCCGCGACATGTTGAGAGATATCAAGCGGGTTTCAACCAATCAACACAGTCACCTCTGCTATCTATATATCTATATACCCCTCATTTAGTATACGCACACGCACACTTTTATTGTTTTCTTTCACCTCTTTTCAGTTCCTGTTCTTAATTTCAAGTTGTATAGTCTGATGGTTTTGAGTTTTTGCCATTTTCTGAGCTAAATATATTATGGTTTTGTTGTTGTTGTACACTAGTTGTTTACGCAAGGGAAATTTCAATCGCAGATGATTGGTCTTCCTCATTCCATTGCTCCTTGCCTTATCTTAATAATGCTGAGCACCTGGCTAGGAAGTGGCAAGTATCAATTTGTAAGTCATTGGTTTGACTCGACCAGGTTTCGAACCCATGATCCCATGATCTATCAACATGGGAGACGGACGCTCTAACTCATTCGGTTATTCCGTCCGGTTTAAGCTCATTATAATCTATCTTACTTGATTTCGAAGTAACTTTTACTTTAAATGGTTAACTTTTGAGATATTTGAAGTGCAAACATGCCAGAGTAATTTTGGCAAGCTTGCCAAAACTCTGAAACCATAGGCTTCTGCAGTAACAGGTTCTGTTAAATTGATACAGTATTGCCTTCTGTGCGGCAACAAATGCTTAATAAGTGCAACAGTATCTAAATCATATATGTAGAATCAAATCTAGGTCAGTGTTTTTTTTGTTTATAATTTGATGCTTTAATCGGACTATGCAGCTTTAAGCACACGTTCCTTTACCCTGCACACACATATATTAATATATGTGAGGAGTTCAGGTGAAAAACCCTGTAAACGCCAATAAAAGAAAAGGATAAACATTTGATTCAAACCTTCAAAAGAATAATTTTATTATGTTCCTATTTTTTGTTTGTTGCTCCATAACCATTTCATCACAAGAAACGTGGAATTAGTGGGAATTAATATCGTACCTTCAGGTAAAAATCTGTTATTTTAAATCAAGTTTTGAATTGGCTTTTACAGGGTTTTTTGTCTGAGCTCTTCATATATGTATGTATATATATATATATATATATATATATATATATATATATATATACACAGCACAAATCTAATATATCCCCAGCACCGACATTGTTCCTCCCACCCTTTTTGGCAAATACTGTCACTTGGATCCCATTGACCGGAAGCTGGGAATCGGATTAATATGTTCTGTTCAAAATAATGGGTAACGGCAACATGACTGTTGTAAATTGTGTGGTCGATATCGACAATGAACAGATTATTTGAACGGTAACTGGAAACCCGATCCCCAATCAATGCGAACCAAGTTCAATTATCGGCCAGTGTGTGAGAATATCTTAATAAGATTTTCCCAATCAATCACCAGTAGAAAGAAGTTAATCACCTAACAATAGATTAAAATGTACTATTCATAAGGCTAAGTGTCTGTTTAGAATACACTATGACTGTCACTACTTAAGTTTGCATTGCATGTCTTAGTTCTGATTTCAGTTTCTCAAAGTAGATCTATTTGTGGCATGAACCAGTCACCTTGTAGTTAATGTGGCCTTTGAATGTTCACCTTCGCCTTTTGTTTTGCACTCAGCCTATGTGGCAATCCATACATGACCCATACATGCCTCTTTATTCCAATAGAACTGAACCCCTTGGTTCGATTGGATGTTACCCTTGTCGTCCACGCCAGCAGTAGCCTACTCCAGCAAGCGGAGTTCAAGGTCTTCCTTAAAGACTTTGTGCGCGACTTCCACATTGCGCAAGACGCAACTCGCATGGCGCTTGTGATGTTCTCAGACCGCGCGCAAGTGGTCTTTGACTTTAACCGGTACAACAACGTGATGCAGATCGAGGCGGTCATCGACCGACTCCAGTTCAATGGCCGCGGCGCAAACATCATCGACGGACTGCGAAAAGCACGGGAACTGTACCGAACCAATCTTGGAGACAGAGCCGATGCGGCCAACCTGGTTTATCTCTTCATTGGTGACAGCTCCTCGGTCAGCATCAGGGCCATCCGCGCTGAGGCGAATTTATTGAAGATGCGGAACACGCTCATAGGCGTCATGTCCATCGGCTTCAACCAAGCATCTCAAGAGCAGCTCGTTGCCAGTGCATGGGATCCCCGCTTTGTCCGCAAGGCGTCGCAGGTGACTGACCTCAATTCGGCAGGCATCAGAAGGGTGTCCTTCTCCCTCGTAGGCGGTGAGTGTTGCTGGGTTCACGTGACACTGAGTCTGGATGTATTTGACAGCAAGCGCTTCCTGCCAAATCTTGTCGCAGTTGTGAAACAAATTCACTCCACTGCTAAACCTTGCAAAAATAAATTGTTGACTCAAGCCTCAGCCATTGATACCAAAGCTGCTAAACCAAACCTCATCTACCAACCACATCATCCATCCCATACTGCCATTTCCACCTGCGCAACCCACCTTCTTTCAGTGCACTCATAGCTAACCACTTTCCCCGTTCTCTTTAATCTACTTCGGAGCGTCTACACTATCTGAGGTTATGGAGGTAGAAGACTCACACTATCTGAGGTTGCTAACACCGGATCTATTTTGAAGTGGGACTCAACTAACTAATAACAACTTGTGAAGGTTCACACCCCAACATCATATCAGTCATCATCTCATCTGCTGTCACCTTCCAAGGCTTTTAGACATTTAGTTCACACCCGAATTGCTCCTCATTAAATAACCCATCCCAATCAGTTCTAATTTCATCTAATAAAATATTAAAAGATAACATCATGTAGAGAAGGTTTTGGGCTTCAGTTCCTTCTAATGATGACAACATTGCCTGAATGTTTGATGTTTTGTTTCATCTGAGCATGCATGGAATTCTAAGCAAAATACAAGGCATTAGAGACTTTGCAGTAATATAAGCTCTGAGCATGATTTAGTAGTATTTAAGTCTAAAATCACGCTCTTGAACACTAAGATCATTTCTCCTCATCTCATCTTATAGGGCAGAATTGATGATCTCTCTCAGACCAAATGGGATGGGCGAATGAGTTGAGAGCCCGTCTCCTGTGTTGGGAGATCAGGGGATCCAAACCCATGGGTTTGTGGGTTTGAACCCTGGTCGAGTCAAACCAATGACTTAAAAAAATTGATACTTGTCAATTCCTAGCCTGCCGCTAGGTATTAATAGGATAAAGGCAAGGCCTGGTTAGCTCAGTGTCAGGATAATGTGACTGAGTGGGATATCGGGTCATGGTGCTGGCGGCCTGATTTCCCAAAAGGGCAGCCAGCACTATATAATCACCATAAGTGTGCACTGTCACAAGTCGGTACCCGTCCTGATATGACCATAGATGTTGCCAGGACGTAAAACTCCAACAACAACCATCAAATAACCACCCAGTGCTAATTCCACTTATACCATTTCCATCCACCACCCACCCTCCCCCCTTCTCCAGCGCTCAGGCAGTCTGCAGAGCAGAGCAGCATCTATGATATAACCTTCTTAGTCAACCTCCCGCGCAGCATAACCAACACGGACATGGACAAGCTGATAGCCTTCATCAAAGACTTCATCGCCCAAAACTTCCTCATCGGACCATCGCGCACGCGCGTCGCCTTGGTGACCTTCGCCGAAGACGCGACAGTCGCCTTCACCCTCGACACCTACCGCGACCTCGGGTCGCTGCGACGCGGCATTGACGTCGGCATGCGCCGGCACGCCGCTGACGTCACCAACGTGACGGCCGCGCTGGAGCGCGTGCGCCGCGGAGTGTACCAGACGGTGCTCGGCGACAGGGCCGCCGTGCCGAACTTGGTGTACCTGCTGCTGTGGCGGACGACGCCGACGATGAGCTTGTCAGCGCTGCAGCGCGAGGCGAACATGGCCAGGCTCAACAAGGTGGCCGTGTTCGGCATTTCCCTCTCGCCGGCCGTTGACCGCCGCCAGCTGTACGCCGCCAGCTGGTCGCGTTCGTTTGTTCTCATGGTGGCCGGCGTTGAGAGTCTGACGGTCGCGCAGCTGTGGCAGCAGTCGCGTCTACTGACTGGTGGTGAGTGAGTCCGCCCACCAGCCTTTACCGACTTACCACCTGCTTGCCTTCTTACCGACTTACCGGCTTCTTGCCTTCTTACCGACTTACCGACTTACCGGCTTCTTGCCTTCTTGCCGACTTACCGACTTACCGGCTTCTTGCCTTCTTGCCGACTTACCGACTTACTGGCTTCTTGCCTTCTTGCCGACTTACCGACTGGCTGGCTGGGGGAGCGGTACCTGAGTGCAATGCTTCACCTGGTGGCTTGTATGATGGGGGTTGGGTTTTCTTCCCCCCCCCCCCCCTTCTTACTAAGCGGGAGAAGGGCTGTTTGTGTGTGTGAGTGTGAGTTTCTGTGTATGTGGGTGTGTATGTGAGTGTGCATGAGTATGTCAGTGTGAGTGTATGTCTGAGTGTGTGTGTGTATGTGTACGTGTGTACGCGTGTATGTGAGTGTTGATGAGTTTGTGTGTATGTGTGTGAGTGTGTCTGTGAATGTGTGCGAGTATGAGTGTAAGTGTTTGTGTGTGTGGGTATGTATGGATGTATGTGTGTGGGTGTGTATGCATGCGTGGATGTGTGTGTAAGTCTGTGTGTTTGTAAATATGTGTGCACATGTGTATGTGTGTGCGTGTGTGTAGGTGTATGTGTGTGAGTGTAAATGTGTGTAAGTGTGCGTGTAAATGGATGTGTGTGAGTGCAAGTTTGTGTGAGTGTAAATGTGTGTAAGTGTGTGTGTATTTGTATGAGTGTAAATGTATATGTGTGTCTGTGTGTGAGTGTAAGTGTGTGTAAATGGATGTGTGTGAGTAAGTGTATGTGTCTGAATGTAAATGTGTGTATGTGTGTGAGTGTAAGTGTAAGTGTATGTGTGAGTGTAAATGTGTGTATGTGTGTGTATGTGTGTGGGTGTAAATGTATATGTGTGTCTGTGTAACTTCTGTAAGTGTGGGTTTATGTGTGTGAGTCTAAATGTATGTGAGTGTCTGTGTGTGTATGTGTGTGTGTGTGTCGGCGTTAATGATTTAATTAACAAGCCTGCTTCACTTTGTTTCACCTCGCCAGGTGGTGCTGTGCTAGTACCGCGGTGTCCTGCTAACACCTCCAACAATTGCTGCTTCTCTGTGTATGGAGCCTTCCTCCTGCCTACTCCTTGTTGCCAATGCTGCCTGAACATGGGCAAGTTCCTCACCTGGCATGTCCTTTCACCTTGTTTTGGCTTCTTGTTTTTGTTTCCGTGTCGGCATTAATGACGATTTGTATCTCTAGCTATATATATATATAGATATATATATAAGCTAGTTTGTATGCAGCTTGTATCATGTTATATTACAACTCTTATACATTTACATACACTTACTTTCAGCGGAATACCATCTAATATATACATTCAAATATATGCTGGTCTATATAATATATATAATATATAAATATAATATATATAATATATATAATATATATAATATATATAATATATATATAATATATATAATATGTATAATATAATATATATATATAATATATAATATCTATAATATCTATAATATATATAATATATGCTATATAATATATAAAATATATATATTATATATATTATTTATTTAATATATGTAGTAAGATATAATATATATAATATATATATAATATATTTAATATATATAATGAATTCATATATGCTATATATAATACGTATAGTATGTATAATATATATAATAAATAACATATAATACTCTTGGTTACAGTCAGTCCTAATGGGATGAATGGTCTCATTCTCTCCATACAAGACTGTCCATGAGGGCCAACATAACATCCACATAAATGCCATCCCCACAGCTGCATAAATAAATAAATAAATAACAGAATCCAACACAGTCCAAAAGGAATGCCAGGCATCAACCTGAAGAAAAATTAAACACGTTGCAAACCACGGTGGTTCCAGCAACCTACAAATGGGAATTAGGTGTCGTCTTTAAACAAGTTTGTGGGGCTGACAAGATACTCCGAATCAAGAAGTCCCCTCATAGATGACTCAACTGCCCAGTGCACAGACACTATGCTAGTGGGTGATTGGCGCGTTGCACTAATCACACAGCTATGTACAAACAAGGACACTTGCCTTACACTTAAGGCTGTGTATCCATAGATGGTTAGTTCCCTTTTGGGATGTTCCCTTGTTCCGTGTTCGATTGTGACTTTGTGACACGCCACACATACAATAATCATGTTCATTCTCTATCTACCCGGTCAGTACATCACATGTGCCGTGCACAAGGTCATTCGGTTCCTGGGTCCAACCTAGGGGAACGGCCACTAAGCAAAACACAGGTTCATTGTCTTTGTGGCATGTCAGAAGGTCAGAAGGTCACACGCGAACATGGGACAAGGGAACATGCACAAGGGAACAGTCTATGAATACATGTCATAACCCACCCTGTGCCCATGTTCACCGCCAGCGCTTTGAAAGGGCCCCCCCCCCCTGCCCACGGCCCCTCTGAGCTGCTCTCACGCTGAGCTGCTCACCCTAATTTGCAGAATGCGCGCGCACGCAGGTAGGTGTGCAGCTTCCGGCGCTGGAGCTTGTCCCTGCCCCCACCCCACCCGCAGCACACTGACAACCACGCAGACCCAATCATCACCTAGTCAGCCACTCAGCCACTCAGCCACTCAGCCACTCCACACACCAAGGGGTCCCAAACTGGCGCCCAACGGCCAGCCGACCGGCCCGCCGGCCGGCAGCGACCATCGAGCCGTTGTGAGATTCATACATAAAACGCTCTAGTTGAGATAAAGGGACAATTTTAAAGAATAATATTAAAAGTTAAGAAAAGACACCATGCCCTTGTTTATTGGTGATGTATGTCACCTCGATGGCGGAAGCTGGTCGCACATGTATATATATATATATATATATATATATATACATATATTTGTGTATTTAAATGGATGCATTTATATGTATATGTATTTATGTATCTATATATGTATGTATCTTATATATAGATTTTTATATATCTTATACTGTTATATATGTATTTATGTATATATTTATATATGTATTTATTTATATTTATATATGTATTTATATGTGTATTTATATATATATGAGGCATTCATATATAAACATATATAAATATATATATAAATACATATATACATATATAAATACATGTATAATATACATTTACATATATAACATTACATATACACATATATATATATATATATATATATATATATATATATATATATATATATATATATATATGCCTTTCCATTCCTTAGGGTGAATCAATATTATGAAAAACACACATACATACCTCATTGCCGAAAGCCACATTGACTTACTACCGAAACACCGCATGCAATAATACATCCATCCAACACCAACTGGTGAATCTACAGCAAACTGACAATCTCACCAGAAGTTGGACGCTGGCTACCCGATTCAACGGTCACAGTGGTCAGCATAAAGGCCCTCGTACACTACACGGTAACTGAGCCCCATTGATCGGTGATCGGGAATCCGGTTTCCAGCCGAACTACTCAAGGCTGTATTAGCAGCAGGGAATGTCTCTACTGCAGTACCAGGAGTGGTCACATCCAATCCAACATGGCCGCTGATTCTGGAATGCTGCCAACCTCGGCTGGAACTGCGACTGTTCCCAATCTCCGCTTAGGCCACATAGCAAAAAATACTTGTTTAGCACCCACCCATTGAATTGTTTCCATGTCGGGTGGGAGGTTTCTATTTTAATTATTTTATGTTGTATGTCGAGTGGGAGTGTATAGGAAGAAGTAAACTAACCATGGTATTCATGGTCAGAAGGCATGATAGGAAGGTAGATAAGACCGTAGACACTGTCTAGCTAGACATTGAAAAAGAAAACATTTAAAATTGCTATAAAATCGTCAGGATAAAGTTTGTCGGTCATTACGCAATCATTATAATAGGCAGGAAAACGTTACTTTGAGTTTTAATATTTTATTTGAAGGTTGTTTTTTTTTTCAAATAAAAAATTAAAATATTTGAAGGTCGGGGACATTTCGCAATCTCAGGTCGGGCGGGGTACGCTAAACAAGTATATATTTGTTTATCTGGCCTTAGTATGAGCTGAAGAAGATTATCGCGTGGTGTACGTTGGGCTTAAAACCAGCATGTTCAAGCACTCAAACCCATTGTCCTTCTAACTGTGTACAACCTGTACTCGCGTTCCAAATGAAATGACGTCATTTATTGACATGCGCACTAACAGCCTAATTGGTCCCAGTTTCTACCGCTTCTGAAAATGGCACTGGTTGTCACGCGGCGTATTATGGCATTCTGTGGGGTGTAACAGTTCTAAAGGCCCTGTCACACTACGACGTATGGCGTTAGCGTGTGACCAACGTACGACAATTTGCCAGTACCTTGGCATTCATCAAACTTTGCAGGGGCGGGGGGATAAAAATGGGCTTACACACAACGTACACACAACATACATAACATATGAAGAACGTATCTCTCACCTATCGCATATGCTCACGGTACTCTGACCAACGTTACATATGTTACTTCATCGCTAGAAATACGGCATATACGTTAAGTACGCTGGAGATACGGCAGGCATACGTTCGAAGTACATTAGGAGTACGTTATGCATCGGTTGGCTGTATGCGGACTGCACTGCTGAATGTACGGCTAACGTGTTCCAACCTATCCCGGCCTACCCCTAACATGTTCATAACATATGCCGATGTATGCCTATCATATGAGAAACGTATGAGCCATACACCGGCATAGGTTGACAAATTTGAACATGCACAAAAATTATTTTGCGGCCCGACCTACACCGACATATGACGCCAGATGCCGAGCATATTCGACATATGCCCAACCTATGCGTAACCTACGACATCGTATGCCGATGTGTTGGCCGAAAATTGCATACGTCGGCATACGCTAACGCCATACGTCGTAGTGTGACAGCGCCATTAGTCTGGTCTCATCATACATGCAGTACGTGTGCTTCTATTGCCGGCTCTGTGATTAGTGGTGATCTCGGGCTTTCACGCGCTATCTCGCGAGGTATAACTTAAACCACCCACGCTGAGATCAGGGAATGTGCGTTGGTGGTGGCTTGATAAGCTACCATGCCATATACTAACCCTGATAACGCTGCCCATGATTGCATCACGTGGGGAGTGTTCCTTCTTGGTCCGGTGGATTATATAATGCTGTCATTTTTTTTGGGCGGTTTCTTCCAATTTTTGTATTTAAAAAATACATTGGCAATTCTGCCAGCTAGGTGGCATGCCGTTATTAACATTGACATGTGTACAACATTCTAATCTTGATGTGTTGCATTTTCAATTCCAGGTGCGTTTTCGACAAACCGATTCAGCCATTACGTCTTTCTTTTTTTATTGTTACTTTATTTTGTTAACTTCTTTTTTAAATAGAATCTCTTAAGGCCGGGGCTCAGTCAGGATCTTTTTAAGTGGTCGTATGTACCAATGGTAAGAGCTACTCTAGACTGACTCAAGCTTAGCCTGTTTCCCCAGTGCCCGTGCTAGCAAACAAAACTAGGGCTTCACGCGCGTGTAGAATGTTGTTTATAAAATAAAATTCTGATACTCTCGACTATTTATAGATTCGATTAATGTGGAAATAGTACATCCAATTGAGTAAACTCACGAATCGTTATATGTATGTATATGGGTCAGCCTCACGAAAACGGGTCAATTGGTGGAAGTTGTCGGCATCGAGCATGGATGTCGGCGTCGATCGGTATAATTATAGTTTAGCATTGACAGAGATGTTGGAAAGTCCTTAAATTTATACTGAATGTATAGGTCGAGAAAATACAACAACCTTATTTGTTTCTAGGATAATTTAATATAAAACAAAGAAATGAACAAGACTTTAAGAATTGCGATGCCGACATCTATTAAAGTTGTCGGCGTCGATCATTGGATGTCGGCGTCGATCGGTATAATTATAGTTTAGCATTGACAGAGATGCTGGAAAGCCCTTAAATTTATACTGAATGTATAGGTCGAGAAAATACAACAACCTTATTTGTTTCTAGGATAATGTAATATGAAACAAAGAAATGCACTACACTTTTAAGAATTGCGACGCCGACATCTTCACTTGACCACCGATTGGCCTGTTTTCGTGAGGCTGACCCATATACATAATGTAAATATATATATATATATATATATATTCTTTATTTTCCTGCACCAAGATTTCCAGTGAAATGATGCATATATATATATATATATATATATATATATATATATATATATATATATATACAGTAAAACCTCTCGTTGTAACGAAATGAAAAACTGCCTAAGGTGATCGCCTCTCTAAATGGACCATTTAAACTCGGTCCCAGGGTCGGTCGATAACTAGAGAGGTTTTACTGTGTGTGTGTATATATATATATATATATATATATATATATATATATATATATATCATTTGGCTGGAAGATCTTGCCGCTGGAAAATAAAGAAAAGAGAATAACCTTGTTCAGAAGAATTAATATATTCACCAAAAATACCTTTGGATCGTATGTAATATGGTGTAAATTTAATTAATTTAAAAACCTTCAAATTAGAAGGTAAAACCACCCTAGACCGTGACAATATTTTACATGTGATTTCCATCTTACTCACTTCTGTAATTTTGTCTTGGATAGCATGTAATATGGTGTAATATTCATGAGTTTAAGAAACTTCAAATTAGAAGCTAAAGCCACAGTCAATGACATTCTTTTACATGTGTGTTACATCTTACTCACTACTCTCCTTCTTTTCTTTCCTTCGATAGCATGTGGCCTTGTGTAAATTTCATTAATGTAAGAAACTTCAATGTCTTTTACATGTGTCTTTTACATGTGTGTTACACCTTACTCATTTATGTTCTTTTTTTTCTTTCTTTGATAGCATGTAACATCGTGTGGAATTCATTAATGTAAGAATCTTCAATTTACAAGTTAAATCCACAGTCAGGGAGTATTTTACATGTGTTTACCATCGTACTCATTTCTGTCCTTCTTCTTTTTTTTCTTCGCATTATAATAGCAAGCAGCAACCCAAGCAGCATCCCTGGTAAGTGGGTCACTTTGGGTCCTTTGTGTAAAAGAAAATAGTAGTGAACTAGCTGTTATAAGTTAGTCACACGCTGGATTCTGACGGCTTCCTGCAGGGCTCGTACAGGTCCTTGAAAACCTAGAACGTCCTGGGATTTGATAATTTAGGAGTCCAGGCCTGAAAGTCCTAGCATTTCTCTAATGATCCTTGAAAGTCCTTGAAAATGGAAAATCATTACCTTATTTTATTAAGCCCATTTTTTCTGATGTGCCCAAACCTCATTCAGGGGTGTTTTGTATTAAAAGTGATTTGTGTGGGTTCATTATCCTGCCTCTTGATTTTTATATTAAAACCATACATATAGTCATTGTTATTTCTCATGCTTATTCACAATTCACATCTTAGCAAGTGAATTGACTACAAATACAGCTGTGTTTCGCGGTTTTTAATTTCATAAATGTCTTTAAAAGTCCTGGAATTTTTCATTGAAAGCTCCTTTAATGTCATGGAAGGTCATGGAATTTTATGTCAAAATGGGTATGAACTCTTCTCTCCTCGGATGATTGACACTGATGGTACAGACCCACTCAACACTTTCATCCAAAGACCCTATAATACTAAGACAGCTCACTACCTATCTCTCCCATGGTAATGTAAATTTCGTAGTGCCACCTTGTGGTGGGTTTGATCAGCCCAGCTGCTGGTTGGTGTTTGACATGTAAACACATACAATTATATTATACATGAGATAGGTAAGTATGAATACACATCAATATGAAATTGCTATGAACAAATACATATCATCATCAGCATAATCATCATCGCCATCATCACACATCTTTCACATACATATGATATAGCAACTGTTTAACCAAGAGAACAGCCAGCGCACCAAGTGGTGGGTTTGATCATTTTGATTACACAGTACAGGCTGAGTGAGCTGTCTTAGTATTATAGGGTCTTTGGTTGTTCGCAGAAACCGTGTATCAAAACCGTGACATCAGTAACAAAAACTCAAAATGCTTTAGATATTAAGGAATTCATTACTTGGGGACTAAAACCCCAATTTACCATTATTATATATATTTGTGATCAGAATGATGAGATCTTTCTAACTGGACCATTTGTAAATTGACTTCATGAAAAGAAAAAATCAGTTTGGAGTACCTATTATTATTAGCATACGAACATATGTAACGCAGAAGAAACAAAATGGAAAATCACACTTTGACCAAATAACGGACGTGATGAACTGCTCACTCTTGCTCATTTGCCTTTCCCGCAGTTTGTGCATAGTGATTTACATGACAGTAGACCACTATTCTATTTTGAATTAATTTGGTGGTTTGATTTTGAATTAGCATGGTAACATTCCAAATGGGAATCAACTATTTAACACAGACATTGAGCTCAAATTTCACTGTTCAGGGGATTTAACTCTAACAATACCATAATCAGGTCAATGTGGCATGTGTTAAATAGTGAAAGTAATTCCTGTGTTGTGTTTATACGCAGTGCTTGATGGGTGTTTTCACAGTGTGGGAAAGTGGAATTAAAAAAGAAAATTCTCCAACTAAGGAGGATGTTGAATAAGACCATTTGAAATGAAATGTCTTGTTCTTCAGGGGTTTTCATTAAGTTTGTGACACTTTATTTTCAATCGTTTTGACAATGTCACAAATTGGTGGCATCATTCTCTACTAATTCAGTCACGACCACCCCAATAACATATATAATACACAATACTGGCACTCAATTTTATCTTTATTATCTCTCACATAAATTGGCTACAACATGAAATCAAAATATTGATATTGCAATGAATGGTTGCTTTGAAATACAAATTTCAAATAGACTACCCCAAGTGGTACACAGTTTCTGAGAACGACCCATATAGGAATTTCTGAAATAGCAAACAAGGTGCATTGTCCTTGAGTAAGTGTTTTATTTATTTATGGCTCAGATTAAGGTGCTTAAAGTATGTTTGAACTTTACTATGCTATAATATTGTTTTCATTATTAATATTAGGAGATAATACACTATAATTGTCGTACATTTTCTTTGATGGTGCAGCAGTCAGGATGGGCTAGGGAACCTGTCACCCTGTTTCAATGGTACAGCAGTCAGGCTGGTCTAGGGGACCTGTCCAATTACTCTTGTTTGCTGTATTTCAAGGGAACGCGCTGAGTGGGCACGTCTTGTCATACATCATCTTTGGTAGCGGCGACAAATATAAATATTTACAACAAAGTGAAATGAAAAAGCGCAATTACAACAAAGCGCAATTAAATTAAATTCAACTCACTCACTTTGCTCCTTCTCCTCCCCCCTCCCCCCACCCCCACCTCCCAATTCCGCCAGGTGGCGCCGTCTATGTGAACGGCCAGACGATATTCGGTAACAACGTGACTCTGCGTGCGGCCTACTTGCCGTCGGGCGCCAAGAAGTCGTGGATCGACTTCGAGACGACGCTGCCAGATGGAACACTGCGCCGCTTCTTCTTCTACAAACACAACTTCACGTCGAGCACGCCGCAGATCACTCTGCGTATGCAGATCTGGACGGCGGGCGACCTGCCAAGCTACCAATACCGGCTCAAGTGGGAGAAGCAAGTCATCATCGAGACGCCGCAGATGGACAAGGGCACGCTGGGCGTCCTCTACACGGTCAGTGGCTTGTTGTTGTTGTTGTTGTTGTTGTTGGTATTGTTGTTGTTGTTGTCTAAAAAAGGAGCGGGACTTCGCTCAGGCGGTAGAGTGTCGACCACCTGTGAAGGTGTTGGTTATCATATCGATCCTGCTCAGTGGACCCATTTGGAGTTTGGACTATTTTCTTTCAAAGAAATATGTCAGAATAACCATGTGTTTGACGTCCAATAGCCAAGGATAAAAATTAATATCCTCTAGAGGTGTCGTTAAATAAAAAAAGTTTTGTCGTTGTTTAAAGTTATAAAGTCCGATTCTTTTGGGTTTGTTTTCGGCGATAAATATATTAAATTGATTGCTATGATCTACCTTATTTTAGCACCGGGCGCGGCGGCCTGAATCGGTAGAGCGCAGGCCTCCCGTGCGGAAGGTCGGGAGTCAATTCCTGGTCGAGTCAAACCAATGACTTACAAAATTGATAATTGTCCCTTCCTAGCCAGGCACTCAGCATTATTAGGATAGTGCAAGCACTGGTTAGCTTAGTGTCAGGATAATGTGACTGATTGGGATATCATATTATCAAATCATTGTGCTGGTGGCTTGGTCTCCCAGTGGGGCAGCACTATAAAGTCGCATTGAGTCCACACTGTTACAAGTCGGTACTGGCGCTGATATGACCTTAAATGTTGCCACGGCATAAAACTCCAACAACCAACTGACTTTTTTTATTTTAGTTTTAAGTAACTTTTATTTTAAATGGATAACTTTTAAGATATTTTAAATGCAAGCATGCAAATTAATTTTGGCAAGTATGCCAAAACTCCATAGGTTTTATGCAGTAACAGGTTCTGTTCAATTGATACAATATGCCCTTCTATGTGGCAACAAATGTTTAAGACCTGCTACTGCTGAAGCCTATGGTGTCAGAGTTTTGATGTGCTTGCGAATAATTAATTTGGCATGTGTTCACTTCAAATATATATTTAAGAAATAGCCTGTTAAGATAAAAATTACTTCACGCTAAAGTAAATTACAAGGATCAATCTCATATTTATCTCAGAAAATGATAGAAAATGAAAACCATCGGACTGTGCAACTTTAACTGGATTTTGCTAACTCTTGTAGTATAGACGGGGTGTAATGACATCACGAGACAACTTTTGGTGGCCATATAGGATTACATAGAGAAGGCTTGCAACAGGCATTGTGCTTATTTACCGATTTATTGGTTTATTTGTCACTGTTTTGAGCAGTTTGGCCTCAGAAGTTGTTGTTAAAGTGCTGTAAGTAAACGCATTGGATGTAAACTGCCCAGAACCGCTCAGAACACAAGACAACTGTTTTACTGCATCAGCATACATTCAAAACATGGCTAGGCAAGGGTGCTTGTAATCCAAGATGGCTGAGTACTGACCGCTGAGTGATGACCTCACATGCACTCCCTCTATAGTTTTGTCAAAGCTTTCAATGTTTCTGCGCATTTCTGGGGCTGCACGGTTCCCGGTAGCAGATCGCTGGTTTCCATGGTTACCTTTGATAATGGGCGGGGTGGGGGTGGGGGTGGGGGGGTATTATCACGCCAGACGCCAATGAAGGAAGAGTCTGAAACAAAGGGGAACTGTGTTGGAGAGTTAGTGACCCCGTGGTGCACAATGTTATAACCTCTAATTACACACGGGGCGATGTCGGAGCCTGACTAGTTAGGTGTGGTGTTCATTCTCGGCTGCACTCTGCCAGACACAGCAGGAGACATCACCCACACACATAGCCACACAGACACCCACACCCACACACATAGACACGCAGACACCCACACACTCATAGTCACATAGACACACACATAGCCACACAGACACCCACACCCACACACATAGCCACACAGACACCCACACACACATAGCCACACAGACACCCAAACACACATAGCCACACATACACCCACACACACATAGCCACACAGACACACACACACATAGTCACATAGACACACACATAGCCACACAGACACCCACACACATGTCCACAGACACCCACACACACACATAGCCACACATACACCGACACACATAGCCACAGACACACACATAGCCACACAGACACACACATAGCCACACAGACACCCACACACACTCATAGCCACACAGACACCCACACGCACACTCATATTCACACATACACACACATAGCCACACAGACACACACATAGCCACACAGACACCCACCCACACATACATAGCCACACAGACACCCACACCCACACACATAGCCACACAGACGCACATGCATAGCCACACAGACACACACACATAGCCACACAGACACACACACAGACACTCACACATAGCCACACAGACACACATACACTCATAGTCACACAGACACCCACACACACACTCATAGTCACAGAGACACCCACACACACTCATAGTCACACAGACACATACATAGCCACACAGACACACAGACACCCACACACATATCCACACAGACACCCAAACACACATATCCACACATACCCACACACATAGGCACACATACATCAACACACATAGCCACCCAGACACCCACACCCACACACATAGCCACACAGACATCCACACACATAGACACACATACACCCACATTCATAGCCACACAGACACACACACTCATAGCCACACAAACACACACACATAGCCACACAGACACCCACACACATAGCCACACAGAGACCCACACCCACACACATAGCAACACAGACACCCACACACATAGCCACCCACACACATAGCCACACAGACATACATAGCCACACAGACACCCACACCCACACACATAGACACCCAGACAACCACACCCACACACCTAGCCACACACACCCACACACATAGGCACACATACACCCACACACATAGCCACACAGACACCCACACCCATAACCACAAAGACACCCACACACATAGCCACCCACACCCACACATATAGGCAACATACAGCCACACACATAGCCACATAGACACCCATACCCACACACATAGCCACACAGACACCCATACCCACATAGCCACACAGACAACCACACCCATAACCACAACCACACCCACACACCTAGCCACACACACCCACACACATAGGCACACATACAGCCACACACATAGCCGCACAGACACCCACACCCATAACCACAAAGACACCCACACACATAGCCACCCACACCCACACATATAGGCCCACATACCGCCACACACATAGCCACACAGACACCATACCCACACACATAGCCACACAGACACCCACACACACATAGCCACACAGACACCCACACCCATAACCACAAAGACACCCACACACATAGCCACACACACCCACACATATATCCACACATACACCCACACACATATAACCACACCCACCCACACACACATAGCCACACAGACCACACATAGCCACACAAACAACCACACCCACACACATAGCCACACACACACATAGCCACACCCACACACATAGCCAAACAGACACACATACCCACATACATAGCCACACGGACACCCACACACACATAGCCACACAGACACCCACACACATAGCCACACTGACACCAATACCCACACCCATAGCCACACAGACACCCACAGACATAGGCACACCGACACCCACACACATAGCCACATAGACACCCACACACATGGCCACAAAGACACACCCACCCACAAACATAGCCACACATACACACACCCACACCTACAGACAGTGTCCACACATACACAGCTACACACATAGCCATCCAGACAGCCACACACAGCCACACAGACACACACAACCATACTTACACATACCTACAGACAGTGTCCACACATACAGACCTACTCACATATTCACACAAACACACCCACACTTACAGACAGGATCCACACATACAGGCCTACACACATAGTCACCCACACACCCACACACCCACACACCCACACTTACAGACAGGATCCACACATACAGACCTACACACATAGTCACACAGACACGCACCCTCACACACCCACACGTACAGACAGGATCCACACATACAGACCTACACACATAGTCACACACACCCACACACCCACACTTACAGACAGGATCCATACATACAGACCTACACCCATAGTCACACAGACACACACACTCACACACCTACACTTACAGACAGTGTCCACACATACAGACCTACACACATAGTCACACAGACACACACACTGACAGACAGGATCCACACATACAAACCTACACACATAGTCACACAGACACACACACCCACACTGTCAGACAGTATCCACACATACAGGCCTACACACATAGTCACACAGACACACACACTCACACACCTACACTTACAGACAGTGTCCACACATACATACATACATACACACATAGTCACACAGACACACCCTCACACACCCACACTTACAGACATGATCCACACATACAGACCTACACACATAGTCACACAGACACACAAACTCACACACCCACACTTACAGACAGGATCCATACATACAGACCTACACACATAGTCACACAGACACACCCACACTTACAGACAGGATCCACACATACAGACCTACACACATAGTCACAGAGACACACCCACACACCCACACTTACTAGTGCAGGAGCATTAGCTACCAGAACAGTAAAACCCGGAAAAAAATAATGTCAAGCTAATTTTTTGTATATAAGCTTAGTGTAGTATATTAAACAAAATATCAAAAGTCCCCTAAAATCCCACCCTTGCTTCATCGCTAAACAGATTATGTTGCCTAGCAACCATCGCTGCATGCTAATGGCCCAGATAATGACCTTATAAATGGACTTATTGCATTATGAACTTAACATATGCTTGTAATTAAAATTCTAATTAATAAGCAAGTAAGATAATACATAGAACAACACCATACATGATTATTATACACCGGTAACCAATGGCAACAGCATAGATATCAATGAAATGCTTCAATTTTGTTCATTGCATATCGATATATATATATATATCTATCTATCAGGAAAGTTATTAGCTATGTAATCCTGATGTATGAGTGATCAACTGATCAGCCAACACTTGAATCTACTCGTCCTCGCCAGTACCGAGTTCCTCAGCCTGTGGGGCGTTGCTGCATCCAATTCCCATACATTGTGAACACATTGCAGAACAAGCCATTCCTGCCTGTCTGCACCCACAACGACTCATGCATCCTGCCTTACAGTTGCAGCTTATGAGTTTTATTAGTTTCTGAGGTGCCGGTGGCAAGTCAGTAGGGAGGGGAAGCAATACGTTGTTATGAGTTTTCCATCCCCACTCAGTCGGTGAGGGATCCTTTCCCAACCTACACACATATTCACACAAACACACCCACACTTACAGACAGGATCCACACATACAGACCTACACACATAGTCACACACACACTCACACCAACACTTACAGTGTCCACACATACAGACACACACATACCCAAACACACACGCAGTGTCCACACATACATATACATAATGTGTTTGTTTGTTGTTGTTTTTGGTCCTAGCAACATCTAAGGGCATATCAGGACGGGTGCCGACATGTAACAGTGCACACTCATAGCGACTTCATAGTGCGGCCCTACTTGGATACCAAGCCACCAGCAGCATAACCTGATATCCTCCCCATTCACATTATTCTAACACTGAGCTAACCAGTCCTTGCTCTATCCTATTAATCCCGAGCGCCAAGCTAGGAAGTGACAAGTGTCAAGTTTATATGTCATTGGTTTGACTCCACCGGTAATTGAACTCCCGACCTGCGCTCTACCGATTCGGCTTACCGCGTCCGGTGATAACAGAGAAAGGTTCATGTACTATTTTCGCACAATGTATGGCATGTGTATACGTATATACGTACATAGGTGAAATGCGACACACACAGGGAGGCGTGGATAAGTGCATTGCATTACCTGCTCCTACTCGTCTAATGGCTAGGACACTCACTCAAAAATGGCAGAAATATGGGTTCGAATCCCGACATACCACAGTGTCGCATTTGTTACAACCCTCATGACATATGTATGTGCCTATATGTGTGTATATATATATATATATATATATATATATATATATGTATATATATATAATGTATATATACATATATGTGTATATGCATATATGCATATACAGTAAAACCTCTCTATACCGACCCCCTCCACAGATCGACCACTCCTCTATATCGATCACTTTATTTGGGCCCAACAATACCATTGAAAGGATATTATACCTCTCTAAACCGACCCCCTCCCTAAATGGACCACTTAAAGTCGGTCCCACGGTCGGTCGATTTAGAGAGGTTTTGCTGTATATAGTCGGTCCCATGGTATATACACATAGGCCTATATATGTGAATACATATATAGTATGTGAGACTGTCTCAAAAGGTGCTAAGCAATATGGGACAAAATTGTGTCCATTGTAACGATCAACATACTATCTGCTTATGCATTTGCTCAGGATAAACGGATTTGTTTTCTACATGGTGTTTCATAATTCTAATAGAATACATATTGATTTGAAGCAGATGTCCTTGTGTTTTCAGTGTAACCGTTTCTGTGCTGTTTTGTGTCAATAGACAAGAAAAATAAGAGATATCACCTTTTGAGACAGGCTCCTATATGTTCTATGTTAACACCTGCACACTACACAGAGATGGTTTGTAATATGAAAGTTGATCCTTTGCAAATGATGCCCATTCCGTGTGGCTGTCTAGACATATAATGTACATACAGCGCCAACACCGCTACTTCATTATCCAGGTCACATTCTGAACGGCAGGTTTCTGTTCTGCACACACGCACACACGCCCCACACACACAAACACACGCACATACACCTACACACACCTCACACCAAACACACCCTCACACCACACACACCCTCACACCAAACACACCCTCACACCAAACACACCCTCACACCACACACACCCTCACACCAAACACACCATCACACCAAACACACCATCACACCACACACACCCTCACACCATACACACCCTCACACCAAACACACCAAACACACCCTCACCCCAAACACACCCTCACACCAAACACACCCTCACACTAAACACACCCCTCACACCAAACCCACCCTCACACCAAACACACCATCACACCAACACACACCATCAGCCCAAACACACCCTCACACCATACATACCCTCACACCAAACACACCATCACACCAAACACACCCTCACACCACACACACGCTCACAACCAAACACACCATCACACCAAAACACACCATCACACCAAACACACCCTCACACCATACACACCCCACACCAAACACACCAAACACACCCTCACCCCAAACACACCCTCACACCAAACACACCCTCACACAAACACACCCTCACACCAAACACACCCTCACACCAAACACACCATCACACCAAACACACCATCAGCCCAAACACACCCTCACACCATACATACCCTCACACCAAACACACCATCACACCAAACACACCCTCACACCACACACACGCTCACACCAAACACACCATCACACCAAACACACCATCACACCAAACACACCCTCACACCATACACACCCTCACACCAAACACACCAAACACACCAAACACACCCTCACACCAAACACACCCTCACACCACACACACCCTCACACCAAACACACCATCACACCAAACACACCCTCACACCACACACACGCTCACACCATACACACCCTCACACCAAACACACCAAACACACCCTCACCCCAAACACACCCTCACACCAAACACACCCTCACACTAAACACACCCTCACACCAAACACACCCTCACACCAAACACACCATCACACCAAACACACCATCAGCCCAAACACACCCTCACACCATACATACCCTCACACCAAACACACCATCACACCAAACACACCCTCACCCCAAACACACCCTCACACCAAACACACCCTCACACCAAACACACCCTCACACCAAACACACCCTCACACCAAACACACCATCACACCAAACACACCATCACACCAAACACACCCTCACACCAAGCACACCCTCACACCAAACACACCCTCACACCAAACACACCCTCGCACCAAACACACCATCACACCAAACACACGCTCACACCAAACACACCCTCACACCAAACACACGCTCACACCAAAACCCTCACCCTCCCACACCCATTCCCACACCCTCACACGCCCCACACCCACACCCACACACCTACACCTACACACAAATTGATACTTGTCGCTTCATTAGGATAGGGCAAGGACTGGTGTGCTCAGTGTCATGATAATGTGACTGAGTGGGATACCAGGTCATGGTGCCAGCGGCCTTATTTCACAGTGGGACAAAACTATAAAGTCGCCATGAGTGTGCACTGTCACAAGTCGGTACCTGTCCTGATATGACCTTAAATGTTGCTAGGACGTAAAACAACAACAAACAAAAACCCACACGCACACACACACCCACACCCCAACACCCACTCACACACCTACCCCCCCACACCCCCCACACACTCACACACACCTTCACTCAGACACAAGCTTACACCCTCACCCACACCCACCCATACTCACACACACCTTCACACACTCACTCACACACAGACACACCCACACACATACTTGCATCCACACCCACACCCCCACACACTCACACACTCACACACCTACACCGACACTCACACACATTCCAAGAAGGTCTTAATTAGCATGCGGGGCTGCTTCAGATACTCCCAGACAGGGATCAGTAATCCCATTGCTAATTAACGCAATCACTATATATCAACACTCCCGTGCGGGACATGTATATTAATTAGTTGGAAACTGTTTTGGAGATCGAGGTGAGGATTTTATTTTGCGTATGTGTGTGGGTTTCTTGTCTTCTTTTAATTGATTTTGATTGCTTTTCTTACGATTGGCTGAGGCAAGGAACAAACCTGTTATGTGACTCCTCGTGCGGAGTGGAGCGATGGGTGTCCCAGAATGCATTGGGGGTGCGGTTCTCAGAACACAGCGATCACGTGGGAGCAGTGAGTTTGGTTGGTTGTTGGAGTTTTACGTCATGGCAACATCTAAAGTTCTGGCAGGACAGTGCACACTCATGGTGACTTTATCGTGTTACCCCACTGGGAAATCACTGTCGGCACCATGACCCTATATCCCACTCAGTCACATTTTCCTGACAGTGAGCTAGCCAGTCCTTACCCTATCCTATTGATGCCAAGCGCCAGGCTAGGAAGGGACAGGATTCAATTTTATAAGTCATTGGTTTGACTCGACCGGGAACCAAACTCCGGATCTCCCAGACATGAGGCCCACGCTCTATCGATTCAGTGAGAATTAAAGTCGGATAGTCCGAGGAAAACATCAATCTTTCAAAGCCAAAGCACTTACCGAGATATGATACTAAATATCCAGCTTAGATACTGGTACAAGTATTAAGTATGTGTTGTTGCATATCACTTAGCTATTATGCGGGTATTGCAGTACCTCTGATACCTTAGGTGTTAAATACCTCAGGGAGTTTGATGCCCCTGCCTTGCAAAGTTGTAAACCGCTGCCTTGTGGTACAGGTTCTTGATAGAACCAAAGGCTAAGGGAGCAAACCCTAACAGAAGACCATGTTACCGTGGCAGCATTAAGGGTGGTGATGAATGGAACTCCCAACATCTCCCGACCAGCCACTGCAGGGACAAATAGTTTGCGCCTGTCTTGACGTGTTCTTGCCGGTGTGAGACCTCTATTTGCTCCCCGAGAGAGTGCCGCTAGTAACTTGCAAAAGCCATCAGCACTTCAACACTTTGCAAGCAGCTTCTATGAAATGTCCAACCACATGAAATAACATCACTCTCACAGCAGAGATCTAATTGGAGAGCGGCGGTTAACTAATGAAAGCAGTCTTTGTCGCATTGCGACTGACAGCATGATGATGATGATGATGATGATGAGCACTTAGCAGAGAATACTGAGCCAATTTAACTGAACCTGTTGCTGGTAAAGCCAATTATTTCCGGATGTGCTTGCCAGAATAAATTTGCCACGTTTTCACTTCGAATATCTCCAATGTTGGCCATTTAAAATAAAAGTTGTCCAAACGATCAGCCTAGGGTGTTTATCACAGGAAATCTCAAAAGCATCGGACTATGGAGGTCTAAGTACAAGCCCCATCTTTCCAGTCATTTACCCAAGCTGTGTGTGCACTAGGTCAAAATCAAATAACCCTAATCACATGTTACAGCAAGAAAGGACACAAGTAGGATTGGTTGGTTGTTGGTGTTTTACGTCCTGGCAACATCTAATGTCATATCAGGACGGGACACAAGTAGGAAGCTGCTCGTGTGTACGTGCATGCACACAAAGCATTGCAAATTCAGCAATGAATTAATTATATGTCGTCTGCCTAATTCTTTTTTAATAAACATTTTTTAGTGCATTAGTTGATTAAGCAGGAAACATGTCCATCACAGAAAATTGGTCTTCCCAGGGTTTAAACGGGGCCAAGAACCTTTTGAAAAGTCTTGAACTTGATGTGCCCCATTTCAAGGCCTTGAAAAGACTTGAATTTAATCTATTTTGGGTAATTAGTCTTGAAAAGCGTTGAATTTAATCTATTTTGGGTAAGTAGTCTTGAAAAGCCTTGAATTTAATCTATTTTGGGTAATTAGTCTTGAAAAGCCTTGAATTTAATCTATTTTGGGTAATTAGTCTTGAAAAGCCTTGAATTCCATTAAAGTGTCTACACTGATCTAAGTAAGTCTGAAATCACCATTTGCCATTGTTGTTTTCTCCTGAAATCTAAATGAAAATAGTCTTGAATTCCTATCAAAAAGAGCCTTGAAAAGACTTGAAATAGCTTTGAATTCCATATGTTCACATGTGTACGGACCCTGTCTTCCTCATTCTGCACTGCTCCTTGGCCTATCCTTGTGTCATGGGGGTGATAAAAATGGGGAATATTGTGCCTAGAGCGGGACTCGAACCCACACCTCTTTGCATTACGGGCCAGTGTGCTAACCATTACACCACCTAGGCTCCCCGATATCACCACATTACCCATGCCTACCTGTCTATGTGGTTACTTGCCTGAGAGGTCAGTGCAGACTACTACACTCGTCCCCCTGCAATTGTAAGTCTTTTAATGCTTTCAATTACATACATACAGGCAATGCACTAACAAATACATGTACAGGGTAGGTTCAACAACCATACAGTTTGTAGCATGTACAGGACCATGGTCACAGCAACCAGTGTCATGGGGGTGATTAAAATGGGAAATATTGCACCTAGAGCGGGACTCGAACCCACATCTCCTTGCATTCCAGGCCAGTGTGCTAACCGTTACACCACCTAGGCTCCCTGATATCACCACACTACCCACGCCTACCTGTCTATGTGGTTACTTGCCTGAGAGGTCAGTGCAGGCTACTACACTAGTAATGCTGAATGCCAGGCTAGGTAGTGGTGAGTAAAATCTTTGTTAGCCATTGATTTGACTCAGATGGGCTTCGAACCCCATGACCTACAAAAACGGGAGTTGGGCGCTCATTTCAATCAACCATCCCGGCTGGCAATTAAAGTTTCAGAATCTGATGGTTTTTGAGTTTCTGACGGTTTTCTTTTAGGTTTGAGGTGAATCGACCTTATGGCCCTGTCACATTATGGCGTATTGCATCAACATATGCCCAACATATGAAATAAATGCCCTGTTTTCGGTGCCTTGGCATGTGATGCCATATGACAGCGTTTGCCAACATGCTCTTAACGAACACTACTTATGCCAAATGTACCCATAACGTACCTCAGTGTACACCAGCGTGTTGGCCCAAAATCACACGTCGGCACACCCTGAGGCTATACAGTGTAGTGTGACAGGGCCTTTACGGTAGTTTGAAGTAGCCTTTATTATGAATGTTAAAATGATGTTCTGAATGTGTGCTTGATGTCCATGTTGCACAAGTGATATTAACATATTGAGAAAGTGAAATAGCTTTTCTTCAACTCTGACATATGTCATGGGGGTGATGAAAATGGGAAATATTGCGCCTAGAGCGGGACTCGAACCCACATCTCTTTGCACTCTGGGCCAGTGTGCTAACCATTACACCACCTAGGCTCCCTGATATCAACACACTCCCCACGCCTACCTGTCTATGTGGTTACTTGCCTGAGAGGTCAGTGCAGACCACTACACTCGTCCCCCTGGAATTGTAAGTCTTGTAATGCTTACAATTACATACATACAGGCAATGCACTAACACATACATACACAGGGTAGGTTCAACAACCATACAGCGCAAAGCTTGTACATGATCCTGATCACGGCAACCAGTGTCATGGGGGTGATGAAAATGGGAAATATTGTGCCTAGAGTGGGACTCGAACCCACATCTCTTTGCACTCCGGGCCAGTGTGTTAACCATTACACCACCTAGGCTCCCTGATATCAACACACTCCCCACGCCTACCTGTCTATGTGGTTACTTGCCTGAGAGGTCAGTGCAGACCACTACACATATATGCAGAACAAATAAACCTTTATATTTGTTTGTTTGTTTGCTTAGTGACCCCCAGCACATAGAGTGGACATCGTCTATTGGTGGTCACATATAAACCTTTATAATAACATGGATTCTGTCATTATTTGGAAGGTTTTCACTTTTAGTTGCCATGTCACGCTTTCGTACACAGTTTCAGAGAATTACCCATATATATTTACAAGGGCTAATACATTTTTAATCAGGCATAAATCTTTTTTACAGTAGCCTCTATACTGGCTGTGGATACCTAACATCATTTCCAAGCTTGTTATCATCAGGACAGATGATGCTCTATTGCTTTTAGTACATTTTTCTACTATCCTGGTTAATACAAACCAGTCTATTATTGAGCCTGACTACCTTATTACTTATTTGCAGAGTCGATGAATATCTAATCTGTTTAGTACATAAGTTAAGTTAATTTTGTTTATATTGTATATATGTTGTTGAGATTGAAGACAGGAGACAGCAGCTATAGGGAGATCACGGTCATACTCTCAAAGCACACCAGGCACACATCAATCGCTTGAATCATACTATCAGACATTTCAGGACATGGACCATCTAAAACTCAGCCAAATTGGGGCAGGAGATTAGATGGTCTTTTACTAACTAGTTGTTTATTCACATAATTAAATACGCTATTCGATTTCCAGTGCCCTAATAATTTTACTGAGTCCAGGGGCACTCCTATCCTTGCATACTCTTGGGCAGCTCCACGACGAAGACTATGTGATGTAACCAGCAGCCACCAGGAGTACTTGGCTCCTTTCAGTATCAGCTGTATGCATTTGATGAACACTTGACTGGTCAAGGGGTCCCCGTTCATGAGTACGAATGCTGCGGCGCCCTCATCCAGACCTGTATGATGGCAGTACTTTCTCCATGCACATATGGGACAGAAACGTGAATTTGGTACCCTCGGCAGCCTGATGTTGAAGCTGTCCTCTGGTTTTGAACTGGTTTTTGTACTATGGATGTTCACTAGTAGGTATGACTGGTGTGCCTGGATGTCTTTGTACAGCAACATATGACCGCCATCCACCAGTATCTGGGAATGAAATAAATTGGATTGTCTTTAAAAACATCTATAGCCAATCATTAAACAGCAATAAATACAAGTCCATTTTTACCCATTTTAATATTATTAACTTCATATGTTTTATTTTTAATGGATAAGCTCTATTTACAATGTTATTTTTTAATTTACACACACCTTTTAAGAACTGACAATGCATAGCTATCAAATACATCCCACTTACCCCCTACTTACTTCAACCACGATTTTGCCCCACACTGATCATTTTTAATTGTCCCTTCTGTCTGCAGCCTATCATTTAAATATAAAGTGCATAGCATTACCGTTTTCAGCTTAGGTTTTTTTGGGTTATACTGATGTTTTTTTAACAAAACTTCAAATATTCCTCAAAATGTACCCTTTTATTCTACCATGGTCCTTCAGCTAATCCTGCCTTGAAATAAATGCCCAGCTTTCTAACTACAGCATATTCATAGGCTGAAAGGGAATAAAGGCAAATCATGAATTAGAGTGAGCAACTATTTATAAATACATATCAAACACTTTATTGTCATGAGAAGCACTTACTTTTGTCAAATTAAGTTCTTTACATATATTATTCGCTAATATCATTGATTTGGTGTCAAAAACATTCTACTCAGTGCATCTGCTAGCAGTAGCACTAGTTCTTTCCCAGCCTTATCTATCACCTGCACCTCTCAGCATCTGTAGGCAGCAAACCTCCAAATCTACCTGGCGCAGGCACATAAGACTGGGTCTTTCCCAACTCCAGGAGATAACACCCTTTGAGATGCCTCATCATCAGTATTAATGATAATTACGAACGCCTCAGGGTTTTTGGGGCAAAACAATTTTAGTGCTACTATTAAATTAATTGCTTCTAATTGTGCAATTTGTTACTATGTAGAAAATCAGGGGAATATAATTCAGAAAAATAATGAGTACTACTGTAACCTGCTCCTGCAAGCAATGACAAATCACATTCAATTATCCATTTTTTCTTAGGGTAAGGTCTTATTAAAACTAACCCATTAAGGCCCTGTCACATTACGGCGTATGGCGGGAGCGTATTGAAAACCTACGTAAAAGCTGCACATGCCGGCCTATCATGACCTTTGGTGACCTCTCGGGTGGTTTTGAGCATATGTGGAACCTATGAGGAGCGTACGAGGAGCGTATGAGGAGCATATGAGAGCGTACTGTGACATTTTTTGACGGTTTTGATTGGCATATGGAACCTATGCGTAGCGTATGCGTAGCGTATGCATAGCGTATGCGTAGCGTATGCGTAGCGTATGCGTAGCGTATGCGTAGCGTATGCGTAGCGTATGCGTAGCGTATGCATAGCGTATGCGTAGCATATGCGTAGCGTATGCGTAGCATATGCATAGCGTATGCATAGCATATGCGTAGCGTATGCGTAGCATATGCATATGCATAGCATATGCGTAGCATATGCGTAGCGTATGCGTAGCGTATGCGTAGCATATGCATACCGTATGCATAGCATATGAGTAGCGTATGAGTCAAGATCGATGTCGAGACCTATGGCATATGCTTGGAATACGCTGTGCATACGCTGTGCATATGCTAGGAGTACGCTCCCATACATAACTCGTAGGTTATGCGTATGCTACATACGCTAGAGATACGCCGGTGACGCAAGTTGAGCGTATGCGTAACCTACGCCGGCGCACCCCTAGCGTACGAGGAGCGTACACCGGCGTATGAGGAGCGTACACCAGCGTATGAGTAGCGTATGAACCATACGCTCCCATAGGTTGAGATTTTTTGAGCATGCACAAACAAATTTGGACGGACGGACGGGAGAAAGCATATGGTGGCGTACAATGGCATACGCCGGCATAGGACCGCACATGACGGCCTATGCATAGCGTATGCATAGCATATGCGTAGCGTATGGCAGCGTATGGTGGCGTATGCCGACGTATATGACGTAACGCGCCTACGCCGCCGTACGCTCCCACAAAAAACCCTAATGTGACAGCCCCTTTACTCCCTTCCACGGAACGTATAAACCAAGCTATGTCCCTAATTAATTCCTGACTAACTATTGCTTTTCCTATGAACAGGGTATTTCTCAGAAATTGTAAAATTCTATCCATAAATGTCCTAGAGTGCATTACACATTTAAAAATAAATTGTAACCTACCTACTAGTCTTTGCGCATTTTTCCTGGTTACCTTACTCCCTCCCCTGCCTTCCACTTATTGCACTCTGTTAATATTTCTAATAATTTGTCCTTTGGGATCCTAACCTCCATTAACCCACTATTAATTTCAAAACCCAACCACTGCATCGCCCTATCTGATTGTGTAGACTTTTTAATTGATAACTCTAGGCATAATAATGTTGTCAAGTTAAGAATATACCCGTACCCCTTTCTCCGCTTTCTCCAATGTGCTTTCTACTCCTACAAAATCATGTAAATAGCATAATGCAAAAAAAACTTTTTTCTTCATTAAGTGAACTACTGCAGATATTGTTCTGGCACATGCCATACTTGATGTCCTACATCCAAAAGGTGGTGCTATATCAAAATAATAATTCTCTTCTACTTTAATCCCCAAAAGTGGTACACTCAGCGGGTAAGTCCAAGATAACACCAACACTACAACTGGCCAGCATTGAAAACAAGCTTGGGTACCCGGGCTTATATGCTATGGACAGTATAAATTAATCACTATAAATACAGCCTCAATAAAAAATATAAAAAATTTAAAGTCCTTAATTGCATGTATGCTCTCTAGCTAAGTTTATCGATCACATGTAACAAACAGTCCTTACATAACCTCTTAACTTCCTTAGCTAAACTCATAATAGTTGGCAAATTAGAAGAGAAATGTATACCTTGATAAAACCCTTGAACTATTCCTGCATTAACACTCTTATCCTCCATATGTGCATGGAGAAAGTACTGCCGTCATACAGGTCTGCATGAGGGCGCCCCAGCATTCGTACTCACGAACCGGGACCCCTTGACCAGTCAAGTGTTCATCAAATGCATACGGCTGATACTGAAGGGAGCCAAGTACCAGCGCTCTTCCCTGTACATGAGGACATGTAGAGTGCGCTGTAGAGTGCGCTGTATAGTGCGCTGTAGAGTGCACGGTAGAGTGCACCCGTGGAGTGCAATGGACGGGTCAGAGTGTCCCCTTGTCTGCGGAGGTAGGGGGATTTCAGCGTGACCCGTGAGGGGCCTTTGACCTTCTCACGGCCACGGCAGACACTAAGTGTGCAGGTGACTGCATCAGTCACGCAGGCACACAAACATCAAAGACTCATCCACCCCCAGTAAGACAGGTGACTGCATCAGTCACGCAGGCACACAAACATCAAAGACGCATCCACCCCCAGTAAGACAGATGACTGCATCAGTCACGTGGGCACACAAACATCAAAGACTCCTCCACCCTCAGTAAGACAGGCAACTGGCTCAGTCAACCGGGCACACGAACATCAAAGACGCATCCACCCCCCGTAAAACAGGCGACTGCATCCGTCACCCCCCCCCCCCGGCCGTCCATATCTCACACAAGCCCAGTATTTGTTTGTCTGTTTGTTGAGGTTTTGCATCCTAGCAACATATATGGTCATATCAAGACAGGTACCAACTTGTAACAGTGTGCGAGGCAAGGAGTGATGACAAAAGTGTGAATGTCCTCTGGCCAATCGAGTCGATCGAAAATGAAGTTATCCGTCAACTCATCCATCCATATATATAAATATACATATTTATACAAGTATGTATATATATATGTATATATATACACCAGACGGGATGGCTGAATGATTTGAGCGTCTGTCTCCCGTTTTGGTAGATAGGGGATCCGGCCCACGAGTTCGCACCCTGGTCGAGTCAAACCAATGACTTAAAATGTATACTTGTTGCTTCCTAGCCAGGTGGTTGGCAATATTAGGATAGGGCTGGTTGGCTTAGTGTCAGGATAATGTGACTATTAGGTCATGGTGCTGGTGACCTGTTTCCCAGTGGGGCAGCACTATAAAGTTGCCATGACTGCACACTGTCACAAGCTGGTGCCCATCCTGATATGACCTTAGATGTTGCCAGGATGTAAAACTCCAGTATATACATATATACATATATGTATATATATATATGAATATATATATAATATATGTATTTATATATATATATATAATATATATCCAGTGGCTTATATTAAGTAGTTCAACATAGTTATGTCGACAATACTCACATAGCATTGCTTAAAGAAACAAGTTCTGGTGAATGCATCTTCGAGTTACATAAACAGAGTGGCAATATTTAAATAGTTATCCGACTATAATTGATTCCCCAGCTGTACACGTTTTTTTTTGGTTGAGTGGGGCCCTCTTTACCCTATCGTTTCTCTCGCTTTGTTCTTGTTGCTGGAACTGCTGAACAAACCTTTGCCCGTCTCTTCCTCCTGAACCCTTACTGCTGTTGACTGGATACGATTGCTCTGCTACTGCCGGACTGGAGAGATTCGGGGCCGCCCCAACGACTCGTCGTTTGATAGATTGTAAAGATGTCCCCAGCTTCTACAACCGCCCCACCAGAAGATTAATCTTCAACCAAAGATTGGACCGATTTATCGGTGCCTCTCTATATTGCTGCAGTTCTGCAGCGGGTAACAGTCGTAAGGTTACATCCCCCCTCCCCCCCGAAGTCAAGTACACGTTTAGACCGGATATCGCTATATAGTTCTCTCAAACCAGTTTAAACATGCATAGCATGACTGACAAATTTTGCTTATTTTCGTAGCTAGCTAAATTCGAATAGGTTGTTGGAGTTTTAAGTGCTGGCAACATCTAAGCTCATATCAGAACAGGTACCGACTTATGACAGTGTGCACTCATGGCGACTTTATAGTGTTTCCCCACTGGGAGACCAGGCCACCAGCACCATGACCTGATATCCCACTCAGTCACATTATCCTGACACTGAGCCAACCAGTCCTTGGCCTATCCTAATAATGCTGAGCGCCTGGTTAGGAAGTGCCTGGCTAGGAAGTGACAAGTATCAATTTGTTAAGTCATTGCTTTGACTCGACCAGGGTTCGAACCCATTCAGTCAGGGTATAGAGTGCATGTCAGGTATGGGCCTCCAGATATGGCTTACCATCAGGTGTTAGTCTTTGCTCAGTCCCAACAAGGGAGTGTCTGTCTGGCCCAGGTGAGGTTGAAGATGGGAGACTGCTGCACATTTTGTGTAGGTAGGCATTTGGAGCAGACCTTTTTTTGTGTGCCTATGTGTTGCTGTTTCTTTTTCATTTCGTTTCCGGTTGTTTTTGTTGTTGTTTTGTTTTTTTGTTTTTTTTTAAATGCGCATGGGACTTGTAAACAGCGGCGTGCCCTGTGTGGCTGTATCTGTCTGAATAGTTTCGAACGGACACAAACAACAAATTCCATGTTATCTGTAATTGTTTACAGAACCACGTTTGTAATATATATATATATATATGTATATATATATATATATATATATATATAGTGCCATTTCAAAATGCATCAGTGAATGGCGAACAGGAATAATGTGACTGCACCAAGTGTAAGAGCATGCAAACAATTTCTCTCAGAATCATATTTTGTCCACCCTACATCTTTTATAACACGCATTTAAAAAGAATTGTAGTTAAAAGTGTTTGTGGAAGGAGGTGCAACAAATTTCCTGCTTACAATTCTTAAAATTTCTGGCTATGCCCCAGAACATACATTCACGACTTTCGCGACAGTGTCTCAACAGAGGTTTGTTGGTTGGTTGTTGGAATATATTGGCAATATGTACTAAGTAAAGTCATGCACACTTATCAATCGCCTAGAGGAGGGAGATAGAAGGGAGAGAGGAGGGAGAGGGGAGGCAGAAGGAGAGGGGGGGAGAGACGGAGAGGGGAGGCAGAGGGAGAGGGGAGGGAGAGGGTAGGGAGAGAGGAGGGATAGGAAAGGGGAGGGAGATAGGGGGAGAAGGGGGGGAGGGGGGAGGGGAGAAGGGATGGGGAGAGAGGAGGGAGAATGGAGGGGGAGAGGGGAAGAAGAGGGGAGGGAGACAGGGGGGATATGAGAGGGGAGGGAGAGGGAAGGGACAGGGGAGGGAGAGGAGAGGGGAGACCGGAGGGAGAGGGGAGGGAGAGGGGAGGGAGAGGAGAGGGGAGGGAGAGGGCAGGGAGAGGGCAGGGAAGGAGAAGAAGAGGGGAGAGGGAGGGAGACGGGGAGAAGAGGGGAGAGGGAGGCAGAGGGGAGACGGGAGGGAGAAGGGAGGGGGAAAAGGGAGGGCGAGAGGAGGGAGAAATGGAGGGAGAATGGATGGAGTGGGGGAGGGAGGGAGAGGGGAAGGGGAGGGAGAGGGGAAGGACATAGTTCAAGGGAAGGGAGGAGTGGGGAGAGAGAGTTGAGGGAGAAGGGAAGGGCAGGGGAGGGAAAAGGTGGGAGGAGAGGAGTGAGGAGAGAGTAGGGGGGAGGGAGAAGGGGAGGGTTAGACTTAGAGGAGGGGAGGAGGACAGTGAGGGTGAAGGCTGGAAGTGTGTGTGGGGGAGGAGGGGGGGGGGAGGACGAGGAGCAGAGGAGAGGAGGCATCCATGCCTGCTCATATGGAACCCCACTTAGATGTGGTTAAGGACGCCTCATATTACATGAGGTTCACGATTGTTTCATGGCGACTCAATGGCCGTATATCGACTGAGCTGCAGATCTCGCACCGATTAATTACAATCGAAAGACATGATTTAAGATATGAGTAGAAAGAAATACGCAGTAGCACGAATCAGTAGGCCGAGTAAATGGCTGAAGGCTGACACTCATTTAAAAATCATCCCACCCGCCCACGGAGACAATTGCCATGGCTACAACAAATATGTAGCAGCACATATTGTTATAATTTATATTTTTGTCCAAGCATTGAATTACTTTGGTATTCACTGTGGAACTATATTTGTGTCACCTCATATGGCACTAGTGCCATTTCAAAATGCATCAGCGAATGGCGAACAGGAATAATGTGACTGCAACAAGTGTAAGTACATGCAAACAAGTTCTCTCAGCATCATATTTTGTCCACACTACATCTTTTATTATACGTATTTTAAAAGAATTGTAGTTAAAAGTGTTTGTGGAAGGACGTGCAACACATTTCCTGCTTACAATTCTTTAAATTTCTGGCTATGCCCCAGAAGATACATTCGCGACTTTCGTGACAGTGTCTCAACAGAGGTTTGTTGGTTGTTTGTTGGAGTTTTTCGTCCTGACAACATCTAAGGCAGTATCAGCATGGATACTGACTTGTGACAGTGCGCACCCATGGTGACTTTGTAGTGCTGCCCCACTGGGAGACCAGGCCACCAGCACCATGACCCGATATCCCACTCAGTCACATTATCCTGACACTGAGCCAACCAGTCCCTGTCCTATCCTAATAATGCCGAGCGCCTGGCTAGGAAGCGACAAGTATCAATTTTTAAGTCATTGGTTTGATTCGACCAGGGTTCGAACACATGAATCCCACGATCTACCAACACAAGAGACAGACGCTCAACTCATTAGACCATCCCGTCTGGTCTCAATAGAGGAGTGAGTCGAATTGTACGCTAATCTGAGGTGGTGCTCATACGGGGAACTTTCCCTGCCAGGCTGGGAACCAGCGAAGTCTCTACTGTCAGCCACGTGTGAAAGCAGAGGTACCCACTGGGGTAGATAAAAGATTCACCCCCTACTTCCAGTAGAGGTGAAGAACAACCCATTAGAAAAAGTGACGAAAGGCTGGGTAAATGAAATGAGCACATAACTTCTTAATTTAAATTTCAAAATAATATTCTTCATATATATCTTAATATTTACCCGCTAGTTTTGTTTTGAAAAATATAATAAACCATGTAGTTTAATACAAATGTTTGACTTTAAAAGTCAAATCGACTGTCTTTTGGCATTCTCTTCCATTTCACCAACTCTGTGCTGATATAAGTAGCCATTGGATACTGGAACCATGAATTCCACTTCCTGTTCCATACTAAAGCAATTTTCGCCCATATTTGGACTACGTTGTCATTCATCCCTACTGCAAGTACAGGGTGAATCTTTTATCTACCGCCTGGGCCGTCACTGGGAGCTCACCTGTCTGACTGGTGTCAGGCAGTGAGAGGAGGTGTCTGTGGGATGGGAACAAGGGGCACGGGTCGCCATAGTTACATGCAAGTGTGTGTTTAGGTCTACATGTATAGCCTACCTTCTCACGTATATATACACATATATATATATATATATATCATCATCATCATGCTGTCGGTCGCGATGTGACAAAGACTGCTTTCATTACTTGACTGCCACTCTCCATTTAGCTCTCTGCTGTGAGAGTGATGTCCATGAGTCGGTCTTAATGTTTCTCAGCTTTAGGTTTCTCTTGATTACATTTCATGAAAGCTGCCTGCAAAAGTGTTGAAGTGCTGCTGGCTTTTGCAAGTTACCAGCGGCACTCTCTCGGGGAGCAAATAGAGGTCTCACACCAGCAAGAACATGTCCAGACAGGCGCAAAACTATTTGTCCCTGCAGTGGCTGGTCGGGAGATGTTGGGAGTTCCATACATCAACCGCCCTTGATGCTGCCACAGTGACATGGTTTTCTGTTCAGGGTTTGCTCCCTTAGCCTTCGGTTCTGTCAAGAACCTGTACCACAAGGCAGTGGTTTACAACTCTGCAGGGCAGGGGCGTCAAACTCCCAGAGGTATTGCAATACCTGCATACCTGCATGCCACTTATATACATATATATATATATACAGTCTCACCCCGTTAAACCAAGCTCGGTTAAACCAAACAATCGGTTAATCCAAACTTTTTTCGGGGGCCCGGCAAAATACTACCATTTATCATAGAAAAAAGTCAGTTAAGCCAAAGTCGGTTAATCCAAATTATCGGTTAATCCAAACAAAATTGTCGGACCCCAGGCCACTTCCGGTAAGATTAAACCAAACTTTCATGTTTTTATGAGGTCATCTGAGTCACTTGTGTGGCAAACATACCGCAAACAGATGGCTCAGTCAGACATCAAAGATTATTACTCAAAATAAAGACATTTGTAGGCTCAATCAGCTATAAGAGACTTTTTTTTGTAATGAGATGTACAATGTAATGTAATGTAATGAGATGTACACTGTATACATTAGATTCATGCCAAGTCAAAGTCGAAGCTAAAGCTTGGTTAAACCAATGATCGGTTAATACAAACAAAATTCTAGGGTCCCTTCAGATTTGGTTTAACGGGATTATACTGTATATATATGCGTGTGTAAATGTATACTTGTATAAATATGGTAACTTCGTCTGGATTAAGCAGTTCACTCGCATAGTATATCTCAGATACTTGAACAATTATCAATTAATACTAAAAGCAAGGAGCATCAAAGTACAGAAAACATCCAAAATTGAGATCTAAGCCCCGTTCACACTGGTGAGTTAAGTCGGCTTAACTAATTTGCCTCCTTTAGTTCGACTCAAATTGGTCGTGTGGACACTACGCTGAGGCGACTTAAGGCTAAGTCGCCTCATCTAGTTTGCTTCAAGTAAACCACATCGCGAGGTAGTATATATGAAGCGAACTAGCTTAAGTCGGCCCACCTTGCTTGTGTGGACGGTAGCGGTTTACTTGAAGCGGATTAAGCATGTCACACTTTATAATATAATTTGATCTATGAACCGGCTAGAGGTGTACAGATATTTCTTTCATGATTTATTTTTAGGTTTTCACTGGCCAACAGAAGTTTTGATCGTTCCAAAACAATACGATTCAGTCCATACATATCTAGGTCGAACCCACACTCTCTCGTGGCGACGTCGACTAACCGAAACTGGCGCTGGTTAGTATGGACTCGCTCATGCGCAGATATCGATTTCCGCCTCAAACCGCCCCAAGTACTGCATGTGTGGACAGGACGCCTAGTTCGCCTCCTCTAGTTCGCCTTATCTAGTTCGGCCTAAAGTTGTGGGTGTGAACGGGGCTTAAGATAACACGCATACATCACAGCTTAGATAAAAGATTCATCCCTATCCATGGTAAGGGTGAATGACAACCCAACCAAAATCCAACCAAAAACCAACCAGGAACTAAAAAAGAATGAGAAACAAAAAAAACTAAGATGGCGGCCACTTGTTGCTTTTGATTCCACTTTTAACTCTATTAACATATATAATTTAGTCAATTTAGCATTTCAAAAGTAGTGGGCTATGGTAGATAAGTATCCGAACAAGCGGTTTCGGTTGGAAAATGGGAGCGTGACGACCCGTGTCTGTGGGAGAGTGCATATAAAAGACCGCTTGCTGCTTATCGGAAAGAGTAGCCTATCTGGCGGCAGCGGGCTTCCTTCAAAGGAATATGTCAGAATGACCATATGTTTGACATCCAATAGCCGATGACAATATGCTCTAGAGGCGTCGTTAAATAAAAAGAATCTTGACTTTTGCCGCAAGTAACGTAAACGTGGGACGTAAACACCGCCCCACACAATCGATCACTTTTATGATGTAACTGTAGCGGGTGTCTTTGTGGTTTGATGACGAGAATCAGTAATATATTGACTGCTGATGAGAGTGTGTCAGCATATGGCCCTTTCCGCTATCCCGGATTTATTGGCTGGATGGCTAATGGAGTCTGGAGTGTTACTGTCTGCCTGGTTGGACACTAAAGTAACACGTTGAAAGGTACTGAACACCCGCTAACACAAACACCAACTCCCAACTCACACAACACCCTCGTCACTGGGCGACGTTAATGTGTTTGTTTGCAGTTGTTTTATGTCCTAACAACATCTACGATCATATCAGGACCGGTGCCGACTTGTGACAATGTGTACCCCTTGCAATTTATTAATATTATAGTGCTGTCCCAGTGGGACATTCGGCTGCCGGCACCATGACTCGAGCTCACCCTGATACTGCGCTAACCAGTCCTTGTCCGATCCTATTAATGCCAAGCGCCTGGCTAGGTAGCGACAAGTATTAATTTTGTAAGTCATTCATTTGACTCGACCGGGATTTCAAAATCCCGGTCTTACACACCGGAAGCCTGTGCTCTACCGATGTGACCACTGCGTCTGGTCTACAGGCTATGAAGCTGACTGAATTGAGTCCAGTGTTTATATCCTACGCTTTTGTTTTGGTATGCAGCACAAGTTGCAGGCTTAACACACAAGTAACCGCTATCGGCTGCCAGCATCTAGCTACCTGCCTGCAATACCCTAGTCATGCTACTCCTTGTGACCACTTTGCGACCACAAAAATAGGTTGATCGCAAAGAGGTCGCAAAATGGTCGCAAGTAATCGCAAAGTTGTCGTAAAATGGTCCTCAGTGCTGGCTCATCTCCTTGCGGCCATTTTGGTCGCAAGGAGGTTGCAGCTACTGCAATAAGAACCAACTTGCGACCAAAATGGTCACAAGGAGGTTGGCGACTTTTGTTTTGGTCACAATGAGGTCGTTGGTGACTGTGGGTTCTTTCATCCCAAGTGGGCATAAAGAGAAAGAGGTTGGAAATGGTCACAAGCTGTATTGTGACTGGGGTTTTAGGCCCATACACTCTGTCAGTCTCTGTCTGTCGCCGACAATTACTGAGACATCAGTGAGGACTCAGATGGATGGTCTCCTGTGTCTCTGCAGCAGCAAATGGCGCTGGTTCCGGTCGGCTGACTTGACACTGCCACTTTACCCTTCCTAATCCTGACGAATCAGCGTGACAACCTGTAGCTTAGAGCAATGGTACTGTAGTAGTATGCACGTACTTCTCGGGAGGAGTCGCAGAGACAAATAGGCGTGAATAGGGTAGTGATATCAGGGAGCCTAAGTGGTGTAATGGTTAGCACACTGGCCTGGAATGCAAGAGATGTGGGGTCGATTCCAGCTCTAGGTGCAATATTTCCCATTTTTATCACCTGCGTCAAGACACTGATGCCGTGACCAGGGTCCTGTACAAGCTATGCACTGTATGGTTGTTGAACCTACCCTATCTATGTAAATGTAAGGTCATTTGCCTGTATGTATTTAATTGTAAGCATTAAAAGACTTACAATTCCGGCAGGTCGAGTGTAGTAGTCTGAAATGACCGCTCAGGCAAGGAGCCACATAGACAGGTATGTGTGGGTAGGGTGGTGACATCAGGGAACCTAGGTCGTGTAGTGTAATGGTTAGCACACTGGCCCAAAATGTAAGAGATCTGGGTTTGATTCCCGCTCTAGGCGCAATATTTCCCATTTTCATCACCCACCATGACACTGGTTCCATGACCAGGATCCTGTACAAGCTATGCACTATACAGTATGGTTGTTGAACCTACCCTGTGTATCTATATATGTCAGGTGTGTTTGTTTGTTGTTGTTTTACATCCTAGCAACATCTAAGGTCATATCAGGATCGGTACCGACTTGTGCCAGTGCACACTCATGGCGACTTTATAGTGCAGCCCCACTGGGAGCCAGGCCGCCAGCACCATGACCTGATATCCCACTCAATCGCATTATCATGACACTGAGCTAACCAGTCCGTGCACTATCCTAACTATGCCGAAGCGACAAGTATCAATTTTTAGTCATTGACTTGACTCGACCGGGGTTCGAATCCACGAACCCATGGGTTCGGATCCCCCTGTATATGTAAGGTCATTGCTTGTATGTATGTAATTGTAAGCATTAAAATAATGGGTGCCTAGGGTATTATACAATACATTATTACTGGACAGGCAAAAACATGAATAGTATGTGCATTATTAATTTAAACATGAAGACTATCTAAAGGCCCTGTCACACTACGACGTAACGACATCAGCGTAGGGAGAATGTGAAGAACGTTGAACTTCTCGGCGTAGTATGCAAATTTTGGCACAAGTTGAACGTGGATGCAGCGTAGTCGACGAGAACGTAACGTCGGTAAAGCATAGTGATCCTGTCATTCAACGAGAGAAGACAATGTCATTACGCTCACGAAACGCTATGAACGTTATTCCATTGCCAGAACTACATTACGTGACGTTACATATGTCATGACACGGTGGCGAAATATTGAACGTATGTTGAACTTACGTTCCCCTGACGTTCTCCTGACATTCTCCTGATGTTCCCATTACGCCGCGTGGACGTTTCCAATGGGTTTAATGTGCGTCAATGTAGTGGAACATAGTTGAACGTAGTGAGCAGCGTTTGACTAACGTCCCTTTAATGTCATTGATGTTCGCCGAACGTGTACAGAACGTATGGCGAATGTAAACCCTTACGTTCGAGTTACATGGAAAGTTTTGAACAGGTTAAAAACTTTGACGCGCGCCAACGTAGCACGACGTAATGTGACGTAGCTCGACATCAGTCTAACGTCATTCTGACATCATCATAACGTAACCCAACATATGTCAACGTAATGACGAAACGTTATCATATCAGGCTTACGTCTGCTCGTTATGTCATAGTGTGACAGGGGTATAAGACAATGTACCATGAGCTCAACGTGATCTAAGTTTAAGGCAGTGAATTAAATCAGATATTAAATTCCATTAACCATTTTGACATGGTCCTTGTTAGTTATTACTGCTACTGACAGTACTAACCTTGGCGCACAGTAAATGGACGTTTTTTGTAAAGCTGCATAGTTATTATTTTTTATTTTTTTTATATGAAGCATCAAATTTTCCAAAAGAAAACAATTATCTAGAATTGGTTCTGTTTATCTAGCTTAGATACTGATGCACTTATTAAGCATAAAGTTTCCGATTCGAAGGGAATACCAAGGCAATTTAAGAGAACCTGTTCCTGCTGATGCCTATGGTGTCAGAATTGTTGGCATGTTTGCAAAAACTAATTTGACACGTTTACATTTCAAATATCTCAGAAGTTTGCCATTTAAAAGCAAAGTTACTTCAAACTAAAGTAAGCTAGATTATAGCAATCAATTCAATATATTTATCTAAGAAAAATTCCAAAAACTCAAAACCATCGGACTATGCAACTGTAAGAAAGCCTGGGATTTCTGTGTGACATTGTAAGCGTGTAATGCATGAATTGTAAATTATTTCTAAAGTAGGCTTTACATCCGATCCATTAAATGTTGTTCCGTCACGCTCCACTTGGTATGGATGTCATGTTACATAGGCTGGCTGATAGCCGGAGATAATGTAGAAAAGCTTTTGCCGTCACTAAGTGAAGTGTGTATTTTATCTCATACCTCACCGCCATCCCCCCCCCCCCCCACACACACACACCACCCCTCCTCCCACATCCTTTTTTCTTGAAGATTTATGCTGCCTATCATGGATAAGTCTGAATATACTTGTTTTCACCATTAGAGAGTTTGTCGATAGAAAGCCAGAGTCTACACTTTTACCGACCCAAGGGAATTTTAACCTCCCACACCACATAGACATGGTATGAGAGCAACTGGCCTTTGATGATGCTGTAAGTTATATACAGCGGTGGAAATCCAAATTGGCAGAGGTGGGGGGCACAGAGAATCGAACCACCAACCTTCAGATTAGGAGTCTGACCTAGAAAAAAGTCAGACACTCTAACCACTCCACCACAGAGAACACCACTCCACGCTCACGCCCACGCCAATGCCCACGCCTCGAGAAGGCGCCATATTATTCCCGTTCTGCAGAATGCCATTAGGACCGGAAGACCTCCGTACATATACACACATTCAGCCCTCTCCATACACACAACCACCAGCCCTCCACACACGCATCCCCGACAACTCTCCACACACACACACGCTCCACACACAACCCAAACAACTCTCCACACACACAGCCCCACCCTCCACACACAACCACAACAACTCTCCAAACACACAGGCCCCACCCCTCCACACACACATCCCCACCCCTCCACACACACAGCCCCCACCCTCCACACACAACCGCAACCACTCTCCACACGCATAGCCCCCAACCCCTCCACACACACAGCCCCCACCCTCCACACACATAGCCCCCAACCCCTTCACACACACAGCCCCCACCCCACACCTCCCTCCACACACAGCCCCCACCCCTCCACACACACAGCCCCCACCCTCCACACACACAACCCCCACCCCACACCTCCCTCCACACACACAGCCCCCACCCTCCACACACACAGTCCCCACCCCTCCACACACAGCCCCCACCCTCCACACACACAGCCCCACCCTCCACACACACAGCCCCCCACCCCTCCACACCACACAGCCCCCACCCCACCCCTCCACACACACAGCCCACCCTCCACACACAGCCCCCACCCCTCCACACACACAGACCCCACCCCACCCCTCCACACACACAGCCCACCCTCCACACACACAGCCCCCACCCCTCCACACACACAGCCCCACCCTCCACACACACAGCCCCCACCCCTCCACACACACAGCCCCCACCCCACCCCTCCACACACACAGCCCCACCCTACCACACACACAGCCCCCACCCCTCCACACACACAGCCCCACCCTCCACACACACACAGCCCCACCCCTCCACACACATAGCCCCCAACCCCTCCACACACACAGCCCCACCCCTCCACACATACAGCCCCCACCCCACACCTCCCTCCACACACAGCCCCCACCCCTCCACACACACAGCCCCACCCCACACCTCCCTCCACACACACAGCCCCCACCCTCCACACACACAGCCCCACCCCTCCACACACACAGCCCCCACCCTCCACACACACAGCCCCCACCCCACCCCTCCCAATGCCACCACCAATACGGGCTCACCAGACGGGAAGGTGATTGTAACGGTCATAACCCCCCCCCCCCCCCCCCGGACCCCTCCCCATTCGTTCCCCCATTTCATGCCCGCCCTTTTCCGACTCAGCAAAGCACCTTTCCCACACCACCCACCTTTCCACGCCCACCCCCACGCCCACGCCCATGCCCACGCCCATGCCCACGCTCACGCCTTGCCAAGGCGCCTTACTATTCCCGTTCTGCAGAATGCCATTAGGACCGGAAGACCTCTGTACTTGCACTGTTGACACGTGACCTCTTCACATGATTTGGTTGGTTGTTAGAGGTTTACATCCTAGCAACATATAAGGTCATATCAGGACGGGTACCGCCTTGTGACAGTGCACGCTCATGGCGACTTTATAGTGCTGCCCCACTGGGTTGGTTCGGTGGTTGTTGGAGTTTTACGTTCTGGCAACATTTACGGTCATATCAGGACGGGTACCGACAGTGTGCACTCTTGGTGACAGTGCGCACGCTTGGCAACTTTATAATGCTGTCCCATTGGGAGACCAGGCCACCAGCACCATGACCCGATATCCCACTCAGTTTTTTGTTTGTTTGTTTGTTGTTGTTTTACGTCCTAGCAACATCGAAGGTTATATCGGGATGGGTACCGACTTGTGACAGTGCGCACTCATGGCAACTTTATAGTGCTGCCCCACTGGGAGACCAGGCCGCCAGCACCATAACCTGATATCCCACTCAGTCACATTATCCTGACACTGAGCCAACCAGTCCTTGCCCTATCCTAATAATGCCGAGCGCCTGGCTAGGAAGCGACAAGTATAAATTTGTAAGTCATTGGTTTGACTCGACCAGGGTTCAAACCCACGATCCCATGGTCTACCAACATGGGAGATGGACGCTCTAACTCATTCGGCCATCCCGTCTGGCATAAGGAATAGGTTGTCCTAGCCTAATAAAGAGAACATTCTTGGGCATATCCTGGCACAGCTAACCAGTCCTTGCCCTATCTTATTAATGCTGAGCGCCAGGCTAGGAAGCGACAACTATCAATTTTATAAGTCATTGGTTTGACTCGACGGGGAACAGATCTCCCGCTCTCCCGCACGCGATTCCCTCGCTCTACCGACTCGGCCACTGCGCCCAGTTTAAATAATACTTAGACTGAGAATGATCGGTGAACTTCTAGTACGCCGGGCCTAACGGGGTGGAATGCGATACGGTTGGGTGACTTTGGATCCCTGCTGCCCTGCTTGTTCGGCGTGTCCCTCGACCAGTAAGGCAGTAATCGTTGCACAGCGGAGATATAATTACTCAAATTCACGACACTCATGTTCAGACACTCTCAATCCCCATCTCGCACCAATAAATTCACTGTATCTATGTATGTTAAGCATGCAAATTATGTGAGTATAAATGAATGGAAGTTTCCCCAACATTTCCACCCACTCTGTATTATTTGATTTCATGACTGGTGGCGCCCTCACCAGTGATGTATAAAGGAGGTTGATTGGTTGGTTGTTGCAGTTTTATGTCCTGACAACATCTAAGGTCATATCAGGATGGGTACCGACTTGTGACAGTGTGCACCTATGGCAACTTGATCAGTGCTGCCCGACTGGAAGACCAGGCTGCTGGCACCATGACCTGCCGACCGGTTTGGTGCACATCTGTGTCTCTAGATAAACGATTCACCCCGTACTTCAAGTACAGGGGTGAATGACAATGTAGTCTAAATACGGGCGAAAATAGCTTTAGTATGGAACAGGAAGTAGAATGCCTGGCACCAGTGTCAAATGGTTACTTATATCTACACAGAGTTGGTGAAATGAGAGAGAATGCAAAAAGACAAGATGGTGTCCAGAGAACGCCATCGATTCCACTTTTAAATTGCATTAAAGTATATGTTTTATTATATTTTCAAACTCAAAAGTAGCGGGTAAATATGAAGAAGGACCTAAAGAATATATTCTTAAATTAAGAATTTACCAGCTCAGTTAATTTCTCCAGCATGTCGAAATTCTTCGCCAGCTTTTCTAATGGGTTGGTTTCCACCCCTGTACTGTAAGTACGGGGTGAATCTTTTATCTACTGTGTCTCCTGCTCGGTGATATAATGACAGAGTAGACAAACCAGGTGGTTTTATGTCAATAACGTATTAATATAATGGGGTTAGCCTTTGAGGAGTCAGAGTTGGGAGAAAAGAAAACATGACGTAAAATGTCATTGAGCCCAGCATGTCCCCTGGATAGTGGCCAGACATGGGCTAATATTGGTTAACCACACACCACAAATACGCTAAACCCGCGGGGTCAACATATTCAGCACAGCAAGGATTGTGGAAACCAACACCTTTGTCAGCAGGGTGGGGTGTGGTTTCGGATGTGTGTGTGGTGGGGGGGGGGGGGGGGGGGGGCAGTGGGTGTGTGAGAAAGGAGAGGGTGCGTGGGCGAACTGGGGAGGGGGTGAAGAGGTGGAAGGGAGTAGGTAGGAAGGGGTGGGAGGGAAGGGAGAAGGGTGGAAGGGAGTAGGTAGGAAGGGGTGGGGAGGAAGGGAGAAGGGGTGGAAGGGAAAGGGAAGGGTGGGAGGGAAGGGGAAAGGGTGGGAAGGAAGTGTGGGAAGGAAGGGTGGCAGGGGAGGGAGAAGGAGTAGAAGGGAAGGAGATGAGAAGGAAGGGAGGGAGAAGGAGTGGAAGGGAAGGGGAATGGTGGGAAGGAAGGGTTGCAGGGGAGGGAGAAGGAGTGGGAAGGAAGGTTTGCAGGAGAGGGAGAAGGAGTGGAAGAGAAGGAGAACGGTGGGAAGGAAGGGAAGGAGAAGGAGTGGAAGGGGAATGGTGGGAAGGAAGGGTGGCAGGGGAGGGAGAAGGAGTGGAAGAGAAGGGGTAGAAGGGAAATGGGGAGTGGAAGGGGAAAGGAATGAGGAAGGAAGGGAAGGGAAGGAGGAAAGCGCAGAAGGGAAAAGGCATAGGGAAAGAAGGAAAGGGGAGGAGGAAAATGGTTGGAAGGGAAGGTGAAGGGGTGTGAAGAAAGGGTGGAAAGGAAGGATGGAGGGGAAATGGGGAGCGGAAGGAATGGAATGGGACGGGAAGAAGAGTTTGGAAGGCAAGGGAAGGGGGTGAAAATGAAGGGTGGAAGGCAAGGGTGGGAGATATGGAAAGGGTAATGAGTGGAAGGGGAGGGGAAGAATGGTTGGAAGGGAATGGGTGGAAGGGTGGAAGGGAATAGTGGAAAGGGAAGGAGTGGAAGAGGAGGGGAAGAAGAGGTGGAATGCTTAGAGACGGAGGGGTGCGGGTTTGCAGGCCTATGTTAAGAAGAAGACAGGAAGGGTGGTGGAACGGAGCGGGAATGTTGGGATGCCACTGCACTACCCCACAGTGGGGTGCTAAACATATGGTAAGTCATTATCCACATTCTTCAAGATCAGACCAGTGTAGTTGTGGCTTTACAAATTGGCTTGTGGCCATATAGATCTCCACACACACCGACACACAACGAGAGATACACAGAGACACACTGACACACACAGACACACACTGACACAGACAGGCACACACATACACACACAGACACACACCGATACACACAGACACACACAGACACACACAGACACACACAGACACACACAGACACACACAGACAGACACACACAGACACACACAGACACACACAGACACACACAGACACACACAGACACACACAGAGACACACGGGCACACACGACACACACGAAACACACTGACACACACACTGACACCGTGTTGATGTTAGCCTGGCGTGAATTACTGAGTTTGGTGACCGGAAAGAAATAGGTGGGAAAATGCTGAAGCTGATGACAAAAAAAAACTTTTAATGAAAAAATATATAAAACGGGATCTACGTGCCACTGTGAGGAACTTGCGGATTCAAATCTCGTAGACATTGCACCTGCAATGAGAGCAGGATCCTGGGTTGGAGGGGGCGGAACATGGAGGTCGGGGTGGGGGTGGGAGGAGCAGGGTGGGTGGGGGTGGGAGGGGTCGAGCGGAACAGGGGGTGGGAGGTGGAGGGGTGGGAGGAGCAGGGTGGCGGTGGAGGGGTCGAGCGGAACAGGGGGTGGGGAGGTTTGAGGGGGGTGGGAGGAGCAGGGTGGAGGGAGGAAGGTTAGGGTGGAACAGGGGGGTGGGAGGTGGAGGGGGTGGGTAGGAGCAGGATCAGGGTGGGGGTGGGGGAAGCAGGGCGGGGTGGGGGGAGCAACGTGTGGGTTGCGGGGAGCAGGATCAGGGTGGGGATGGGGGAAGCAGGGCGGGGTGGGGGAGCAAGGTGTGGGTTGGGGGGAGCAGGATGGGGGTGGGGGTGTGGTGGAGTAGGGTGGGGGGTAAGCAGGGTGGGGGAGGGTAGGGCGATGGGTTGGGGAGCGTTGGGGGGGAGCATGGGTATGGGTTGGGGGAGCACGGTCTGGGTTGGGGGGAGCAGGGTTGGGGTTGGGGGGAGGAGGGTGTGGGTTGGGGGGAGCAGGATGGGGTGGGGGTGGGGGTGGAGTAGGGTGGGGGGAGCAGGATGGGGGGGCAGGGTGTGGATTGGGGGGAGCAGGGTGTGGGTTGGGGGAGCAGGGTGTGGGTTGGGGGGAGCAGGGTGTGGGTTGGGGGGAGCAGGGTGTGGGTTGGGGGGGAGGAGGGTGTGGGTTGGGGGGAGGAGGGTGTGGGTTGGGGGAGAAGGATGGGGGGGTGGATCAGGGTGGGGGTGGGGGAAGTAGGGCGGGGTGGGGGGGGAGCAGGGTGTGGGTTGGGGGGGAGCAGGGTGGGAGGGGGGAAGCAAGGAGAGGTGTCATTGAACAAAGAACATGTGGTAAGAATGTTAGCCTTTTAGATTGAACTTCTGGTTCAGTAGTAAACTGGTTTTACTTCCGGAAGAACAGTACTTCGGGGCTGATGGAATAATTTAAAGCTGGATAATTGTCCCTGTTTAATCACTTAATCACACAAGTACAAAAGTACGAAGAAAACCAACTTAATACTTGTCACTCACTACCTTGGCGTATGGCTTTACTCGGATATGACAAAGACTGGCTATGCTCTGTTTCAGGATAATGGGACTGACTGGGCTATTTATTGGGTCATGGTGCCAGTGGAATAATATTCCAGTGGGGGACAGCGATGGAATATTATCCCCAGTAGGGCGGCACTATATAGCTGCCATAGGATGGAAGACCTCCGCTGTTGCTAGGATGCAAAACCATGCTCTATCATACACATTTTTTTTTCTTGAAGATTTATACTGCATATCATGGATAAGTCCGAATAGACTTGTTTTCACCATTAGACAGTTTGTCGATAGAAAGCCCGAGCCTACACTTTTACCGACCCAAGGGATTTTTAACCTCCCACACCATATAGACATGGTATGAGAGCAACTGGCCTTTGATGATCCTGTAAGTTCTACACAGCGGTGGAAATTCAAATTGGCAGAGGTGGGGGCACGGGGAATCGAACCACCGACCTTCAGATTAGGAGTCCGACCTAGAAAAAAGTCAGACACTCTAACCACTCCGCCACAGAGAACATTTAGAATGACCCTATGACCTTTTGGGTTAATCAGCCCTCAGTGAAGCAATGGAGTAAAGCAACAGATGTAGTTGTTTATTGCCTATGGTATTCATTGGGGGTTTTATGTCCTAGCAACATATTACATCATATCAGAACCGGTACCAACTTGTGACAGTGCACACTTATGGTGTCTTTACAGCACTGTCCTACTGGGAGACAGACCATGGCCCGATATCCCACCCAGTCACATTATCCTGACACTGAGCCAACCAGTCCCTGTCGGCTCTTAGTAATACTGAGAGCTTGCTTGATAGTATCAGGTGTGCATTTTGAAAGTCCGCCGGGATTCGATTTGTCATATTGAATCAAATAAACCATTTATTAGAGCTGCATAATCCGATATTATAATCCGATGTTTTCCGCTCCTGTCATGTATTCATACTAATTATAGATAAATATATGAGGCTCAGAATTATCATCTACCTTCCTTTAGGTCCATACACAATCGGTCACACTGTACTGTACACGCATAGACACACACAGACACACACAGACACACACAGACAAACAGACACACACAGACACACACAGACACACACAGACACACTGAGACTCACAGACACACACAGACACACACAGACACACACTGACACTCACAGAAACACACAGACACACAATGACACACACAGACACACACTGACACATACAGACAGACACTGACACACACTGGCACTCACAGACACATACAGACACACACTGACACTCACAAAAACACACAGACACACACTGACACACACTGACACTCACAGACACACACTGACACACACAGACATACAAGATACACACTGACACACACTGATACACACACAGACACTCACAGAAACACACGGACACACACGGACAGACACTGACACACACAGACACACACAGACACACTGACACACACAGACACTCACAGACACACAGTGACACACACTGACATACACACAGACACACTGATACACACAGATACACACATACATACACTGATACACACACTTACACACACTGATGCACACTGATACACACTGATGCACACTGACACACACAGACACACACAGACACACATAGATACACACAGACACACACAGACACACACTGACAACGTGTTGATGTTAGCCTGGCGTGTATGATTTGTGAATAGGTAAATTTTATGTCGGTGGTGTTAGTGGACCTTTAAGAGAAGTGTGACGTATACTAGGGTGACGGCGCGTCGCCGACGGCACCTCACGACACACGGCAGAACAGACCCCGACAGTCAGCACGACGCCAATTGAGCGGCGTCTAGTTTTGCTATCACAAATAAACAGTCTCTTCATGTGGCGCTGATAAAACTGACTAGCTAACATAGTTGGGACTGCTGGAATGTCGTTGTGAAGCCACACAACCATATGTCATGCACCTTGGCAAGGTAAAATGTCCCCTATATACAAAATCTCCAATAGATCCTTTCAATGTTTACAAACATCGTGTATGCGCGCGCAGCTTGGCTGCAGAACGAAGGCACACTGCCATTGAGTTTGATGATACGCGCAGTGCAAAACGTTAGTTTTATTCAAAATTAATAGAAATTCAGAACCCGAACCTTATAAATTTAATATAAACTGTTTGGTAAGCATGTTATCTGTTTGTGTGGCAAGCGGTTTGTTTCTAGGTGGTGTGGTTTTAAAGATATTTCACTTTTTCTGTAAGAAGATTGCTCATGGCCATTGACAATGCATTGAGTTTGCTGATATGTGCAGTGAAAATGTCAATTTTATTCAAAATTAATAGAAATGCAGAACGCTAACCTTATAAATTTAATATAATCTGGTTGTTAAACACGTTATCTCTTTGTGTGCCAATCAGTTTGTGTGTAGGTGGTGTGGTTTTAGAGATATTTCACATTTTCTGTATGAAGATTGTTCATAGCCATTGAGTTTGCAGTGTGACTGTGTGAAATTAAAGTGTACATAATGCGGTACACCGTGACACTGTGTACCGCACATCTATACCGCTATCATACACACATGGGAGGTGTCGAACTAGGGCCATTACTGAACGAAAAAGGGAAAGTTTGTTTTATTTAACGACACCTCTAGAGCACATGGATGTTCATCATCGGCTATTGGACATTTGGTCATTCTGACACATTTCCTTAGAGGAAATCCGCTGCTACCACATAGGCTACTCTTTCCGATAAGCAGCAAGGGGTCTTTTATATGTATCTCAGGAAAAAAAAGTAACAAAAATTCAAAACCAATCGGACTATGCAACTTTAATAGAATTCATTCATACAAGTCGGGATTAGTTATTTCTGAGTTATCTAATTCTGTGAGGTTATCAGTTCCTGCCATGAGAGTGGTGGGGGTGGGGAGAGAGGGTGATGAGGTGTGGGGGGGGGGGCGTAGGAATGGGATCTAAAATCGGGTACGGGGGACGAGGAAACTAGTGAGTGCAGAAGAATTTCCAGTTCTTCACTGAGAATATGTCACGGAGAGAATCTGGGGCACAAAGGCCGTCGTCTTTGTGTGCTTTGAAGGAGAGTTGTGTCATCAAGGCGATGACTCCTTGCAAATAGGAACTAGGTTTGCCGTTTATGTTATTTGTTTATTGTATACCTTTTTTGCTGTTGCCCCCCCCCCTCCCACCTCTTTTGTGTTTGAGTGGCAGGGTCACGGTTTGCCTAGGTTTCTCTTCGCAAACATCATATACCTGTGCGGGTATACTTATTAATGAGAGTTTGGGTATACTTATTAATTATTCATATTAATTATGCGTATCAATTACTTATATTAATTATTCATATTACTTATTCATGTTAATTCTTAATTAATTCATATTAATTATTCATATTAATTATTCCCCTTCCCCTCCTACACCTCATTCTCTTTACCTCATTTCCCTCCTCCCCCTCCTTCCCCTCCTTCTCCTCCTTCCCCTCCTTCCCCTCCTACCCCCTTCCCCTCCTTCCCTCCTTCCTATCCTTCCCCCTCCTCCTCCTTCCCACCTTCCCCTCCTTCTCCTCCTTCCGCTCCTTCCCCCCTTCCCACCCTTCCCACCCTTCCCCTCCTTCCTCTCATTCCCCTCCTTCCCCTCCTTCCCCTCCTTCCAATCCTTCCCCCTGTCGCTCCTTCCCCTCCTTCTCCTCCTTGCCCTCCTTACCCTCATTCCCCTCCTACCCTCTTCTCCTCCTTCCCCCTTCCCATCCTTCCACTCCTTCCCCCTTCCCCTCCTTCCCCTCCTTCCCATCCTTCCCCCTTTTATCTCCTTCCTCTCCTCACCTTTCCCTTACAATGCGTCTCACATTCTCGATGGTTCCTCCGTATTATGCACCACAAACTCTCCTATCATCCTAATTCTCTTTCCCCATCCCCTCCCCCCCCCCCTTCCCCTCCTCCCCTTTCCTTTAGATCTCTTCATACCGGCCTCACATTCTTGCTGGTTCCCGACTACTTTCCCCTCTTCATTTCCCTGTCGTCGCCACCCCTCCTTGCTCTATCCCTCATCCTTATCTTTCCATCATCTCCCAGGGCCATTCATCTGCCCTCACAGTACAAAACTGTCAAACACTCGCGGGTATTCCTGTACTCTGCGAGACCTGGTTCCGATTCCTAAACCGCGCAATGACATTAGCTGCTCAATTGTTGGTTGTTGGGGTTTTACATCCTGGCAACATCTAGGGTAATATGCGGATGGGTACCGACTTGTGACAGTGCACACTCATGGTGACTTTATAGGGCTGCCCCACTGGGAGACCAGGCTGCCCACACCAGGACCTGATATCCCATTCAGTCACATTATCCTGACACTGAGTCAACCAGTCCTTGCCCTATCCTAGTAATGCTGAGCGCCTGGCTAGGAAGCGACAAGTATCAATTTTTAAGTCGTTGGTTTCACTCGACCAGGGTTCGAACCCATGGGTTCGTTTCCCACGACCTACCAAAACGGGAGAGGGACGCTCAACTCATTCGGCCATCCCTTCGGGTCAGCTGCTCAATGAGGTGCTGCCCCCCCCCCCCCTCTTATAGTCTCTTCCCACCAACATCTGAATTCCTCATTCCTCGCACCAATGAAGAAGTTGATTTATTTATCTACAGAGCAAATCAATAATAGTCAAGACATATTGACTTACGAACACAAAAATACCCCAAGTAACACCCAAATCCTACTGCATACAAAACAACATAATAAATAAAAGAGTATCTGATCACATTGAACTAAGACTACGTAATTAAACTTAAACGGTATTGGTATCTATTGAATTGGGAATCCTAAACCAACAACTAAAACCTTTTATGTAAATGTAAAATGATTTAATGTACCTCATACTCATTACTTATTGCATCGTGTACAACACCCCCCCCCCCCCCACTCCCAATAGCTGATGTTTACTTTTTATGCTGGGAGGTTGTTAAACAAGCAAAGCATTATGTACACTATAATTTCAAAATTTACTTTACCCGCTAATTTACTATATAAACCATGTAAAACAAGTATTAAATACCTATATATATATATATATATATATATATATATATATATATATATAAATACATATATATATATACATGTAACACTTACGGTCGGAATATCAGTGCTATGGAACTGACAATATATAAATATGGATCAAATTCATTTAGAAAAACAAAAATGAATCAGTAGCAATTTAGGCATCACGCCGGGCAGCCATTTTTATTCACGGACGCCGCATGAGGGCGGGTCGTGACGGTTCTCGTTGATGCCACCAGGGTGCAGCACGGCATTCATTATATTTAGCACAGATCTAGACAAGCCGCCCTTATTATGTACATTATCAGTTGGTCTCGGAGGCAGTGTGCATGTGGAGGGTGTGTAGGGCGTGTGTGTGGAGGGGGGGGGGGGCTGAATAAGAATAAGGTGGTATGGTTGGTTGGTTGTTTGGAGTTTTACGTCCTCGCAACATCTAAGGTAATATTAGGACGGGTATGGTGGTATGTGTAAAGGGTGATCAGGGCTCAGGGACGGTTACATCAACCTTTATTCCGCTGGTTGGTTGGTTGTTGGAGTTTTACATCTTGGCAACATCAAAAGTCAAATCAGGACGGGTACCGACTTGTGACAGTGCACACTCATGGTGACTTTATAATGCTGTCCCACTGGGAGACCAGGCTGCCAGTACCATGACCTGATATCCCACTCAGTCTCATTATCCTGACACTGAGCCAACCAGTCCTTGCCCTATCGTAATAATGCCAAGCGCAAAGTTAGGAAACAATGAGCAGCGATTTGGAAGTCATTGGTTTGACTCAACCAGGGTTCTGACCCATGGGCTCGAATCCCATGATCTACCAAAATGCGAGACGGGCGCTCAACTCATTCACACAGAGAATAGTTAGTTTCAAGACATACAAGCTATGACTAGTCATATTTGATCAGGATAATTGCGAAAAAGTAAAGTTATATTTCTTCATGTTACTGCTCCCGAACACTCGACTTTGCTTAACAAAGTGCCCGTCCTGACATGACCATAGACGTTGCTAGCAATTAAAACCCCAACAAACAAACCTAACCAAGGATAACCGCTTCTAATGCAGTGTCTGTGGGGTAATTACTGTAGTAGTCTGCACAGACCTGTCAGGTAAGGAGCCACATAGACAGGTAGGGGTGGATAGGGTGATTGCAATAGGGAACCTAGGTAGTCTAATGGTTAGCACACTAGCCCCAGAGTGCCAAGAAGTGTGGGTTCGAGAAACCTGCTCTAGGTGCAATATTTCCTATTTTCCTCATTCCACCCCCACGACATTTAGTGAAGCAGAAAACGCAGGAACATGTTAACAAATGAATAAAGAACAAAACGTAGATGAAAATCACTAGATTTTAACAAATAAAGAATGGACTTTTCTGGTGCATTGTCTCAGTCATGGTTACACAACTCGGACGACCCAGAAACATATTGGAGGCGAGCGGTAGAGTGTCCAGCTGTGAAGGTGTCGGTCATCTGAGCGATCCTGCTCAGTGGACCCATTTGCAGTTTGGGCTATTTTCAATTCCAACCAGTAGTCCTCAACACAACTGGTTCATCAAAGGTTGTCATATGTGCTGTCCTGTCTGTGGGAAAGTCCAAATAAAAGACCCCTTTCTGCTTATCGGAAATTGGAGCCTATGTGGCAGCAGCAGGTTTCCTTCACAGAAAGATGTCAAAATGACCATATGTTTGATGTCCAATAGCCAATGATAAAAATCAATGTGCTCTAGAGGCGTCATTAAATAAAACGAGCTTTAGCTTTCAGAAACATTTTGGCTTCTCTAATTGAGCCCTGGGAAAGGGAGCCACTGTGTGAGTGGAGGTGTGTGCAGAGTGCTGGGCACCTACCTCTATGCCCGTATATAGTATACTCACGACAGCCAGGCTCTAGTAAATAATCACCGGCCACTACACCCCATTCTACCAACAAATCACTGTTGCAAATCCAGTCTATTTGCAGTGCAGTTGATCTTTCTGGAGTGTGAATATTTTGCTAATAATATGTGTTTGCGTGGATATGCATATATTTGTTTGTTGTTTGTTTGTTGTTTGAGTTTTATGTCCTGGCAACATATCAAGACGGGTCCGACTTGCGATAGTACGCACTCGTGGCAACTTTATGGTGCTGCCCCATTGGGAGACCAAGCCGCTGGCACATTGCCCCAATTTCCCATTCAGTCACATTATCCTGATACTGAGCTAACCAGTCCTTGCCCTACCCTAGTAATGCAGAACGCCAGGTTATGTAGTGATCAGTATCAATTTTGTAAGTCATTGGTTTGACTCGAACAGGAATCTAACTCTCGACCTTCCGCATGGGTTGCCTGCGCCTTACCTATTCGGCTACCACATCCGGTTGGATGTGTATATGTGTGCGCGGCGATGTGCGTTTGTATGTTTGTGTGGACAGGCGTGAGCGTGAGCGCATGCGCGTGCGTGGGTGAGCGTGGGTGAGCGTGTTGTTAGATAGCATTTAAAGCTGCATAGTCCAATAAAGCATCAAGTTTTCAAAATACAAAAGACACTCACCTCGATTTGATTCAACATATATCCGATGAAAACATCAAATTTTCAAAACCAAAACAGTGTTCTAGATTTGATTCTACGTACCAACCTTACATACTGGTGCACTTCTTATTAAGCATTTGTCGCCAAATAGAAGGGAATACTGAGCCGATTTAATTTAACCTGTTACTGCAGAAGCCTATGGTGTCAGAGTTTTGGTGTGCTTGCCAAAATAATGTTTGCATCGTTGCACTTCAAATATCTCAAAAGTTAGCCATTACAAAAAAAAAGAGAAAGTTTCTTCAAACTAGAGTAACTTAGATCATAACCATAAACATAATATATTTATCTCAGAAAATAACAATAACTCTAAACCATCGGATTATGCAACTTTAATGCGCACTTCCCTTTTGTATATTTAATTATAAACACGCTGCACAATTATGAACATGCTGCACAATTATGAACATGCTCCACAATTGTGAACATGCTGCACAAGTATGAACATGCTGCATAAGTATGAACATGCTGTACAATTATGAACATGCTTCACAATTATGAACCCGCTGCACAATTATGAACACGCTGCACAATTATGAACATGATGCACAATTATGAACATGCTGCAGAAGTATGAACATGCTGCACAGGTATGAACATGCTGTACAATTATGAACATGCTTCACAATTATGAACCTGCTGCAGAAGTATGAACATGCTGCACAGGTATGAACATGCTGTACAATTATGAACATGCTTCACAATTATGAACATGCTGCAGAAGTATGAACATGCTGCACAGGTATGAACATGCTGTACAATTATGAACATGCTTCACAATTATGAACATGCTGCAGAAGTATGAACATGCTGCACAGGTATGAACATGCTGTACAATTATGAACATGCTTCACAATTATGAACCTGCTGCACAATCACGAACATGCTCCACAAGTATGAACATGCTCCACAATTATCAACATGCTCCACAATTATCAACATGCTCCACAATTATCAACATGCTCCAGAAGTATGAGCATGCTCCACAATTATCAACATGCTCCAGAAGTATGAGCATGCTCCACAATTATCAACATGCTCCAGAAGTATGAGCATGCTCCACAATTATCAACATGCTCCAGAAGTATGAGCATGCTCCACAATTATCAACATGCTCCACAATGATGAACATGTTCCAGAAGTATGAACATGCTCCACAATTATCAACATGCTCCACAATTATCAACATGCTCCACTACGTGGGACTACACCATAAACACTAGCACCCCTCACACACACACACGCACACACTCACTCTCTTCACACACACACCGCATCCTGACTGACAATGCTCAAATCATTTCCGCACAAATTGCCGACAATAGGTCCTTCACACGGTCTCTGATGTCGTAAAAATGACCGCGCGTTGCTACAGTTTCGTCAACCGCGCATGCGTCTGACAGAGATAGAGGGAACGCTGGGCGGCAGCACTGTGCTGCTGGTGGTTTTAGTACACAACCAACCGCTAGGTTTGATTCTTTATGTTGGTAGGTTGTCAGAGTTTTACGTTCTGGCAACATCTACTGGTGAATATCAGGACGGGTACCGACTTGTGACAGTGCACACTCATAGTGACTTTATAATGCTGCCCCACTGGGAGACCAGGCTGCCAGCACCATATCCTGATATCCCACTCAGTCACATTATCTTGACACTGAGCCAACTAGTCCTTGCCCCATTCTAATAAAGGCCCTGTCACATTACGGCGTAAGGCTGGAGCGTATTGAAAACCTACGTAAGTCCTGCGCGTGCCGGCCTATCATGACCTTTGGTGACCTATCGTGTGTTTTTGAGCGTATGCGTAACCTATGAGGAGCGTACGAGGAGCGTATGAGAGCGTACTGTGACATTTTTTGACGGTTTTGATTGGCATATGGAACCTATGCTTAGCGTATGCATAGCATATGCGTAGCGCATGCGTAGCGTATGCATAGCATATGTGTAGCGCATGCGTAGCGTATGCATAGCATATGCGTAGCACATGCGTAGCGTATGCATAGCATATGCCTAGCGCATGCATAGCGCATGCATAGCGTATGCATAGCATATGCGTAGCACATGCGTAGCATATGCGTAGCGTATGCGTAGTGTATGCGTAGCGTATGCATAGCGTATGCATAGCGTATGCATAGCGTATGAGCGTATGAGTAGCGTATGAGTCAAGATCGATGTCGAGACCTATGGCATACGCTTGGAATACGCTGTGCATACGCTGTGCATACAATGTGCATACGCTAGGAGTACGCTCCCATATGTAACTCGTAGGTTATGCGTACGCTACATACGCTCGAGATACGCGGGTGACGCAAGTTGAGCGTATGCGTAACCTACGCCGGCGCACCCCTAGTGTACGAGGAGCATACACTGGCATACGAGGAGCGTACACCGGCGTATGAGTAGTGTATGAGTAGCATATGAACCATACGCTCCCATAGATCGGGATTTTTTTAGCATGCACAAACAAATTTGGATGGATGGATGGGAGAAAGCGTATGGCGGCGTACAACGGCATATGCCGGCATAGGCCGGCACATGATGGCCTATGTGTAGCGTATGCGTAGCGTATGGCAGCATATGGTGGCATATGCCGACGTATATGGCGTAATGAGCCTACGCTGCCATACGCTCCCGCAAAAAACCCTAATGTGACAGCCCCTTAATGCTGAGCGCCTGGCTAGGAAGCGACAAGTATACATTTTTAAGTCATTGGTTGGACTGGACCATGGTTCAAAACGGGAGACGGACGATCAACTCATTCGGCCATCCCATCTGGTTTATTCCTTAAGTGCCTGTCACATTATGCCGGATTGAGCAACGGACAGAATTTTCTAGTCTGGTGGTGTTCGGACATGATAAGTATCAAAATGTATCGAAATGTGTCAAAATGTTGCAATATCGGGTCAAAGGCCGCCAGATGAACGAACATTAAACGGACATGAGACATACATGAACGGATAGCCAATGGCTGATAAGTGGACTAAGCGAACTCAAACCGGACAAGAACCGTAGACATCAGTCCGGCAGCATACTTTCCAAGTTTTGTGCATGCTCAAAACTTGTAACGGATCAGGCCAGATATCAACGGATATCAACGGATCTGCAACGGATATGCAATGGACACAAACCAGACTTTGCCGGATATCAACAGACTTTGTTCGGTTTCTTTCCGTTTCCCCAATCCGGTGATGCGTGACAGAGCCTTTTATGTAGACTCATCTGCTTTAACTTTAATACATTCCCAACTGCTTTAATCCGCCCCCTACACTCCAGGGGGCGCCACTACACCTGTAAGGCGCCTAGTTTATGAGGAACACCTGAGGTTTTTTTCTTAATCACTCCCTTACAAGATGGAATGGCCGAGAGAGTATTGTGCTCGCCTTCGACGTAGGATGTTGCCGTTTCATCTCTTGCCAAGTCAACACAAAGACCCACACATATTACGAGCATCATCGCTACCTCGCCTGGCAGGACCAGACGGGATGGCTGAATGAGTTGAGCGTCCGTCTCCCGTTTTGGTAGATCTTGGGATTCGAACCTGGTTGAGTCAAATCAATGACTTAGAAATTGATTCTTGTCGCTTCCTAGCCAGGCACTTGGCATTATTAAGATAGGGCAAGGACTGGTTGGCCCAGTGTCAGGATAATGTGACTGAGTGGGATATCAGATCATAGTTCTGGCAGCCTGGGGCCGTATGCACCAAGTTGTGCTAGGCTTAACCGGAGCTAGGTGCTAGCTCCGGTCAGCTAGCACCGGGTACCGGGGGTTCCGTGAAAGATGTAAAGTGGTATGCACCAATGTCTTAGCCGGGTCGGGTAGCTGACCGTGAGTTTATTTATAGATTTGGGAATTCCCTCCAGTCGACAATATGAATAATGCCGCCAATGCGGCGTCGGCGTTAATATCGGTTCGAATTTAGGGTTAAATTGATAAGATTTCACTTATTGCGTATGTAATTCTGTCAAATATGATCGCATTGAATAGATTTGGGTATAATATATTGCCGCCGATTCGGCGGCGATGGCGGCGGCCATGTTTATTTGACGTTGGACAGTATGGATATCGACGTCACTGCAGCGGCGGCGATTTGTTTACTTTACATTCGTTGATTCGACAATATGAATAACGCCGCCAATGCGGCGGGAGCCTTAATAACGGTTTGATTTTAGGGTTAATTCGATTAAATTTCACTTATTGAGTATGTAAATGTGTTAAATATGATCGGATTGAATAGATTTACACCCATACACGCACACTAACTGCCCGGGCTAGCAGTTAAACCTGATTTGAAAGTGGGGTAGCTTAGCCTAGGCTACGGTCGGCGGCTAGCACTGGCACCGATTGATGCATACGGATTTTCCACATTTATCCGTGTGGAGATAGCCAAACCGCGGTTAAGGCCCTAACTCCGATTGGTGCATACAGCCCCTGGTCTCTGAGTGGGACAGCACTATACAGTCACCATGAGTGTGCACTGTCACATGTCGGTACCCATCCTGATATGACCTTAGATTTTGCCAGGACGTAAAACTCCAACAATCAACCAATATACGGATGCATATGTACGCATATATATATATATATATATATATATATACATGTGTATGCATACTCATTAAGGAATATGTGTGTAAATATATATATGACCTATATATATATAATATTATGTATATTATTATTATAGACCGACTCTTGGACGCAACTCTCACAGCAGAGAGCTAAATGGAGAGCGGCAGTCAAGTAATGAAAGCAGTCTTTGTCGCATCGCGACCGACAGCATGAGGATGATGATATTATTATTATGTTAATAATACATGCATGAATATTTGTGTAAATAACTATCAATGTTAACGGCTGAAAGACGAGTGCTCATATATTTAGATGAATTGATATTTACAACAACAAAAAGCTGCTAGTGATCGATCACTTTTAGCCTGGGTCGCCATTAGAGTTCGATGGCTGGTCTTCTACCTCTCGGCCATTCTTTCATCTCCCGATCTCAGAGCCAGGTTTCGGCGCCCATGTCGTTCATCATGTTCACTGCTCTTGGCGAATTGTTACGAGTACGGCTAGGATCACGTGACTTGTAGTTACGGGTCTCTTCTGCCGGATGTAGAACCTTTGCTCTCTCTCTCGGGAGATTTTCCCAGCGAGAAAATGGGGCGAGGAGAGAATGAAAGCGAGAGAGGGGGAGAGAAGGGGGGGGGGGGGAGAGGGGGAGAGAGAAGGGCTGAAAGAGGGAGTGCTAGAGAGAGTGTGGTGTATAGGCACATCATGACTTGTGTAGATCCCGGCAGTGCCAAACAACAGGATCAGATTACCTTACGTGGAAATTGACCTCATTATTTGCTGCGGGGAGCCTCGCTTTGAATAGCAGCAACATATGAATATACCACGTGATCTATTGAATATTGGTTGGTTGTTAGAGTTTTAAGTCCTGGTAACATTTAGGGTGATATCCGGATGGGTACTGACTTATAACATTGTGCACTCATGGCGACTTTATAGTGCTGCCCCACTGGGAAATCAGGCCACTGGGAGTGGCAGGCACCATGACCCGATATCCCACTCAGTCACATTATCCTGACACTGCGCCAATCAGTCATTTCCCTGTCCTAATAATGCAGTCCACCTGACTAGGAAGCGACAAGTATCAATTTTCAAGTCATTGGTTTGACTCGACCACGGTTCGAACCTGATCTATTGAAAGTGTGTGTGTGTTTTTTTTAGGGGGTTAATAGAAATGCGAATAACTGTAATACTGATTTTGTGTCTGTGTATAGATGGGGTGGTGCTTTTTTTATAAATTAGATTTTTGAAGAAAAGAACAAAATGTTGTGTGGGTTTTGTGTGTGGGGGTTTTTCTGGGTGTTTAGCCTCATTTAAATAGAAATGTATTCATCTGAATTACATGTGGGTGTCAGAAATTTAAGGAGTGAATTGATGAGGTGGCATAATGTTGGGGTAGAAGTGCTCGCCTGTGTCGGGGAGTAATCGTGGGCTGGTGGAGTGTGGAAAAGAGGGGGAGGGGCGATAATGGTTTATAGAAATGCACCTGTAGTTGCATGGGGCTAAGCCACCATGACGCCCCGCTCTGGGACTACTCTATGCCCTGCTGGATTTCAAACATGGTGGCTGTGTGTAATTTATCACACATTCCTGGTTCAGCCCAATGCATAACAAACCCGTGAGGATCCCACACAAGGGCGGCCCGGTACCAGTCTGTAGTCAGTGCCCACCCTCCAGGGACCCGGTTCATGCACAGCCCCCCCCCCTCCCTCCCGTCCACACACACACACACCCTGTGTAGGCGTACACTAGGTATACACACAACAAATATGTAAACCCTAGCACCTCCACTCACACCGATCATAGGTGCACACACAGCACACCTAGGTTTGTACACCCCAGCACCTCCGTACACACACCCCATGTAGGTGTACACACAGCACACCTAACTCTGTACACCCTATCACCTCCACACACACCCTACATAGGTGTACACACACAGCACACCTAACTATGTGCACCCTACTAGCACCTCCACACACCCTATATAGGTGTACACACACAGCACACCTAACCCTGTACACCCTACCACATCCACACACCCTACATAGGTGTACACACAGCACACCTAACTATGTACACCCTAGCACCTCCACACACACCCTACATAGGTGTACACACACAGCACACCTAACTCTGTACACCATAGCACCTCCACACACAACCTAGATAGGTGTACATACACACAACACCTAACTCTGTACACCCAAGCACCTCCACACACACCCTACATAGGTGTACACACACAGCACACCTAACTCTGTACACCATAGCACCTCCACACACAACCTACATAGGTGTACATGCACACAACACCTAACTCTGTACATGCTAGCACCTCCACACACACCCTACATAGGTGTACACACACAGCACACCTAATTATGTACACCCTAGCACCTCCACACACACCCTACATAGGTGTACATACACAGCACACCTAACTCTGTACATGCTAGCACCTCCACACACACCCTACATAGGTGTACACACACAGCACACCTAACTCTGTACACCCTAGCACCTCCACACACACCCTACATAGGTGTACATACACACAACACCTAACTCTGTACACCCAAGCACTTCAAAACACACCCTACATAGGTGTACACACAGCACACCTAACTATGTAGACCCCTACACCTATACACCCCATGTAGGTGTACACACACTAAACCTTTTTCCCAGAGCATGCACACTGAATTGCTGTCCCAGTCATTAATGAGTTCCTGGCCATGCCATCGGACAAGAGGTCTGGTTGGTGGTGGAAAGTCTCTATAGAAGGCCTTTACCACTGAACATGCCGCATGGTGAGCTGATTCCCACAATAATAGCTTAATTGATGTCAGAGGGTGGTTGATGGTGTAAATCCTCTATAGAAGTAATTTTCCATAGAGCATGCTGCCACAACAATAGTTCAACTGATGTCAGAGGGTGGGTTGGGAGTGGAAATCCTCTATGGAAGGCCTTTTCCACAGAAAATTCCGCATGGTAACCACAATAGGTTAACATTTAGCTAAATAAAACTCAACTCATCTTGTCATGTGGCCATATGTACATATGAGACTGTCTCAAAAGGTGCTAAGCAATATGGCACAAAACTTTGTCCATTGTAACGATCAACATACAATCTGCTTATGCTCAGGATAAACTGATTTGTTTTTTACATGGTGTTTCATAATCCCAATAGAATACATATTGATTTGAAGCAAATGTCCTTGTGTTTTCAGTGTAACTGTTTCTGTGCTGTTTTGGGTCAATCGTTACAATGGACAAACAAAAAAAGAGTTATCACCTATAGAGACAGGCTCATATATGCATGCAACATGCTTAGATATATGTATGTACAGGCACCTATCTGATTCCAGGTGGAAGATTTTAACTGCAGATTTGTTGTAACAACGTACTTTGCATAAGTATAAACCTTAATTTAATGTAACATTGGTTACTCAGCTGGAAGAACATTCCTTGCGGAAGCCATAAAATGGATCGCTACATTTTTGTGGTTAAAGGTGCAGAGTACGTGAAACATCACATTTTCAAAACCAAAACAATTATCTAGAACTGATTCTACATGTCTATGTTAGATACTGCTGCACTTATTAAGCATTTGTTGCCACATAGAAGGGACCACTGAGGCAATTTAATAGAACCTGTTACTGCTGAAGCCAATGGTGTCAGAGTTTTGGCATGCTTGCCAAAACTAATTATACATGTTTGCACTTCAAATATCTAATAGTTCGTCATTTAACATAAAAGCTACTGTAAACTAACGCAAGGTCGATTATAACGATCAATTTAAAATGTTTATCTCAGAAGGATGACTGAAACTCAAAACCATCAGACTATGCAAGTTTAATCAAACCAACTCAACGAAATGCTTACTTACATATATATGTATGCACAGGGACGTATCTGATTCCAGGCGGATAATTTCAATTGCAGATTTATTGTAAGAATGTATTATGCATAATTGGGTTATTCTCCAAAACTGGGCACCACATATTTGGTTTCCACGTTACGATGCTGATAATTAAGTCTTTGTTTTATTGATACCAAGTCAAATCAGTATTGCAGCCTCTGTCTATTAAGTATGTTAGCAGTTCTACATGTATTGAATTTATCCCACAAAAGATATCAAAATTATAATTGTATGATTTTGCGCTAGAGTGTAAATGTGAAAATTTACACATTTGCACTATATATGTAGCCAAACTTTTTTCAACTTATTTTTCAACTTTTTTCTTGTAAGTCATAACCTTGTCTGCTTAACAGTAATCAAGAAAATCTTGTTTGACTATGCTGTATATGTTAAAATGAGATTCTGGGTATGTCTTTGATTTTCATGTTACCCGAGTTATATTAATGTATTGCTCAATTTGTATAAGATCTAATTCAAAAAGTGAAATTCATTTTTTTCAACTCTGACATATGCACAACATGCATACCTTCATAGGACATTTGATTAGGCTATTATTTGGAAGGATCTTTGCTATTATTTGGAAGGTTTTCACTTTTGGTTTCCATGTCACACTTTGGTGCCCAGTTTTAGAGAATGACCCAAGTATGAACTTTAATTTAATGTAACATTGCTTGCTCGGCTGGAAGATCTCTCCTTGTGGAAGCCATACACTACAATGACCTTACTACATGTTTTTTGTTAAATAAAACTCAACTCGACTCAATAGTTTGACTGATGTTAGAGGGCATGTTTGTGGTGGAAGCGGTATATTCATATGGCGTGGTGTCTTTATATGCTTGCAGTACACGCTGCCAAGTAATGAAGTAGTGAAGGTGACCCCTAGAGACAAGATCGGCTGGACCTTTGAGGACACGGAAGGGGCCATCAGCTTCCAGTACGTCGAAGGGCACAGGACCTACTTTCGGAAAGTGGAGAACAATCAGTTCCCCGCCGTCGGTCAAGACTACATCTTTGACAACATCCACCTGCCCAGTATTTTCGCTGTCGCCGTTGAAGTCTCGAAAGGTAGGAGTGAGTTGGTTCATGGTTGTTGGAGTGTTACGTCCTGGCAACATCTAAGGGTCATGTCAGGACGGGTGCTGACTTTGTCACAGTGCGCACTCATGGCGACTATATAGTGCTGCCACACTCGGAGACCAGGCTGCCAGCACCAATGACCTGATATCCCACTCAGTCACATTATCCTGACACTGAGCTAACCAGTCCTTGTCCTGTCCTAATTATGCTGAGCACCTGTCTGGGAAGCGACATGTATCAATTTTTAAGTTGTTGGTTTGACTCGACGAGGGCTCGGGTAGAAGTTAGAACGAGGCTGTTCATCGACTATAATTACTGCGCGAGTTGGTCTTTCAGACCCACTTCCGGTTGGAGTAGCTATATACCTGTATCAGTGTGTATCTATATATGTAATTGACAGGTGGCATGTCCTTTGTTTACCTTCATAAATCCTCTGATGCGACTGACACTGGTCAACATCCGGTGGAGGCGAGGCAGGCTAAAGGTGGCGCCACCTGTACAGTGGTGGGGAGGTGGCAGGGCAAGGGCGGAGAGGGACGGGAAAGGGGCGGAGGGTGGCGGGGAAGGGGCAGGGAGGTGGCGTTGAAGGGGCGAGGAGGGGACGGGAAAAGGGCGGGGAGGGGGCGGGGAGGTGGTGGGGCAAGGACGGGGTGGGGAAGGGGTCGAGAGGGGGCCGGGAGGGGGGCGGGAGGGAGCCGGGTGGGGCGGAGCGGGCTGGGGTGGGGACCGGGACGGAGAGGGGAGGGGGCGGGGAGGGGGCGGGGAGGGGCGGGGCGTGGAGGGGTGGGGCGGGGACCGGGAGACACATTAACATAGTTAGTACTGGCACCCCTATGCTGGTCCTGGGGAGATTACTGGCACAGTGCCAATCTGCCAGCTTTCAGCTTTCAGTCAGGTCTCAGGGTCGCCAGTCCTCCAGGTACCTCCCCACATTTCTGGCCTCTTGTGTGTGTGTGGGGGGGGGGGGGGTGATGACATGGTGGGTGTGGGTAGGGGAGAGAGGGGTTCTACATCCGGTCGGGTGTGGTTCGAAAACACTCACCAAATCTCCCCTTCCAATATAAGATTTCCACCGTGAACCCGTCATCTGATAGCCACGGAAAGAACTAACAGCTAAGATGACAAGGCAACTACTAAATTGAGACTATTGCTGTTCAGCGATGAAAACAAGCCGCAATGCGACTTATAAATTATGGACAGGGTAAATAAGCCATCACCAAAAAAAAAACAACGACAACAAAAAAGAACTAATGATTTGCGAGCAATAGATCACTGAATAGGGAAATGGGTTGTAGAGGATTTCCACCACCACCTTGCTCTCTGGGTAATGCTACACTGTGATATACTCGACAGAAAATGTCTATGTTAATCTTATTACTCTACCTTTATATGTTTTTTCTTCATCTTATTGTGTTTTGGCCCAGTGGTTTTTATACCTCTGGTTTGCAGCAGAACACAGGCTATCTTTAAGGCCCTGTCACACTATGACGTATGGTGCCGGCATGTGCGTAACATGTTCAATAAATTTCAAATCAAAATAGGTTGGCATACGCTGAACTTTTCGCGCTGCAAGGGATAAAAAATGGGCCTACACACAACGTACACACAAGGTACACACAATGTATGTTACGTATACAGAACGTATCTCTGACCTATTGAGAGGGTTCATGTGCCTCACAAAACGTTCGCAAAATGTTTGCATATGCTGACGGTACGATGACCAACGTTACATACGTTACTCCATCGATAGAAGTACGCTGGAGATACGGCAGGCATACATTCGAAGTATGTTTGGAGTACGTTATGCACCCGTTGGCTGTACGCAGACTGCACATTCCCAACAGGCTGAATGTATGGCTAACGTGTTCCAACCTATCCCGACCTATCCAGACCTATCCCTAACGTGTGCATAATCTACGCTGATGTACACCGAGTGTACACCAAGCGTATGAGAAACGTATGAGCCATACGGTGACATATGTTGAAAATTTTGAACATGCACAACACATTTTTAGTGGGGTCGACCTACGGCGACCTATGATGACCTATGATACCGTATCCCGAGCGTACTCGACGTATTCCCAACGTATATGTAACGTATGATGCTGTATGCCGACGTGTTGGTCGAAAATCGCATATGTTGGCATACGCTAAGGCCATACGTCGTAGTGTGACAGCCCCTTTAGCGAGTAAGATAAGTATGTGGCTGTCTATTTCATAGGTTGGTTGTTGGAGTTTGACATCCTGACAACATCTCAGGTCATATCAGGATGGGTAACGGACTTGTGACAGTGTGCACTCATGGTGACTTTATAGTGCTGCCCCACTGGGAGACCAGGCTGCCAGCACTATGGTCTGATATCCCACTCAGTGACATTATCCTCACACTGAGCCAACCAGTCAACCCTATAATAATAATGCCGAGCGCCAAGCTAGCAAGTGACAGGTATACATTTTTAAGTAATTGGTTTTACTCGACCAGGGTTTGTGGGTTTGAATCGCACTATCTCACAAAACGGGAGACGGACGCTCAACTCATCGTCTGGTCTCTATATTATATTTATTGGCATATACGTATATATGTATATATATATATATATATATATTTATATATATTTACATGTATACCATGGGCATTGCTAATTTATTCACTGGGCTCGTCACATTTTATCAATGATGTCTGTTCCTGGCGGCTGGATGTGCAATCTCTATTTCGTTCACCTTCATTCAACTCAGCAATACAGGCAAATTGTATGATTAACTTACAGATTAACCTACAGCTCCTCTTCTGGCTGATCTAGGCACTATTTGGCCTGTCTATGTGGCTTCTTGCCTGAGAGATTAGTGTAGACTCCTACAATATATATCTGTATATATGGATATAGATATCTAGATATGCTTAGATATTTATATACATCATCATCATGCTGTCGGTCGCAATGCGACAAAGACTGCTTTCATTACTTGACTGTCGCTCTCCATTTAGCTCTTTGCTGTGAGAGTGATGTCCATGAGTCGGTCTTAATGTCTCTCAGCTTCAGGTTTCTCTTGATGGTATCCTTGAACTGGAAATGAGGGCGCCCTCTCTTTCTGTAACCAGAAGACAGTTGAGAGTAGATATATATAGATACAGAAAAACCTCTCTAAATCGACCAACCTTGGGACCGACTTTAAGTGGGCCATTTAGGGAGGTGGAAGGTGTAGGGAGTTAGAATATGGTTACAATGGTATTAGTGGAACCCAAATAAAGCGATCGATATAGGGGAGTGGTCGATCTGTTAGAGAGGTTTTACTGTATATTACTTACTCTCGCAGCACTGTATGTGACAGACCTGCTGGACAGCCCATTAGGAAAAGTGTCAAAATAGCCACGTGAATTTGCAATCTAATGCATTAAAGATATGGTTCAAATGCTTAGTAATCATAATCCACTATTTCAACAGTGGAGAATTGATCAAATTATGTAAATTACTATACTTAAAAGTCGAATTGAGAGCGTCTAATGGGTTTTTAAAATATAGTTCTTTTGCATTTTCTCCCAATTACTCAACAGTATCATGTATGCCAACATAAATAAACAGTACATGATGGAACCAGTTCCTCCGCTTCTTATTTACAGTTGATTCATATGAAAAGTCTTTGCTCGGATTCAGACATGGTGGTGATTCACCCCTACTGGAGGGAGGGGGACATAGCTCAAGCAGTAGAGTGTCCACCTGTGAAGGTGTCGGTCATCCAATCGATCCTGCTCAGTTGACACAGTTGCAGTTTGGGCTATTTTCCGTTTCAACCAGTGGTTCACAACCGGTTCATCAAAGGCTATGTGGTGTGTGTTGTTCTGTATGTGGAAAAAGTACATATAAAAGACCCCTTGCTGCTTATCAGAAAGAGTAGCCTATGTGGCGGCAGTGGGTTTACTCCCAAGAAATATGTCAGAATGACCATTTGTTAGATGTCCAATAGCTGATAATATAAATCAATGCGCTCTAGAACCGTCATTAAATAAAAACAAACTTTCTTTTTTTCACCCCTGCTGGTGGTAGGAGTGAAGCTTTTATCTACAGATATAATGTAAAGCTAAATATATATCACTATCAGTGATAACTGGTACATGTACATCTATGAGGGGTTACTCGAATGCGAAGGAATCAAACATTGTTTTCTCACATCTAATTTCTTCGATTCGCAATTTTACGACATCGAAAAAATTAGACGTAGGTGGAAAATGAAATGTTTGCATAGAGTAGTTTGCATATTTATATTTAAGGCTTATGGAATCATGCGTTATATATATATATATATATATATATATATATATATATATAAGAATGTACTAATCCGATATCCGCTATAATCACTCATGATATACTACTGTGATGTGTCAGCAATAATAGGATAGTCATGCAATTATGACATTCCATTGGCTCACTTTTAATTATATTTAGTAAATCTAATAATCATATTAATCTGCAACTCGTATAGAGCATGTATATCAATATTATTAGCAATGGAACCTTTCTGTTACTATTGTGATTTGTTGTTAACATTATTATGTCTTCAGTAACCTAGGTGAAATATTGACGCCATACTTTCTAAACACAAGCAATAGTTTGGTGCGTTAATCTGTTAATGTGAAGTGGTAGTTTAAACATAGTGAGATATTTGAAGTTAAATTCTATTTAAATAGAGTGAGCCTTAATCCACACAGTAACTGATCGCCTTTGACTGTGTTATTTCGAGTTGTGGCAGTAGATGGGTTACTTACACCTCTTACATTTCCACTTTTCAGAAGCGTTAGGAGGCATTGGTGCAACAGGAGCAACAGGTGTGACAGGACCTAAGGGGGATCAGGGAAACCAAGGAATTCAAGGTAATGTGATTCAGTTTTGTGTCATTTAAAAAAAGAAAATTGTGATGAATTTATTTACCCTGCTCATAACGGATAATTGTGTTAACACTTGTTTTCATCGATGGGCAGCACTAGTCATTTTTTTTAAAATGGTGATGAATTTATTTACTTTGCTAGTGTAGTAGTCTGGACATGAGCTCTACTACCACCCGGTAGCAGCGGAGACTACGCCGTACATCAGCGCAGTACCTACGCACTGCGCCAGGTGGCGGCACGGGTAGCCGCCGGTCAGACCCCAACTGGGCTGACCTCTACTGCGTGTGGCTGACCCACCCCCCCACACACACCTATAGAGTCGATGTGGGATCTGGCGAGTCAGGGGGCGGGTCAGACAACTACTGACGCCGCGAAGAGCAGAGGGTTCAATAAACCAAGGGTGAAGCGTACACTGAATTGAATCTTGGTGTTCTTCCGTGTGTGACTGTGGGTCGGAGGGCCGTGGGCCACTACATTGGTGCCGTGAGCCAGCTTGCCTTCTGCATAAGGGGGTGAGTATTGGACCTGGGCCATGGACTCCGAAAGGTAAGGTCTCTTCATAATATTTTATTATGGAAGGGGCGACGGCAGGTCAACTGCGCAGTGGGCGCCAGTATCATACTGATGGTGCTGGCCGGGCCGACGCAGTGGGACCGCCGGTGAGCGTGAACGCTTCTGTGATGAGTACACTGCACCGCGCTCATGATAAACCTGTTGGGGATGTTGATGTACATACGTTCGTTCCTAATGCAGGTGCCGGTATCATAGGGGAGCGCCGCCGTGTGTCAGCAAGTGGGGGGGGTGTAGCCTCTCCCGCGCTGGTGTCGGTGGGGCCGCCTACAGGTGCTGAAGGCGTTGACGGTTATTGGGCGCAGTTAGCGCAGCTGAGTGGCACTCCGCCGCCAGGCATTGCGCCGTTGTTTACACCGGTGGCGATGCAGGGTGGTGGGGGGGGTACGCAGTTGAGCACACGGTCTGATAGAGGTGGCGCGGCATTGGGAAATGTTGCGCCATCGACTGCGGCGCGAAATGTTCTCTCAGTTGATGATAATGATACTGTGGGGGGCATTGCGGGGAGTGCTGTGAAGGGGGGCTTCGCTCTTAATGCTATGCGGTCTCTGTCGATCATTACTGATTCAGGGGCGGGTGTACATGAGGGTAGCAGTTCGATCGGGTATCGTGATGACTTAGGTCTGGGCGTACGTGGGAGTTCTATGCATGAAGTGCCACTGGAGTATTCGCCGTGGGGGAGTTCAGCTGTCCGTTCTGTGGGGATGGGAGCTGGACGTAGTGATCCCCGAGTTCCCTGTCGTAGGGAGGTTTTCCCGTCTTTGGAGTCAGGGCTCATAGCCGATGACTCGTTGACATTAGGGTCGGAGCATGATTCGGTTATGGGTCGTACGGTTTTGGGATCGCAGTCGGAGGTGGAGCGTCAAGATGTGATGCGTATCCGCCGTCTGTGAGCTTGGAAGCGGGTCCAGTTTGAACGGATGGCGGAGGAGAGGAGGGCGTTGGATGATATGAGAGTTTCCAATGCTGCATCCTTCGCGCGCGATTTAGCAGATCTAAACGCGGCACGGCGCATCGCTGCAGAGGAGGTGGATTCTAACCGTTTGCTGGTTGAGGAGCAGGAAGCTGCTTTCATGCAGCAGACGGTGGATTTGTCCATGCGGGAGGCGCTGAATGTTCAGTTGCAGGGGGAGAATCAGAGATGTGAACAATTGCTGGCTGCCGAGAGGGCTGGTCTTGATTCTGCTCTGGAGATCCTTGCAGGTGAGCGCGCAGTTTTTCAGGCTGAGAAACTGGCGTTTGAACGCGGTTTGGGGCTTGGAGACAGTAGTGCGAGGGTTACTGAGTCTACGCGGTTGGATAACCGCGAGACGCAGTATCCAGTGCCTAGTGCGCGCCCGGTTTCCGCGGGTGGCTCGCCGCATTTGCCGGCGCCTTCTAAGGGGGGGGCGGTGGTGGAGGTGGGGGTCCGAGGGAGCCGGTGCCCTCTTCTGGGGATAGTAGTTCTCGGGGAGGGGGTTCTGTGCAGCATCAGAGGGGTGTTGTGCAGGATTCCGTATACGTGGGTAGGACTCAGGAGGAGGTACGGAAGGAGAGGATTCCTGACCAGGAGGGTTTGGGGGGTGACGCAGTGCCCATTGCGTCGTTGCCTGGGCTGCCTGTGGGTCGCCAGTACTCAGTGGAAGAGATGTGGTTGTTCCGGAATCATCCTGCAATAATGGATGTTATTCGGGAGCCTGCTTCGATTGGGCGGGGGGGCCGGATGGGAGTCATGTAATCGGGATACGTTAGAGCTGGATGAGAATGTTTTAAGGTATCCTGTGGCAGGTTCTGCGCGTATTCCGACGCTGCGTCCTAAGCCATTCACGGGTATTAAGCAGGAGTGGAATATCTGGTGGCGGGACTTTACGTTGGATATGCGGTCAAACATGTGGGATGAGAGGATAGCTCTCATTCAGCTGTTGCCTCTGTTGAGGGGTGGGCCAGCGCAGGACTGCGTGGACGCGTAGAGGCGTCATGGGTTAACGACTATGAGGGAGTTGCTTCCTATCATCTCGTATAAGTTCCGACCAGTGGACCCCATGGCACGCTGGTATCAGTGGAAGAAGCGCGTCCAGACTGCCCGTGATGGATCGTACCATGCGTACGGTCTGCAACTGCAGGTTGATGGGCGGGAGGCTGCGAGAGATACTGGGATGAGTGAGCGTGCGATCGAGACTAAGATAGACACTCATAGATCCGGGGGAGCAGCGTGCTGCCTATGACCGGTGGCGGCCGGGCAAGTCATCTCTGGAGGAGATGTTTGAGGTGGTCGACGATTACTGCGCCAAGGCACTGCGTGCTGGGCGGTCGACTGCGGTGGAGGCTATTCGACTATCAGATGAGTCGGATAGTGAGTTCGAGGTTGAGGTGGCTGCGTATAACGCACCACGTGATCCTCGGCGTGGTGGCAGTGGTGGTTTCTCTCGGGGGAGTTCTGGGGGGAGCTATCGCAGTGGTAATTCCTTCCGCGGTTCGTCGGGTGGTGGCTATCGGGAGGGTGGCAATTCCCGTATGGGCGCGGGGGGGGGGGGGTTATCAGTCGCCGCCTATCACGAAGGCGCTGGTCCAAGGGTGGATGCGCGATATGATAGGGGAGCAGAAATCTGCGGCGCAGGTAGCAACAGGTGGGGCTAACTCATCTGGGTTATCTGCGCGCAGGCGCGTAGCTAAGAAAGATACGCGTGCTCGTGATCACGAGTGTGGTCGTTGCTTTGCTTTCGGTCATTGTCCTATACAATGTACTGGAGTAAAACGTACTCTCGAGGAGGCTGTGATAGCCGGTGATCACGAGGGTAGGGACAACTCAGGTGTTGATCGGGCGAGGTTGGCGCGTCTCCGTAAGGACAGGGACGTTAAGGCTAAGCCACAGTTAAACGCCTAGGGTTGGACCATTTGGGCTTAGGCCCAACCCAATTGGCAAGCCCGGATACCGCCAAAGCGGATGGGGTGTTAGCTGTCAAGGAAGCCGGTGTGCAGTCTGATGCTAGCGCGGGACCGCCGGTGATCGCCCCTGGTGATTCTATCCCAGTGGAGTCGGTATTGTGGGATGGCATGGGGCGGATAGCGTGTTGCGTTTCTGCTTTGGCTCCCGCACCTTTGGACGACTGTATGCAATTTATAGTACAGCGTCAGGGGTGCGACCTGTCTCACCCTTGTGGTAAACGCTTATTCGTGGATTCCACTTTCTGGACTTTGGACGGAAAACGGTGGTATGTGAGAGTGTGTGTTAGAGGGACTATCGGGTATTTTTTAATAGACAGTGGGGCTGCGGTCACATGTGTTGGACGAAATTTCTTCGATAAGTTGGACGGTGATAAGGTGTTTTTCGATAATAGCGTGAAGCCTGTCACTGTCACCGGTGCACCACTCAAGCAGTACGGACAAGCCATACTGTCTCTGGAGATCGGGGGGAAAATATTTCATTATGCCCCTACTGTTTCCGATATTTCAGAAGATGGTATTTTAGGTGCGGAATTTTTGGAGTATTATGGTTGTGAACTGCATCAGGCGGGCAGCTTATATCTTCAATATCCGTATCAACTCACGGTGCAGTGTGAATTGTGTTGCGATAGTCAGACTGTGTCTGCTGTTGCGCAGGATATTCGCATTGCTCCGATGACCGGCTGTGATGTTAGAATATCAGCTGTAGGGGTCGACGGTGATCACCAGAGCCTATTTGAACCGATGGTCTCAGAATTGCATGAGCTGGGATTGGTAGGTCAGAATACGCTAGTGTGGAGTCCTGTTGGCTCAGTGGTACCTTTGTTTAATCCGAATCGGTATGCGGTTAGGTTACGTAAGGGTACGACTATCGGGGTGTTGAGTGAGGCTACTGACTTTGGTGATGTTCATTGTGAATACGCTAAGGCGGAGTTGACCAAACAATCCGGTGTAAACATTGCTTGCGGCAACGAGGTCATTGAGTCAGCTGTTGGCGCAGTTGACCCAGTGGGCGGGGTTGGCGTGGGGCGGTGTTGGGCGGCCAGCTGTTCGCAGTTACCTAGTAATAGGGGCAGTGGTGGGCCCGAACTGCGTGTTTCGCGGGCGGCGCAGTTGGATTGCCCCTCTAGTGTTGTGAGTAGTAGGGGGGAAGTGGGCGTTGCTGCGTTGGGGGAGTTTGCCGAGACGGTTACTTTTGGTACGACGGAGGAGTGCGTGGTGCCTTCTGTGGTATCTCGGTCCCTTGATGGAAGCTTGCCTGCCCATCTTATACCTTTAGCTATGGGGTGTGAGGTGGTTGATGAGTCTGATCGCTCGCAGGTTGTGGAATTTCTGGGTAGGAATATTCAGGTTTTCGCAGTGCCTGGTGAGACGTTGGGCTGGACTGAGGTGGTGAAGCATGGCATAGATGTCGGTGAGTCGGCTGCTTTCAGAATCCCCTATCGGCATTTCGTGCATTCTAAAAAAGAGCCACTGGAGACGGAGTTGCATAAGCTGCTAGATAGTGGAGTAATCAGGAGTAGTGATTCACCGTGGAGTTCACCTGTCCATTTAGTCAAGAAAAAAGATGGTTCTATCCGTTTTTGTATTGACTATAAAAAACTCAATACTGTGACGCGGAAAAATGCTTACCCATTACCGGGCATAGACGAGTCGCTCGAGAGTTTAGGGGGTAATGAGTGGTTTTGCACTCTGGATCTGCAATCTGGGTATCATCAGGTAGCAATGAATCCGGAGGATATTGCTAAGACTGCGTTTAGCACTCACTTAGGCTTATTCGAGTGGAACGTGATGCCATTTGAGCTTTGTAATGCTCCAGCCACGTTCGAGAAGATGATGACGGATATGCTGGCTTGTCTTCAGTGGAAGATCTGCTTGGTGTATTTGGATGATATCATTGTCTTTGGTCGGACACTAACCGAATGTCGGGAGCCACTTCAAGCAGTGTTTGATCGTTTACGTTCCTATGGACTGAGACTCAAGGCTTCAAAGTGTAGGCTTTTTAGGCGTGAGACGCAGTACCTGGGGCGTGTGGTTTCTGCGAAGGGGATTAAGGCAGACCCGGAAAAGCTCTCTGCAATTGCGGGATGGCCCAGACCTGAGGATATGAAGGAAGTGAGATCATTCCTTGGGTTTGTGTCGTATTACCGCGATTTCATTGCTGATTTTGCGCGGTTGGCTGTTCCTCTACAGGACTTGGTCGTTACCGCGAAAAAGATAAAATGTGTGGGGCGGCGCTCAGGAGGCGGCATTCCTGGGCTTGAAACGTGCCTTTACTCAGACCCCAGTGCTGCGATATCCGCGGGCGGTGGGGCGGTTCATTCTGGACACGGATGCGTCGGGGTTTGCAATCTCGGGTGTGTTGAGTCAGGTGCAGGATGGGGTGGAGGTCCCGTTGTCTTTTGCGAGTAACAAACTTAATAAAGCGCAGCGGAATTATTGCACGACGAAGCGTGAGTTGATGGCTATCGTCGTGTATAGCAGGAAGTGGAAACATTTCTTGATAGGGTCGGATTTTATTATCCGGGCTAATCATCATTCTCTTCGTTGGTTGTTGAATTTCAAGGAGGCGGAGGGGATGATGGGGCGTTGGTTGGCCACTTTATCTGAATATGGTGTGACAAATGAGCATATTGTGTACAGGAAAGGGGTGGATCACATCAACGCAGATAGTCTGAGTAGGATCCCGGTACGTAAGTGCGGCCGGGGTGATTGCACGGACTGTGGCGCGCATAACTGTGTGCTCGCAGCGATTGCTGCGATGCGTCTAGCGGACATAGATGATGATGAGCTTTGGACGTTATCAGAGGTTCGCTTGGCGCAGCGCCAAGATCCCTCCATACTGCGTGTGATCAAGTGGTTGGAGGTGGGCCGCTCGAAACCTCTGCGTGACGAGCTGGCGGTGGAGAATGCAGAGACTCGTAAGATTATAAATCAATGGGATCTGTTGGAACTGCGTGAGGGTGTGCTCTGCAGGTGGAAGGTAGTGGGTGAAGACCTACGCAGTCGCCTGCAGATCGTCGTGCCATTTGCATTCTGATATTCTGATATTAGGCGGTGGGTACGCACTTGTCATGAATGTCAGGTGGTTAAGCCAGGGGAAGGGATCGCTAAGTTACCGTTGACTCAGGAATTGTCTGGGCGTCGGTGGCGCCGTCTAGCGTGTGACTTTGTGTCCGGTTTTAAGACGACGTCTAGGGGGAATGTGGTGATGATGGTAGTCCAAGACTATTACACTAAGTACGTGCAAGTGTACCCCTTAAAAGATCACACTGCACCCACTGCAGCGCAGGCGTTGGTGGATAACTGGGTTTTGATATTCGGTGCCCCGATGCGGATCCAGTCGGATCAAGGATGGGAATTTGAGTCCACACTGTTCCAGTCCATGTTGCGCTTGTTGGGCGTTAAGAAAACGCGTACGAACCCGTACTGTCCACAATCGGATGGTATGGTAGAGCGTTTTAATAAGACGTTGATATCTGCATTGGCTTGTACAGTGAATGACTTTCAGGATGATTGGGATTTACAGGTCAAGTTTGTGGCACACGCATATAACTGTACGGAGCACGCATCTACGGGTGTGACTCCGAACAGGTTACTATTTGGGGAGGAGCTCCGACTGGCAGCTGATCTGCAGTTTGGGGTGGTGAATCGTCAAGTAGACCGGCCTTGTGAGATCGTGTTTGTAAGATGGTTGGAGCATAGCTTTCACCACGCATATAGTGCAGTTCGCGATGCTTTAGGTCGGGCAGCGGTTCGTCAGAAATCTGACTACGGGCCTGCTGCGTGGCGCCAGTTCAAAGTGGGGGACCGGGTGGTGCGGTATCATGCGCCGCTAGCTCGCGTCAAACTCGCAAAGAATTGGGATGGTCCCTTTACTATAACGGAAGTTGTCTCTGACACCACAGTTATTATGAAGGGCAAGGATGGTAAATACCGTAAATCTAACGTTAGACGTCTTAAGCTTTACACCGAGCAGATGTCTAGAAACGCTGGACCATCCTCTTGGCTGGATGCACATGTAGGGGACGAGCCCGCACCTGCGAAGGTGGAGGCTGGCACTATAGATTCGTTCAGTCAGAAGAAAGTACCTGGGCTTCCAGTTACTGCGGAGGAGGCTATGCGCCCTAGGCGGCATCGGCCTGATAAACGGAAAAATAAACGTTGGCGTCGTTCTAGATCAGTGTCTGATGCCGATAGTGTTATTTCTGTACGCAGTAGCTCGGGTAGTGACAGCGACTTTGTACCAGTTAGACAGGGGTCTGATGTGGGCTCGGATGCACCGCCGGTGCGGCGATCTGAGTGGTTAGCATTACGACGCAGATAACTGGTATGGGGTGGGGTAGTGGGTATTGGGCTACTCCACCCTGGTGTTGTTTGGTCTCCGGGGGTTGGGGTTACGTTATGTACGTCAATCCCTGTTACACAACGAGTAACGCAGTACATTTGTTCAGTTAAACTTTGCTACGCAGTTATTTGAGAGTAGTAGGGAAAGACCGGGGGCCCCGGGGGCGCCAATGAATGGGCGCAGTTACTACTGTTCTGCGTAATGCCTCTGCCTAAGCCGTGTGTTGATTATCTGCTATTTCTTGTGTAACGCGTGGGTTAGTTGACGGGGCGTACTGCGTATTGGCTATAGGGGCCATGGGGAGTGTTTATGTGTGCTGCGGGCAGGGGTTCGTAGCTGGTTATACTGTTCAGTTAAGCGTATCTGGGCCACTTATAGCATGTGCGTGTAACCGGGCGAGGGGTTATTGACGCTGCGCAGTGCGGTTTGTTGTTGGGCACTGCGTAAGTGGCGGGGACCTGTTGCCGGGGGTGGCTCGGTATTGTGCAATGGCTGGCGGGCGGGCCACGTGGTAGAGCTAACTAGGTCACTCGGACATTCTGCAATGGCTGCGGGGGGGGATTCTCCGGGGCCACGTGGTGCGGTGACATCAGCGGTACTGCGGGGGCCGGGGGAGTGCCGCCGTCGGGTGGTTTGATTGGTTCCTATGTGGGTCACGCTGGGTGTACCGGCGGCAAACCTGGTGTTTCGCGAGTGAGGTAAGCGCTCTCTGGTTGGTTCGTCGGTTGGGCTCTGCAGTACTGCGAGGGAGCACGTGGAGTCCGTCACTCTACCGGCTGCCGGCGGTCGAGGTGGGTGTTTTTGTTCCTTGACACTTGCCCATCTCACGCATACTCTGTATTGTTGTTTAAGTTGTCCATTTGTACATAGAGTATTGCAAGGCCGCCCACGTCTGTGTTTGTCTGTGCGTTTAGGCGCACAGGCCGGACACAGCGTGTGCGGCGATCGTCGGTGCTGAGGGAGACGCGGCTGAGCTGCCTGCGCAGTTCGTCGTGTTTCTATCATGGCCGACGATGAGTTAGCTTCGCCCGGCTCCCCTTTACGGGATGCCGAGGCTGACACTTCCCTCGATCGTCTCTTTGCAGAGGTTGAGGGTAGTGACAGCGGGGATATATCGTGTTTAGGCACGATTAGACCTTTGGGCGGTGGGACGGTTGCCTTAGCAATGTCTCCATCGCTGTCTAGCCCGCTGCTGTCGCCTGTGTTGACGGTGTCCAGAGGTCCTCGGAGAGGTGCAGATGTCGGGTCGGTTTCCCCGTTAGGGGTTGCTGGCCTGTCGCTGCGCTCTCCTGAGGTGCTGTTGACGCCGCAGCGCGTGTCCTCTAGGGTAGTGGCTGATCGGACGACGGTTAGTACTGACGAGCTGGCACGCTTTCGAGCGTGGCAGGCAGGATCAGGCGATGACAGTCGGGTCAGCGTGTTCATCCCGTACGGATCTATTCTCCCTTAGCCCAGCTGATGGGGGGGTGGCCCAGTCTCTCGGCGGTGGTTCGTCTGGTTCACGCCAGGTGGCGCCACCAGCCGCGGTTGCTGGCCGACCTCTTGCGGATACGCCCGTGAGCTCTGGGGTAGTAGGGACTAGCGCCTCTGGGCAGCTGGTTCTGGCTCCTCATGACAGCGGGCGGATAGCAGGGGGAGGTTCTGGGGGTGCGATGGACGTAGACCCGGTGTTATCTACCCCGGTTGTGGGCAGTGAGCAGCCAAGGCCTCCTGCCCCTTCCACAGGTACCGGAGCCCTATCGGAGGCGCAGGTGAGGACTGCGGTGCGGAAGGCAAAGGCTTCCGTACTGCGGGACACTGGTTCTCGACCTGTGGAGAAGAAGGTGGAAATATCGCCTAAAGTGTCGTACGGGTCGCAGGATTATCGCTATCGGAATAGCGATGGATCGCTGCGAGACGTACCAATAGACCTGGACGTCGTTGTGACTCCAGCCTCGGGTGGGTCGGTTCGCGAATGCTCGTCGGAGTCGGTCGCCTCTGCTGCCATGGTTGTTCCATTGGAACAACCTGTGGCATCAGGTGGAGTGACTGGTACTTCGACTGGGCGAGTAGCGTCAATGATCACCTGTTGGCGAGGCAACGGGGGGTTTGGGGTAGAACTCGGGTATGAGATCGCCGAGGATCCGCTTCCGTCGTCCGAATGGATTGTCCGGTCGCGTAGGGGTGGGCCCGTTAAGCTTGCGCGTTTCCTTTCTGGGAACGTGGCGGGCTTGACGGAGTCGGCCCTGTCGCGGCTATGGCACGACCCGTTCGACGAGCCACGTAGTCTGAGGGACTATACGACGTGGCAGAGGGGGTTTAGGCAGATCGTCCGGCCTTATGATGTCGACGGGGAGTATGAGGTCTCCGACGATGAAGGCTGGGCGGAGCCCGAGTGTGAGCCTGTCAATCCGCTGAGGTGGTATAGCCAGTGGTTGAACTTATTGTTCCGCTCGCTATCTTTTCCAGCGGAGCGGGAAGGCTACACAAAACAGGAACTGGCGTGTCTCGGCTATGTTCCAAGGGTGTTCCGTCCGGGACAGGCTTGCCTGTTCTGTGAGGTGCACCGAGTCGGAAATAGGCGATTCCCTAAGCTGTTCCTGCGGTGGGCGCATTTGGCTCGTTACATTTGTGAGGAGCATCTGCACACCGTGCCTCTATGCAGATGCGTGCGTCCATTCAACGCGGTGATGGGTTGTGAGGGGTGTCCTTCGTTTAAAACGACTGGACAATACTTCGCAATGAGGCGCCGCGGTGTGATGATCGCGCACATCATGGAGGGCCACGGTCGGGTGATGGACGACTTAGTGGCGGGGCTCAATGAGATTCAGTGGAATCCTGACTCCAAGTCACGGGGCGCAGTGACCTTCACGAATAAGCAGCGCCTAGACTTCTACCTGGGTAAGGAGACGCTTGCGTTGCCACGGCAGCACAGGTTGATCGCCTTGCACCTCTATGACAGAGGGTCGGCGGTGCTGCGTCGCGAACGGTTTATAACCGGTCGCGGGGCATCTTCGGCGAGGCGCAGAAGAGGTCATGGGGCGGTGCCTCGGCAGAGGGAGGTACTGCGGCCGGGCGCGGCAGGTGGCGCAGCAAACTCTGGGTGGCAACCAAAGGTCGGCCGGGGTAAGGGGAGAGGGAAGCGCACCTCGTCCCTGGTGTCGTTCCATGGTAGGTCTGCTATCGCGTTGGAGTGGAATCAGGGGTCAGACAGGTCGGCCTCTCCACCTCCACCGCCGCCACCTCCATCGTCAGCTCAGGGCGTGAAGGATTGGCCTGAGTTGCCAGTCACAGCCGGGGCTGGAGTGGAGGAGAGTGGGAAAGGGCGGCGTCACAAGCGCCGGAAGTTGGCAGCGGTGCAGCCACCCGACACGCTGAGTGCGGTGGTGGCACGCGGTCCGGCTCCGGCGGCGACAATCCAGGTGGCATCGGTTTCTCAGCCGGTGTCATTGGGTCAGGTTCCGCGGCGTCGGGTGACGGCCGCTGCGGGATCCGCCTCTCAGCTGACGGCGTCAGGGAGCCAGGTGATAGTGCCGGTAGGGACTGCTGCGGTGGTTGCCTGTCCTGCTGCGAGTCCTGTGGTCGTGCGGCCGGTGGTAGCGATGCCCCCGGTAGCTGACCACGGTATTGTACTCGCGCTGGACGGCATAACGCAGCGTCTCTGCGAGGCGAATCGTTTGGACGTGACGTCGAAGATCACTGAGTCGGTCAACGGCCTGGTCAAAGCCTTCATTGAGGGCTTTGACGCGGTTGTGGCGCAGACTCAGGATACTCTGGTACGCCAGGCTGAGGGTAGGCGCGGTGCGGACTTTGACTGTGTGGTCGAGGACAAGAAGATTGTCGAACGCAAGTTGGAGGCATCGCGCGAGCAGAGGGCTCGGCAGGCTGAGGTCATAAACGATATAGATATGACCTTTCATGCCGCTTTCCGCCGGGACTTCAGAAGCTGGGATGGATCACTGAGATCCTTAGATCTAACTAGCTTCAGCATTGAGGATCGGCTGCACGGACTGCCGGCTAGTTTGGTGTCTGCTGCTGCTACGGTGCATCGGACCCTGCTCAGCCGCGCAGCGAGTGCCCCCCTTGATGTAGACGGGGATGTCCAGATGACAAGTAGCGGGAAGGTGAGCGATGACTAGCTGCTCGCGCAGTTAGGCGTTGCTCCCTTCTGTTCGAGGGATTTTGGACATCTCGTCGGAAAATTCAGATGACAGGTGACGGGGTGATGAGCAATAGTGGACTGGTAAAGCGGTTAGCTGTTGCTCTCTCTCGTCCGAGGGATTCTGGATTGAACGTGACAATCAGATGACAGGTGGCAGTTAAGGCTAGCAGTGACTGACTGATTGTGCAGGTAGTCAGTGCACGCCCTGTCCGAGGGATTTTGCGTGTCACGCGGGGGTAATTGAAAGATCAGCACCCCTGTGGCGGTGATTAATTTTTTGTTTTTTTGTTAATATATATATATATACTTTGATAATAAATGAAGAATTTCTGATAGTTCATCTCCCTGATGGGGGTGGATACCGCCTTGTATATATGCATGTTGGTGAATATGATATATATTTAATATGTTTTTTTTACATTGATAGCCACGATGTAATTAGCATATCGTACTGCTTTAATCTAAATATGATTCGTTTTTTTTGCAGTGCGATTGTTGATACGATATGTTGTGGTGAAGAGCTCAGTTTCTCTCGATTGGAGGACCTAGCTTCTTGTGTTCTGCGTATTTTTCTGCAGTAGGAGTCGGAAATTTTTTTTTTTTATTATATACATATTAATGAATTATTTTCTTATATTCCTCAACTTTCACCCCGTTTTGACTTCCTTTTTCCACACTATTAGGAAACATTATTGTCTAAATTCATCTCAGTGGAACGAGGTGGTCGATGGTGTGGGAGTTGGTGGGTTGACACTGTACATTTCACACTAAAAGATTTTCCTATGCAGTGTCGCCCTGGCTCTTGTTTTAAACTGCATTCTTTAATTTAAAATGACTGCTATAGTAAGCGCTTCTGGTAGAACATGAAAGATGGCGTGTGCATCGGCTCCTGTTTGATCAGTTGAGGATGCACATGGGTGTAATTTACTTTGTAGGAGGCCGGGTTCTTGCTGGCACCCAGTGCTTCTTATGAAATGTATTGCATACCGAACGTTGTATCTGTGGAGACTTTCTCAATTGTTATGAGTAACACCGCCCTTCTACTTTCATGCACTCTGCACTGGAGCGGGTCACCGGGCGTGGCGGGTCCTGGGTGCGACTGCTTGATGTGTCCGCGGTGTAATACCGTCTGTGATCTACTGGCCAGGCGACGCGGGCACAGGAAGGACGGACTGAGGAAGCTCGAAGAGGAGCTGCTCCGCGCAGAAGGAAGAGCGCCCCGCTAACGGTTCTCCTGAGATGGGGGGCGGTGGGGGGCAGACTGAGCAGTTCCCTGCTTCCTTCTGTTGAGGGGGTTCCACTTGTGGGGTATGAACTCTCTCCCAGCAAAAGACATTCTATACACTAACTACATAGAGGCTGGGAGAGGTCGTTTTTGTGCGACTCATTGAAAGACTCTTTCTTCACCTAGATTAATGACATGTTTGCCTTGCAGCTAGCTAGATACATTTCGCTATTCGCTGCAGGCAGGTCTAGGAATTGCGCATAAGGATACATAGCTTTGTAAGGCTTCTCTCCCTTTCAAGTTAGTTCTCATGTTGACTTCTATCATTTTTCGATTCTCATCGGTTTGCAGTTTGCAACCGGTGAGACTCTAGGGGGGGGCCAGTGTAGTAGTCTGGACATGAGCGCTACTACCACGCGGTAGCAGCGGAGACTACGCTGTACATCAGCGCAGTACCTACGCACTGCGCCAGGTAACGGATAATTACGTTAACATTTGTTTTCACCACTGGGCAGCAGTTAGTCAAATTTGATTCAAATCTTGTGAATTTAGTTTTAGTCATAATTTTCTTGCTTCTCGTTTATGGCTTGTAACTGTTTGTAGATTGCGAACCGTCCAAAATCCAGCTTTTGTTATACTTTGTGTTAGTATAATAGGCTGTACATGAGCCTCACAACCATGCGGTGGCGTCAGGGACTATGCTTGCTGACCACTATCGCCAGTATACCCATATATGGTGACAGACGGTCCCTCGGTGGACTGCCCCCCTCCCCCCACCCCCCGCTACTGCGACTGGCTAGCGGCCACCTCCCACAATGAGAGGTTACCGGCGACCTGGCTGGTCAGGGGGTGGGTCACTTGATTCGGTGACGCCACATTGGGCGGAGTACCGGTGCACACCTACCGTTTACGATTCGCGCACTAAAACTCGCGACTCGACCCGACCCGCTTAAAACTGAAAACGGGCCGATTCGTTTTTCGAATGGCGAATCGCAATCGTAAACGGCCGCTTTTAGCACTAAAAATTTAGTTTTATGCGCGAATCGCATGCGTCTAGTGTGCTAGGGGGTCGCACACCTAACGATTTTTGGGAAGTTTTAGATCGTATACGGTAGGTGTGCGCGGAAAAACGGTAGGTGTGCACCGGCCAATATATATAATGATTAAAACTTGAAACATACATTGCTCTCCTAGTCGTCTCTTCATTTTGCATCAGCTACAGACCTGGGGGAACTGGTCATGCATGTTCGACGCGGCCTGTCACACTAAGGCCATGTCAAGACCGGTATCGAGTTATGACAGTGCACACTAATTTCAACTTTATAGTGCTGCCTCAATTGGAGACTGAGCTGCTGGTTCCACGATCTGATATCCCACTCACTCAGTTACATTGATATTGACCAACCCAGTTGTTGGCTTTTCCTATTACTGCGGAGAGCTTGAATCGATTGGGGATAAGTATCAATTTAGTAAGTCATTGATTTGACTTTATGGTTTGGACCAACGACCTCCCTCCCTCAAAGGAATGCAGCGAGCGGCTCGTACGGATTCGATCATCTTGTCCAGTCGGTAGTATGAATATAAACATAAAAATAACCTCCCAGCATTAAATAAATAGAAATTTAACTGTTTTAGAAAGTTGAGAAAATACTTAGGAACATAAGCATACCATTGCCTTTTCAATTTCAACACATAATTTTAACAACTTTTCAACATGTCTACTGGTTGAGACATTCGGTTTGTTTGTGTGCATTTTGAGAATGTCCTCCTATGAATATATCCTTGAATATATCCTTGAATACATCCTTGAATATATCCTTTAATATATACTTGAATATACCCTTGAATATATCCTTTAATATATCTTTGAATATACCCTTGAATATACCCTTGAATATATCCTTGAATATATCCTCCGGTGCGACTGAGTAAACAATTACAGTATAACCCCGTTAAACCTAAGTTGAAGGGACCCTAGAAATTTGTTTGGATTAACCGATCATGGGTTTAACCGAGATTTGGCTTTGGCAGAAACGGGGGTGCATTATGAATGTACAATGTATGTGGACACTATGATTATTGTTTTTTTATGTACAGTTTAACCCCATTAAACCAACCTCGGTTAAGTCAAACGATCGGTTAATCCAAACTTTTTTCGGCGACCTGGCAAAATACTACCATTTATCATATAAAAAAGTCCCAGTTGACCTTAAAACCACATGAACGTTTGGTTTAACTGTACCGGAAGTGGCCTGGAGCCGACAATTTTGTTTGGATTAACCGATACTTTGGATTAACCGACTTTGGTTTAACCAACTTTTTTATATGATAGGATACTGATAAGCCCGTTATCGCATGTAATAATACCTGGAGTGGGTGGCCTCCCCCCTCCCCCCTCCCCGGCGTGGGGGGGGGGGGGGGGGGGGGGCGCGGCGGGGGGGGGGGGGGGGTGCCAGCATGCTCCCCCGCCTCCTGCGTAGGGCCTCTCCTCCACTAGCTCGGAGTATTTTGCCGGGCCGCCGAAAAAAGCTTGGATTAACCGATCGTTTGGTTTAACCGAGCTTGGTTTTACGGGGTTGTACTGTGTCTAGACTTAATCCTACATGCCTAATTTAGATACGGATGCACATATTAGGCATGCCTTGCCACATAGAAGGGAATACTGAGTCAACTTGCAAAATCCTACAGAGTCAGAGTTTTGGCGTGCTTGCCAAAATTTAGTTGACATGTTTGCACTTCAAATATGTCAATAGTAAGCCATTTAGAGTAAAAGTTACTTCAAACTAAAGTAAGGTAGATTATAACAATCAATTTAATATATTTATCTCGAATAATGACAGAAACCCAAACCCATCGGACTATTTTTTTCTTTTTGGTAAATTAATTTTATTCATATATATATCTTTCGTCAGTGCCTTAGCACTGGTGGTCCCGACTCTAAAGTGTTACAAGTATATAGCTATTTACACCATTTTATTTGCATGGTTTATATAGTAAATTGGAGTGTGATTGCAATGCAACTTTAAATGGGATATATACACTAATGTGTGTCCATTGTGTGTGAGATTTCTGCTGTGTATAACACTAGAACTTTACTTTATAAACGCTTACAGGTCTGCCTGGCGTTTTGGGCGGCGGAGGCCAGGGTGGCGTTGGACAGACAGGACCACCCGGCTTCACCGGTCCACAAGGCCCGCCCGGCAGGGACGGCACCGATGGCTCCCAAGGCGTCCCAGGGACGCGCGGACCGCGAGGGTTCCCGGGACCTCCGGGAGCGGGCACGGGCGGAGATGGTGTCAGACCAGTTGGAGCGACGGGAGACCAAGGACCTACCGGGGCCACCGGCGCCATCGGACCCACGGGCCCGACAGGCTCAACCGGAGATGGGGGCCCGACCGGCCCGACCGGCGCCATCGGTCCACAGGGCCCCAACGGGCGGACAGGATCCACCGGGATCGGCGGACGGGACGGCATCGATGGGCGGCCGGGGGTCCCTGGGACTTCCGGGCGTGATGGGCGTGATGGCGCTACTGGCCAGCGTGGCCTACCTGGCCTGCCCGGCTCTGGAGTGACTGGGCCTAAGGTTCCTGGTCTGGAGGGGAGGACTGGTGCGTCGGGTTCGACCGGCCCTTCTGGCCCTACTGGAGCGACCGGCACAATCGGACCGACCGGCCCAACCGGAGGAACTGGTATGGTCGGACCCAGCGGACCAACCGGTGGGACCGGATCTACTGGACAACCTGGCAGGACTGGAGCATCTGGACAGCCAGGTTCGACAGGTGGTCTGGGAGGAACAGGATCAACTGGCATTCGCGGAAATGATGGTCTACTCGGACCGGTTGGAGCGACTGGAGGAGTCGGCCCTGTTGGACCCGCTGGTATACCCGGTGCAGGAGGAAGCGGACGTGATGGGGCACCAGGAGGTCCAGGTGCAACAGGACCCCTGGGTCCTGGAGGACCCACTGGTGCAACGGGTGTGTTCGGACCTACTGGACCAACTGGTTCTACGGGTGCGTTTGGACCGACTGGACCGACCGGAGCTATCGGGGGGACAGGACGGGACGGGCGAACTGGAGCGTCAGGTTTGTAGAAGATTAGCAAATAGTTACTGATATGATGGATTGTATATAATTTATATATAATGGGTCATTCTCTGAAACTGGGCACTGAAGTGTGACATGGAAACCAAAAGTGAAAACCTTCCAAATAATAGCAAAAAAATATTCAAATAATAGCGGAATTTATGTTCCTATTAATTTGTGCATGTTGTGCTTTTGTTAGAGTTGGAAAAAAACCACTATTTCACTTTTTGATTTAGATCTTATACAAATCAAGCAATATGTTATCAGTGTCACTCGTGTTACATGGAAATCAAAGATACATCCAGAACCTCATTTTAGTATGCACAACAAAGTCAAACAAGATTTTATTCATTACAGTTAAGCAAACAAGGTTATGTCTTACAAGGAAAATGTTGAAAACAAGTTGAAAAAAAAGTTTGTGAAAATGCATTATGTCAATGTGTAAATTTTCAAAATCATACTTTTTATATCTTTTGTGGGATAGATTAAATACATGTAGTATTGCTAACATACTTAATACACAGAGGCAACAATAATTATTTCACTTACTATCAATAAAAGTAAGAATAAAAGTTGCATAGTCTGACGAAAGCATCAAATTTTCAAAAGCTAAGCCCCTATGTCAATTTGAACCTACATATGCAACTTAGATACTGGTGCAGTTATTAAGCATTGGATGCTACATAGAAGGGAATCCTGAGGGCATTTAGCAGAACATGGTACTATTGAAGCCTATGTGGTCAGAGTTTTGGCAAGCTTGCCAAAATTAACTTAGAATGTGTTTACTTCAAATATCTCCTAAATTAGTCATTTTCAAGCAGAGTTACTTCAAGCTAAAGTAATATAGATTATAATGATCAATCTAATATATTTATCTCAGAAAATGACAGAAAATCAAAACCATCGGACTATGCAACTTTAATTATCAGCATCGTAACATGGAAGCCAAATATTTGGTGCCCAATTTGAGAGAATGACCCATTATATCTATGATTGCATTAACGCCAGTATCAGGAGAACACCCAGCACTTTGCTATAGCATTGCCATTTAATACTGTAGTAATCCGCAATGAGCCCCACTAAAGGCGCTACCACGCAGTAGCGGCAGTGACTAAAGCCCCGTTCACACACAAAACTTTAGGCCGAACTAGATAAGGCAAACTAGATGAGGCGAACTAGGCGTGAAAGGGAGTCGTGTCCACACATGCAGTACTTGGGGCGGTTTAAGCCGGAAATCGATATCTGCACATGAGCAAGTCCATACTAACCAGCGCCACTTTTGGTTAGTCGACGTCGCCATGAGAGAGTGTGGGTTCGACCTAGATATGTATAGACTGAGTCATATTGTTTTGGAACGGTCAAAACTTCTGCTGGGCAGTGAAAACCTAAAAATAAATGATGAAAAAAATATCTGTGCACAGCTAGCAGTTTCATAGACCAAATTATATAATATGCGCTTTTGATGGACCGGAAAATCAACAAACTCAGGTCTCGACTGCGCATGCGTGTGACGTGCTTAAGCCACTTGAAGTAAACCGGTACCGTTCACACAAGGAAGCTGGGCCAACTTAAGCTAGTTTGCTTCATTTATACTACCTTGCGACGTGGTTTACTTGAGGCGAACTAGATGAATCGACTCAGCCCTAATCCGCTTCAGCGTTGCGTCCACATGGCCAATGTGAGCCGAACTAGACAAGTCAAACTAGTTGAGGCGACTTAACAACCGTGTGTGAATGGGGCTTATGCTGTCCACTGTTGTGGTCACGGAGCAACAGGTGGCAGCATGCTAGCAGACGCAGTCCCGATAATGGACTGCCCCATATTCTACTAGCGGCCACCCCCTCCTCCCGCAAGAGGTTACCTGTGACCCAGCTGGGCATTGAATAGGGTTTCCCATCTGAGATCTGTTGAAAGCGGAATAAACCAAGTTTGAAGCCATTGATGCTTTGGTTTGAAGTAACTTTCATTTTTATTGACTAACTTTTGAGATATTTGAAGTGAAAACATGTTAAAATAATGTTGGCATTCACGTAAAATCTCTGGCACCATAGGCTTCAGCAGTAATAGCTTCTATGAAATTGACCTAATATTCCCTTTAAGTTCCATGCAGCAACAAATGATTAAAGCTGCATAGTCCGATGAAAGTATCACATTTTCAAAACTAAAACAATTATCTAGATTTTATTCTATATATCTAACTTAGATACTGATGCATTTATTAAGCATTTGTTGCTGCATAAAAGGGCATAGAGTCAATTTAAAAGAACCTGTTACTGCTGGAGCCTATCGTGTCAGAGTTTTGGCGTGATTGCCAAACTAATTTTGCATGTTTGCACTTCAAATATCTCAAAAGTTTGCCATTTAAAATAAAAGATACTTCAAACTAAAGTAGGAAAGATTATAACAATCAATTTAATATATTTATCAGAGAAAAATGACAGAAACTCAAAAACATCAGACTATGCAACTTTTATAAGTGCATTAAAATCTATGTTGGATACGTATAAAGAAACACCTGTGATTAAAACAAAAATTGTAGTATTTCTTCAGATTTTGCAACTTTATCAATTATCAGATTTTGCAACAATATTCTACTATTTCAGGTGCTCAAGGAAGAACTGGTCCACAGGGCATCCAGGGGTCTCCGGGCAATATCGGCAGCAGAGGGCCTGTAGGACCTCAGGGTAGAGAGGGCTTCACTGGGTCCATGGGGCCCGCGGGGTCCCCTGGTATTACAGGTCCACGGGGATTCCAAGGAGGCTCTGGAGCGAGAGGCCCTGGTGGACAGCCAGGATTCACCGGTGCGCCAGGACCTGCCGGAGCGACTGGTCAACGAGGGAGAGATGGGAATGATGGCCGACCAGGTTCAAATGGTCAGGCAGGTGTTGTGGGCAGACCTGGTGGTACCGGTCCGATGGGCCCTGGCGGCCCAACTGGTGGCACTGGAACAACGGGACCCACTGGACCCACCGGTTCGAGTGGAACCACCGGACCTACTGGTCCAACTGGCGCAACTGGAGGGAAGGGCAACAACGGGCGAACTGGAGCGACCGGTCAGATTGGAGGCACCGGCTTTTCAGGATCAACCGGGCCAGTAGGTGCAACCGGTGGGACAGGCCGTGAGGGCAGACCAGGGTTCACTGGGTCGCCTGGTCCATTCGGTCCAGTCGGTCCAACTGGTCCCCGGGGGTTTGTCGGAAGTTCCGGTCCCACCGGAACTACGGGTATTCGTGGGCCTATTGGCCAGACTGGTTCTACAGGAAGCATTGGACAGTCTGGTTTGCCTGGTTCGACCGGTCCAACTGGTCCACAAGGCCAACGAGGAAATGACGGAAGTCCTGGACCATCCGGTCCCGGCGGTCCTGTCGGAGCCACTGGAAGGGTTGGTCCCGGTGGTCCCACTGGAGGAACAGGGACCACGGGTCCAACAGGACCTACGGGATCATCTGGTACTACTGGCCCAACTGGTCCGACCGGAGGCACCGGTATGACGGGACCAGGAGGTCGGACGGGAGCGACTGGAAGACTAGGTCCACAAGGTGTCACCGGAACACAAGGTCGCCCTGGTGGCACCGGAGGGCCTGGAAGACGAGGCCCCACCGGGTCCTTAGGCCAACGTGGCCCGGTCGGCGGCCCGGGGCCCGGCGGACCAGTTGGATCCACTGGGGCATCCGGTCCTTTTGGTCCGAGAGGACCTGTTGGTCCAGGAGGACCATTAGGTCGTCCGGGTGCAACAGGGCCAATTGGTCTCGTTGGACCGCCCGGAAGTACTGGAACGAGAGGGCTGGACGGCCGCCCGGGAGGAACTGGCGGAACAGGGGGGCCAGGCATCGCGGGGCCAACTGGAGGTACTGGCGTAACCGGTCCAACTGGTCCAACCGGTTCCACTGGTACAACTGGTCCAACTGGTCCAACCGGAGGCACTGGTTCAACTGGTCCTTCGGGAAGAACAGGAGCTACAGGAGCGAGAGGGCGGTTAGGTTTTACCGGATCTACGGGGAATGTTGGCCCGCGTGGATTCACAGGCACGACCGGCCCACAAGGTCAAACCGGTTCGACAGGACAACGTGGACCGGCTGGTTTCACCGGATCGACTGGACGTGAAGGTCAGCCGGGACAACGAGGACAGGGAGGTTTCACCGGAGCGACCGGTCCCACAGGCAGAAGTGGTGGGACCGGCCGCATCGGAGCAACAGGCCAGACTGGGTCCCAAGGTCCCCTCGGATTTACAGGTACGACACTATTTATTATATATAATTGTATATATATAATTGTATATATATATATATATGTGAGTTACACAACATATTATCCGAGTATGAATAGGTATGAACTATTCCAAACCTTGTTATTGCCAATTTAAACGCCCAGAGCGTTAGCCCATGAGAATACAGTAATATCTTAAATTTTTTTATTATTGGTCAACTTATTTGATTAAAAATAATTCTGACGTCATGCACTGCTGGGATACTGTTTCCATATAAATATATATGCGTGTATATAGTATATATATCATATATATATATATCATATAAACATAGTTATGTATGTGCTGTATAAACAATTATTTGAGTATAATTATCTGGAAACGGATTATCTATAAACTGTTTCCTCAGTTCATATCAACATGACACGATGCCACTAACTGACAGTCCTCCAGTCATCTACTGGTCAGGCCTTCTGCCTCGCCTGGTGGCGCCACCTGCCGCGGCCTCCTCGCCTGGCTCTGACTCAAGCCTGTAGGGCCCTACCATTCGCTCCAAAATCTATACCCAGCTCTCGCCAAAATACGCCAGTACCCACGAACCAACTATTGTCAAAACTTAATCACCAGCATAGATATCAATCAATAATATTTGTACAATGACTTATCCGTTAATGTTTCCATTGCTGTCATTATTCCAGGTCCTACGGGTCGAATTGGATCAACCGGTTCATCTGGGCCATCGGGCCGCCCCGGTTCAACAGGCTCAACTGGCCAAACTGGTCCTGGTGGTCCAACGGGAGGAACTGGTATGACTGGCCCTACTGGACCAACAGGATCCACGGGAACCACCGGTCCCACCGGCCCAACAGGAGGGACTGGCAGTACTGGTCCTTCGGGAAGAACGGGTTCGACTGGCGCTAGAGGTCTCCAAGGAAGTACTGGCACGACAGGCGCCTTAGGTTTCACTGGGAGCACCGGAGAGCGGGGCCCCCTTGGGTTCACTGGATCAACTGGTCCCCTCGGTCAGACAGGAGCAACGGGAAACATTGGACGCGATGGCTCAACTGGTTCCACAGGTTTGGTGGGACCGCAGGGAGAAACTGGCCTACCCGGGCGACCCGGGAGAGACGGCACGAGAGGTCAAGATGGTAATCTTGGAAGACCCGGGACTGATGGAAAATCTGGCTTTACTGGTTCAACCGGTGTGCCGGGATTGAGCGGACAGACTGGTGCCTCAGGAGTTACCGGTCCCACCGGTCCCACCGGCTCCACTGGTACAACCGGTCCCACTGGTCCCACTGGTGGCAGTGGAGCTACCGGTCCTTCAGGAAGGACGGGATCGACCGGTTCCAGAGGTTCACAAGGCTTCACCGGATCAACTGGTCGTCTCGGCCAGACTGGATCAACTGGAATAACTGGACCGCAAGGAAGCACTGGCAGAACTGGTTCACCTGGACCATCGGGCATGACGGGGGCAACCGGGCGTGTCGGTCCACTGGGATTCACTGGGTCTACGGGACCACGTGGTCAGACTGGCGTGACTGGAGATCGTGGACCACTCGGCAACACTGGCTCGACTGGCTCTACCGGACCATTGGGAAGAACAGGTAGGAGGACTTGTTTGTTTGTTGTTGTTATACGACCTAGCAATATCTAAGGTCATATCAGGACGGGTACCGACTTGTGACACTGCACACTCATAGTGACTTTACAGTGCTGCTCCACTGGGAGACCAGGCCACCAGCACCATGACCTGATATCCCACTCAGTCACATTATCCTGACACTGAGCTAACCAGTCGTTGCGCTATCCTAATTATGCTGAGCACCTGGCTAGGAAGCTACAAGTATTAATTTTTAAGTCATTGGTTTGACTCGACCAGGGTTCGAACCAATGAGTTTGGATCCCCGATCTGCCAAAATAGGAGACCGGTATTCAACTCTTTCGGCCACCCCGTCTGGTTCAGGTAGAAGGAGAGGGACCCAGCCACATGCTAGTGCTCTCTAAATAGGGGTCGTTCTCAGAAACTGTGTGCCACATCTGTGACATGGAAACCCGAAAGTGAAAACATTCCAAATAATAGCAGAAAATATTGTAAATAATAGCAGAAACCTATGTTCATATCAAAGTTTACATGGTGTGTGTATATTGTCGTAGTTGAAAAAAACCACTAAATTCACTTTTTGATTTTTTTCTCATACAAATTAGGAAAAACATTCAAATTAACCGCGCAACATCCATCCATAGCATCGTTTTAACACACGTCCATTACATCATTTTAAAATACACAACACATTTAAACAACATTATATTATACTTAAGAAAAAAAAGATTATGCATTGCTTTGAAAGGAAATATTAAACTGCAATATTGTCTGTTATTAAAGGAATCAGATGTGTTGCTCTGCATGTGCTAAACTAATTCGTTTGTCCTTAATCTAGGTCCCAGTGGAAGGGACGGAGCAACAGGGCGCCAGGGTTCGACTGGTTCGACAGGCCCTCTGGGTGGCACTGGTTTCACTGGTCCAGCTGGTCCCACTGGTGCTTCTGGAACTACTGGTCCCACTGGCCCTACCGGCTCAACTGGCTCAACTGGTCCTACTGGTCCAACTGGTGGTACTGGATCAACTGGTCCCTCAGGAAGAACTGGATCAACTGGCGCCCGGGGTCCCCTGGGCATGACTGGCTCCACTGGCCGTATTGGGCAAACTGGATCGACGGGAGGAACCGGACCACTTGGGCAGACAGGTGCTACTGGGCCGCTCGGCTATACTGGCGCGACCGGTCCTCTTGGGCCACGCGGCTTCACAGGAACAACGGGTCCGGTGGGACCACTAGGAAGAACTGGTTCAACTGGTGCAACTGGACCTCTTGGTGCTACTGGTAGGTTCCAGTTGTTGACATTATGTATGGAACAAGATCCAATTTCAAAGTCTCGATCAATTTTAATTGTAATTCAGCGAAATAATTGTGTTCTAACTGAAACTATGCGTATGTAGACGGCTGTATTTGCATTTGGTCAAAATACCACATGCATTGTAGATTGGCGTTGGTAGAATTGCTATATGAGGGAAAGATTGGTAATTTGATGGCTTTAAGCATTATATATTAACAATGCAAATGCTGTTTTGTTTGTTACATTTGCATTGTTAATATAACCATATGACACAGGAGAGCATCATGCAATAAGAAAATGGATTTGTGTTGAGGTGAGGTTAGGTTGTGGGAGTTTTACATCCTAGCAAAATCTAAGGTCATATCAAGACAAGTACCGACTTCTGACAGTGCGCACTCGTGGCAAGTTTATAATGATGTGCCACTAGGAGAGCAGGCTGCCAGGTCCATGACCTGATATCCCACTCAGTCACATGATCCTGACACTGAGCCAACCAGTCCTTCTTGCCCTATCTTATTAATGCCGAGCGCCTGGCTAGGAAGTGACAGGTATCAATTTGATAAGTAATTGGTTTGACTCGATCAGGGTTATAACCCGTGGGCTCGAATCCCACGATTTACCAAAATGGGATACGGACGCTCAACTCATTTGGCCATCCCGTCTGGTCCATTGAAAGCATCATTATAGGATTTTGTTGACATATTAACCGTTGTGTTTACACTTATGTCTACACTTACATCAATTTTGTCTGTCTACACAGGTAGAAGAGGTCCTCTGGGAACTACCGGCTCAACAGGCCCGCTTGGTCCAACTGGACCGCTGGGCCAAAGTGGTGCAACTGGTCCTAATGGTCCCACCGGTGCTACTGGCATAACTGGTCCAACCGGTCCGACTGGCTCAACTGGTACAACAGGGCCAACTGGGCCGACGGGAGGCACTGGATCGACTGGCCCTTCAGGACGTACTGGATCGACCGGAGTGCGCGGACTGGAAGGATTCACTGGATCGAGTGGTCGCCCAGGCAACACTGGTACTACTGGAGCCAGTGGTCCTACGGGTAGGGAAGGACGCACTGGACCAATTGGAAGAACTGGGTCAACAGGATCTACTGGGCCCCAAGGAAGAACGGGGTCAACTGGTCCACTTGGATTTACAGGATCAACTGGACCAGAGGGACGTGAGGGAAGACCAGGTAAAATGTCCATCACCCGGTGTTCCTATATATAACCAACAAAGCACTCAGGATGTGTAAGAGGGGAGCGGGACGTAGCTCAGGTGGTACGGTGTCCACCTGTGAAGGTGTCGGGCGTCCTATCGATCCTGCTCAGTGGATACATTTGCAGTTTGGGCTATTTTCCGTTCCAACCAGTGGTCGACAACTGGATCATCAAAGCCTGTGATATGTGTTGTCCTGTCTGTGGGAAAGTGAATATAAAAGACCCCTTGCTGCCTATCGGAAAGAGTAGCTCCAAAGAAATATGGCAGAATCACCATATGTTTGACGTTCAAAAGCTGATGATAAAAATCAATGCACTCTAGAGCCGTCGTTAAATAAAGCAAGCTTCTATTTTCAGAATGTGTAATAAAGATAGGCTGAACTAAAATATCATTATTTATCGCCAAAAGCCGACACAACTCTAAAAAGGGGGAACCGAAGTTTGACATGTGTGTTTAAATCTAGGTAAATGTTTTGATTTTGAACATTTTGAAGCTCTTTTTTGTGTGCATTAGTTGATTAAGTGGGGGGGGGGGTGTTTCGTCGGACTATACAACTTTAAGCATCACACTTTTTTTGTTGTATGTAAATTCCCCCCCACCACCGCATTTTGATATTGTGGTTAGATAAAAACCCTCAATTCTTCCTTTCTAGGTCGAACTGGACAACAAGGACCTGAAGGATCAACTGGATTGACGGGATCTACAGGTCCAGGTGGTCCAACTGGAGCAACAGGTATCACCGGTCCCACTGGCCCCACGGGATCAACTGGCACAACCGGTCCCACTGGTCCCACAGGAGGAACTGGGTCAACCGGTACGTCAGGACGAACTGGTTCGACTGGAGCTAGAGGTACACAGGGTTTCACTGGGACCACCGGCCCAGAAGGGCGCACTGGGTCAACCGGACGCCCGGGTTTCACCGGAAGTACCGGTCCAGTGGGAAGAACCGGTGGCACGGGATCGACTGGTCCCCTCGGAGGCACTGGATACACGGGTCCCATTGGTCCTCAAGGTCGCTCAGGAACGACTGGTTCCACGGGACCAGTTGGACAGACCGGTGAGTTGTGGTATCCATGTCGTTATAGCGGGGTCAAATGTCACACGTCGGGGTTGCGTAGGTGGGTTGCAGCATGCAGTGTCAAGGAAAAAAGATCTCCACGATTTCACGGATTTCCGAGAATTATTTTTTTACTGGTTAACGTTAAACAAAATGACATTAAATATTGCTAGAACATAACACCCGAACAAGAATCATTTATTTTAATTCATTTTCTGTCCTGGCATTTGTGGGCTTTTGCGCCTGAATGCTTCATATATTGAATCATTTTTATTCGATTGAGTATTATTTGGGGTTTCATGTAATCTGTTAACTCTATTTAATTGGCTCACTTCTTTTCCCAGCCCGCAAATACCCACTGATAATTGATACATGTATCTGCCTAATCGCATGTGTATGTTATTAGTCAAAATATCTAATGGCTTGAAGACAAGTGCTATAAAAAAAGCTTAAGCTAAAACTACATATTGATACCCTTTATTTAATCCTAGAGTAGGAATCTTGCATAATATTGTCGTGCATGTTGTTGGCTGTGCAATGCTATGCAGGAAAGGGCAAATACTGCCCTGTATAATAAATAAATGAATTAATACCTATGTCTCTGAATATATTTCTAGTCAGTTAATAATCATTATCTCATGCATATATCAATTAAATGTTTGTTTTGGGGTGTTTTTTTGGGGTACATTAGTTGTTTAAGCAGGGGAAATTTCAGTCGCAGACGACTGGTCTTCCTCATTCCACTGCTCCTTGCGCTATCCTAGTAATGCCGAGCATCTGGCTAGGAAGCGACAAGTATCAATTTTTAAGTCATTGGTTTGACTCGACCAGGATTCAAAACCATGATCTACCAACACGGGAGACGGACGTTCTAACTCATTCGGCCATCCCGTCTGGAGTTGTTTTCCTGATTCAAAAACAAATGCTCTATAATGTTTGCACTATATTTCTGAATAATTGACAGAGGTACAAAATGAGTTTTATTTTTATTATTTTATTTAGCCACAAACATGTAGTAGAGGGTGATCTTCCAGTTGAGCAATCAATGCCCCCCCCACCCCCCCGCCAAACAAAAATGACATTATTTGCTGGGAAAAGCCCTCTGAATTGTGGTGGAGGTTGATTGGTATGTAGGAGTAGGAATGTTGTGTAACATTGCCTGTCTTCTTCAGGTTCAACTGGTCCCATGGGAGCTACTGGGCGAACAGGACCATTAGGTCCCGGTGGTGGTATAGGCTCACCAGGTCGCTTCGGTCCTCAGGGCATGACTGGTTCAACTGGACCGGGCGGTCCAACAGGAGCAACAGGTCTCACCGGTCCAACAGGTCCCACCGGATCAACTGGCACAACCGGTCCCACCGGTCCAACTGGAGGCACTGGGTTAACCGGTCCCACGGGCCGCACTGGAGCGTCAGGTGCTAGAGGACCGCAAGGGTTCACAGGAACGACTGGTCCACAGGGACGAACCGGGTCCACTGGTCCACTTGGTTCTACTGGCTACACCGGACAGAGGGGACCTGTCGGTGGTAGTGGGCCTCAGGGGCGAACAGGCTTCACCGGAAGAACAGGTCCGCAAGGAAGGACAGGAAGTACCGGGGTCACCGGCCCGGAGGGGAGAACCGGAAGTACCGGTCCACTGGGAATGACGGGATCTACCGGTCCCCTGGGAGGAACTGGTCCGCGGGGACCGACCGGAGCGCTTGGACCAGAAGGTCGCACTGGACCGACCGGTCCCACTGGACGTGTTGGATCGACTGGTCAGTGTTTTTTATACTTGTTTGTTTCTTTTTTCTTCTTTTTTTTCTATGACGTCATCAGATCCATGGATGGTTCGTGGGGTAGGAGATATTGAGTGGTCTTCCACGGGATACAGTGTACTGGTAGTCCATGAAGAGTTTTGAAGATTTGGGTTTCTGCTCCAGTGTGGTTATACGAGTAGGAACGGAACAGTAATCGAAACAGGAGCAATGCAATGGTATATAAAATATGGAATGAAATATAGAATAAAATATATAAGAGAATATAGAATAAAAAATAGAATAGAATATATAATAAAATATAGAATAGAATATAGAAATTTTTTATTAGAATAGAATATAGAATAAAATATAGAATAAAATATAGGATAAAATATAGAATAAAATATAGAATAGAATATAGAATAAAATATAGAATAAAATATAGAATAAAATATAGAATTAAATATAGAATAAAATATAGGATAAAATATCGAATAAAATATAGGATAAAATATCGAATAAAATATCGAATAAAGTATAGAATAAAATAGCTATTTATATTCACATAATTGATTATATAGCAAATAAAAAGCAATAAAAGATATCGTCATATATTTTGAAGATAGACAGAGAAAGAATAGTTGAAAGTCCGCCTTAAATCCTGGATTTAGCTCATTTTGCTTCCTTTGTTTTATCATGTGAATCTGTTATAATCGAAATAAAGACAGCATTGAAGGCCATTATAATGTATAGCCTTTTAAATCAAAGGGAAGTTCTATATGTTTAATCTCATTTCTATACGGCCACTCAACAAGAAGAAGAAAAGAATATTTACTTCGCTAGAAAAGACAAACTGTCGGGAATGTATTTAGTATGTTGTTCTATAATCGAACCATTTACGCATTACAGGATCTACTGGTCAGCTTGGACCGAGGGGTCCATTCGGGGGGACCGGCACTCCAGGCATGACTGGCTCCACTGGACCCGGTGGTCCAACTGGTGCAACAGGCACCACTGGTCCCACCGGTCCCACTGGCTCAACAGGCACAACCGGTCCCACCGGTCCAACAGGTGTTACCGGCTCGACTGGTCCGACTGGCAGAACGGGAGCGACTGGCGCACGTGGTCCACTGGGATTCACAGGGTCCACCGGAAGAATTGGTCCTGAAGGCTTCACCGGCTCGACAGGTCCTACGGGCAGAACTGGCGGGACTGGCCGGCAGGGCCCACTGGGGAACACCGGCTCAACTGGTCGCGAAGGTCCCAGTGGTCCAACTGGCAGGGACGGAGCGACCGGTCTCATCGGGTCCTCCGGTCCCACGGGACGGTCTGGTGCTACCGGCCGACAAGGACCTCGCGGTTTCACCGGAAATCAAGGACGACCAGGTTTTCCAGGGTCGGACGGACAACTAGGTCGACCTGGTAACGAAGGTTCTAGTGGACCTCGAGGAAACACAGGTAAGCCAAGATCAGCCAGACAAAGAGGTGTCACAGAAACAATAGCACCCGCATTCTTACTTAGGTTTACTTAAGTTTACTTGGAAGCGGGCCGTAGCCCAGGTGAAGGTGTGGGTTATCCGATCGATCCTGCTCAGAGTACACATTTGCAGTTTGGGTTATTTTCCGTTCCAACCAGTGGTCCACAACTGGTTCATCAAAGGCTGCGGTATGTGCTGTCCTGTCTGAGGTGAAGTGCATATAAAAGACCCCTTGCTGCTTATCAGAAATAGTAGCCTATGTGGCGGCAGTGGGTTTCCTCCAAAGAAATATGTCAAAATGACCATATGTTTGATGTCCAATCGCCGATGATAAAAATCAATGTGCTCTAGAGGCGCCGTTAAATATAACAAACTTTCCTTTACTTAGGTTTACTTAGGCCTCAGTCAGGCTGGGGGTGGAAATGGTCTACAAGACCTTTTCCCTGGAGCATGCTGCACAAAGGAATGCTAGCCACATCAGTAGTTTGTCTCACTGTTATCAGAGAGTAGGTCTGCTGTGTAAATTGTCTATAGGACCTAAAAGAGATATTGATGTTTCCGGTTGCCGACTGACCCTGTTAGAACCCCCCAGAATCATTTTGTTTTTCTGCTCTGAGAAAAAGGAAAATTGCACTCTTACGTTAAGACATGATATTGGTTTAATGCAAAAAGAGAAGAAAAAACATGCACCAGCAGGTCTTGTGTGAATGGTTTATGTACTACTCATCTACACAGAGCTTGAGAGGTACTACGTTAGGTCACCCCAGTGTACATTTTAGTTTTGAGAACTGGAAGTATAGTTTTTGCAGTGTGTGGTTTGACAAACAATTTTTCTTTTTTTTTTAAATGTAATATAAGAAAATACCTACCGATCCATAACAAGTTTCCTCTGCAACGAGAAACAGGAATAATTCAATCAATTCAATTCTTTTATTTTAACTCCGTGCAAGGTATGTTTACAATAAACTGAGGTGATACAATAAATGCATACAAATTCCTTACAGACAGAAAGGATCCCAGAAAAGCGATGCTTATCTAGCTGGTCTCCATGATGTGAATGAACAAGTGATGACAATAACAAATTATTAAACTTAAGCTACATTTTTAACTAATGATTATGATGAGATACTGATGCGTCTCTTCACAGTTAGTAAAAAACAAAGTAATGATAGGAATATTATATGGATATTGTGTCATGGATTCATGTACTTACATGCAGTATCAGTAGTTATTTTGCATGTATGTTAATAGGGGTAAATCTTATGTTCTTGTTGACCTAAGTATGACGTTGCCATCATTGCATGACGTTCTTAATCTCCTGTGTTAGGTTCAACTGGACCCCAAGGTAACACCGGAATGACCGGGCCAACTGGACCCCAAGGAAGAGACGGCATGACTGGGTCCACAGGCCCTGGAGGACCAACTGGTTCAACTGGTCTGACCGGTCCTACTGGACCAACTGGTTCAACAGGAACAACTGGACCAACTGGTCCTACGGGAGGTACTGGTTCAACTGGTCCATCTGGTCGAACAGGTGCTACTGGTAAGTGACATTGTGACATGGGTATGTTTTTATTAAAGTCTCAAAGTTCGATCGTTTTGAGCTTCCTTCCTATTTGTTACATAAAGTTATTATAATCTACTTTAGTCTAATTTGAAGTAACTTTTATTTTTATTGGTTAACATTGGAGATATTTGAAGTGAAAACATACCAATTTTTCTTGTTTTTGTTGGTGATGGTGTATTTATACTGCCCATAACAGTTAACCACAAAGAGCTACTAGAGCAAATAATGCGCCACTACTAAAGCAGACCAGAAGTCAAATAAAAGCTCATGAGAGAAGCACGCTGGAAATGGCTGCCAAGGTGTGGAATGCCCAAACGGTAAAGGAACGACAAATTCCTGACCTAAAAACTTACAAGAAATATCTGTGCAAAATAAGGCGAGGAAACCCCCACTAAGCTGCACTGCAAAGGGGCATGTGATATGTCACGGCCCACCAGCGGGACACCCAATGGAAGGTAACCATGTCAAAAGTAGCCAGATAACACACCACACAGCTACGTACAAGCCTATGATATGTAAATAGGAGTAGGCTAGTCTAGTAATAAGAGTAGAACAAAATATATAAAAAATACATATATGCCAAGAATTTTGTTTTTTTTAACTAACATAGGCTACTAACCATACCAACCAACTATCTATCTGCTACTGAAATGCAGGCAATCAAATTACTTATCAGCAGCTACTGTGTGGTAAGATAACACCAACACTACAACTGGCGAGCATTGAAAACAAGCCTGGGTACCCGGGCTTATATGCTATGGACAGTATAAATACAGCCTCAATAAAAAAATAAAATTTTAAAAAGTCCAATGACGTGTTTTCGCCGCGAGACAGTAATACTCTTGTAGTTCCCCTTGTTTTGTTACTTTCAGTTGTGTAGCTGTCTACTGCATGCATTCTTTCTCTGTTTGTAAGCATTCTCGCACATCTCCCTACCCTGTGTGAGTCTGTCCACCATTACCTTTTTCAAGTCGTGGTTGGGCCCTAAATAACTCCAAGAGGATAGGTTATTCCAAGCTATACAAAGCATTTGGGGGGGAGGGGGAAATATGTTTATTCTGCTGAATAAGTCTTTTGTCAGTGCTCAAGCACTGGTCTTCCAGCCAATTTTCAATTCAAGGTTATTTACACAAAATGTATATAGAATAGGTATACAATAACTGTTGAATACACAATTTGCAGCATGTAATACAATGAAATTCTGTAGCTTGACTATTCATATTTGATCATAGTAATTGTGAATGAGTGAAGTTGTTTTAGAAATATATATAGGCAGTTCCAAGAAAATACAGATTTAAAAAAGCATTGATATAAATGAATAGGTCAATAATTGGATGAAAGAAATGAGATGGATATGAACATTAAATATATGGCCTCATTAAATCACTCTTTAATGGCAAATGGCGCCACACAGTAAACAAAACTTTATTAATATATATAGGCAGTTCCAAGAAAATACAGATTTTAAAAAGCATTGATATGAATGAATAGGTCAATAATGGGATGAAAAAAAATGAGAATGAGATGGACATGGACATTAAATATAGGGTCTCATTAGATCATGAATGGTGTTTCTTATCAACAGGACATTAAATAGATGACCTCATTAAATCATGAATGGTGTTTCTTGTCAACAGGTGCCCGAGGTCCCCAGGGCTTGACTGGCTCGACAGGTCGCCAAGGTCTCATCGGTCTGACTGGATCCACAGGTCCAGTTGGAAGTACAGGTTCGACTGGTTCGACTGGTCCGCTGGGTTCCACTGGCTCAACTGGCCAACGTGGAGACACTGGCACAACTGGCCCCACGGGTCCGAGAGGGCAAACCGGTTCGAGCGGACGTCCCGGGTTCACGGGATCAACTGGTCCTATTGGAAGAACTGGCGCGTCTGGGCGGGACGGTCGACCAGGATTTACTGGGTCCACAGGACCTGAGGGCATGACTGGGTCAATAGGTCGCGATGGAAGAACTGGTTCAACTGGTCAAACTGGTCAGCGCGGTCAAACTGGATCAACTGGACCCCTTGGAGCAACTGGCCTTACAGGTATTATTATTAGCTTAAACTTACATTTAGTTAGTTAGGGTTTCTTTTTCCCAATACTGTTGTTCTGAGTCAGAACCCAAAATCTATGCTCTGTGATCATATAGAGTTGTCATAGCCTTACACAATGTATTAAATAGCACTTCAACTAAACATAAAATGTCTATACTATACACGCTCTCTGGTCAGATTCCACAACCTGCATTTCTAATATGGTGCTGAAGCGCCTGAAGACGTGGGCTAGCCACCTGGTGGCGTCTGGTGGAACTATGCAGCATGGGTTGGAGAATGCGCAGCAGGTCAATGCCGTGGTTTGAACAGAATGATTTAATCCAAATTAATCTCAATTAACACCAGTGAACCCTCATTAACCCCAATTAATCTCAATTAACTCCAATTAAACCCGATGAACCACAATGAACCTTAATGAATCCCCAATGAACTCTAAGTAAACCCCAATGAACCCCAATGAACTCAAATGAACCAAAAGGAACCCACACATGAACCCAAATTAAACCACAGCGAACCATAAATGAACCCTAATGAACACCAATGAATCTAAATGAACCCCAACTAACCCCAGTGAACCGCAATGAATCCCAATTACCCCTAATGAACCCAAGTGAACCTGAGCGAACCCTAATTAATCTCAATTAACTTTATTTAACCCCGATGAACCCCAAGTGAACCACAATGAACTCCCAATGAGCCACAATGAACCCCAATGAATCCTGATGAACCCCCAAATGAACCCTACTTAACCCAATTGAACCCTAATGAACCCTAAATGAACTAAATGAACCCTAAATGAACAAAATGAACCCCAAATGAACCCCAAATGAACCCTAATGAACTCCCAATGACCAATGGGTGTCAGTCCCCGCTGACACTCACACACATTTGACTAAGTTGCGTTGATTTTTTGGCCCTGCACCAACAGTTCTACACTGCAGACAGTATGCATGACCTTTTTACTAAGGTAAAACAGGAAAACATTTTAGCCTTTTTGAGGGCAGCTGGACTGTACCACCTCATATAGTTTACTAAATAGATTCTATCAATTATTAATAAAACTTTTCTTTTTCTATGGGAATTTGTTTCCCTTGACCAGAAATATATGATTGTGAGCTTTCTAATTTAATGAGTGTCTATTGGCACATAATTGATTGTCTGCTTTTACATGTAAAAGTGATGGTTTGAACAAAAAACAAACATTTCTCGCCGTGAATATGGCCTATGCTGCCGACACGGCGTAAAGCAACCACTAATCAATCAATCAATCCTCACACTGTCGATGTGTCTTCTCTACCAGGTCCCCAGGGACTCCCGGGCTCCACCGGGACCACTGGTCCTGAGGGCCGCACGGGGTCCACGGGACCGCTCGGGCCCAGAGGCTTCACCGGGTCCACCGGTCCAGGGGGCCCGACGGGAGCCACCGGTCTCACCGGTCCAACGGGACCCACAGGATCCACAGGTAGGCTATGCATGAATAATCTTGGTTTGGGTTTTTTTGTTTCATTTTGGTGTTTTTTTTATTAATGTTGAGCCAGCAGTTTCATAGATATTAACTGAGAACACGAGATCCACACGTAGGCTATGCATGAATAATCTTGTTTTTTGTGTTTGTTTGTTTTTTTTGTTTTTTTTAAACAATGTAATCCTTTTATCAGTCTAGGGTCGTCCAATATTGACAAATAAATACTGAAACAAATATATACCAATAAATATCAATTAAAAAAAAGCCCGCCCGACCCAACTTTTTTGGTATTTGGCCTAAGTGTGAGCAGATAAAATTGTGTTGGTCATGTTAGTCGCCCTTTAATGATATCAACTCGCCCTCATTGACCTTCCATGACCCACGTTCCTTCACAGGCACCACAGGACCGACTGGTCCCACTGGAGGAACTGGATCCACTGGTCCCAGTGGCCGGACAGGGGCCACTGGAGCAATAGGTCCGTTGGGCTTCACTGGATCAACTGGACCTACCGGGCAGACAGGGCCGGCAGGACGGGCAGGCGGGATCGGCGGGATCGGGTCGCCTGGACGCCTGGGAATGACTGGCACAACCGGTCCAACCGGCCGCACAGGCGCAACTGGTCTGCGCGGTCCCGAAGGTAGAACTGGGTCAACTGGACCAACCGGTCCCTTGGGCAACACGGGTTCAACGGGTCGGCTGGGTCCGCAAGGCTCCACAGGTGGCACCGGAAGTACTGGTCCGCGGGGCGGAACAGGAGCGACCGGTAATACTGGTACACCTGGACGGGACGGGCGCTCTGGAGGAACTGGTTCTACAGGACTCACCGGGTCCACTGGGCGTCCAGGGCAAACTGGTTCCACTGGGGAGATTGGAAGCACAGGTAACTAACTATTGATGAACTGTCTATTCCTGGGTTTACCATCTGAATGCTTCCCAAATTTGAAAGCTCCTTTTTTATATATTTTGTATTTTGCATTTAAACAGATCCATTAGTCCTCCAGTTGATGACTGAGGGAGGAGTTAGCGCTGAGGAGCAGATGGAAGCTTCCGGCCTTATTATACTCATATAATGACGTATACAGCATATATATATGATCTTTCTAGAAACTAATAATTTTCATTTAATGAATGATTATGCATAGATTATCAATACTGTGTGTTTAAATAGTTTTTGCAGTGATTCTGTTAATTGAACACTGTTCTATAATCATTTTAATTAGACTATTTGCTCGTCTTATGTTCAACTGCCTAGGTAAAAACTGTTTACTCATTTATGTTCCAATATCTAGATAAAGACTTCACTCATTTTATGTTCCACTACCTAAGTAAAGACTGTTCACTCACTTTATGTTCCGCTACCTAAGTAAAGACTGTTCACCCATTTTATGTTCCACTACCTAAGTAAAGACTGTTCACCCATTTTATGTTCCACTACCTAAGTAAAGACTGTTCACTCATTTTATGTTCCGCTACCTAAGTAAAGACTGTTCACTCATTTTATGTTCCACTACCTAAGTAAAGACTGTTCACCCATGTTATGTTCCACTACCTAAGTAAAGACTGTTCACCCATTTTATGTTCCACTACCTAAGTAAAGACTGTTCACTCATTTTATGTTCCGCTACCTAAGTAAAGACTGTTCACTCATTTTATGTTCCACTACCTAAGTAAAGACTGTTCACCCATTTTATTTTCCGCTACCTAAGGAAAGATTGTTCACCCATTTTATGTTCCACTACCTAGGTACTACTGGACCTCAAGGCCCCACGGGTGCAACTGGTCTAACTGGTCCAACTGGTCCGACTGGCAGCACCGGAACTACCGGTCCGACTGGTCCCACCGGAAGTACTGGCTCAACTGGCCCCTCAGGCCGAACAGGAGCAACGGGTGCCCGGGGACCACAGGGTTTCATCGGGTCAACTGGGCGTCTAGGTCCCCTGGGCAGGACTGGTTCGACTGGCGGAACTGGACTATCCGGAAACACTGGATCAACCGGTCGACAGGGACGACAGGGATTCACAGGAACGACCGGTCCCCAGGGACGAACCGGAAGTACTGGGCAGACAGGTCCCCAAGGTTTCACGGGTAAATCAGCATTTTTATATTCATGTTTTGATTTGTTTTTTTTCTGGCAGCGACTGACTCTGTTGACCGGAAGGGAGTAGAGAGTAGTGAGGGGAAAACACACCAGGTGTCACCACCAGTAGTGTTAGATTACAGCGTTATGCAATGCAATATTTTGACATAAGGCCAAATGAACAAAAAAAAATGGTGTTCGTCGTCCTTTTGATCACACAAATCAGGGTCGGGCGGGTGTTTTTTATTTTTATTTTTATATTTTATTTTTCTGGGATATGATGTAGATGCAATACATAACCAGACGCGATGGCCAAATGAGTTGAGGGTCCACCTCCCGTTCTAGTACTTAGTAGGTCGTAGGATTCAAACTCATGGGTTCGAACCCTGGCCGAGTTAAACCAATGACTTAAAAATGTATATGAAAGTTGAATTGCTGCTAGGCCGACGAAATTTTAACAGTTTAAACAAAAATAATACAAATTTTACTAAATCAGGAGCGGGCGATTTTTCACGCATGGGCGGGGACAATCACCAATTAATATTTTTGTATTTGGTCTAAGTAACGCCTGTAGAGTATTTGATTGGTTGTGTTCTAGGTAAATTCATACAAATCGATTATATTCGCTGTTCATATTCACATAATGGGTTTATACAGTAAATAATGGCTATTTAATCGTTTTCGGCATGTCGTTGTTAAGTATGTATTGGGCATATAAAATTGGGTTCATTATAAATTGTTTTTGAGTAGCTGTCATATTTTTAAAATCAATATCATTCATTGTTCATTTAGTTTAGTTTTGGAGTAACATTGGTTACAAATGACTGACTCTGGATATATTTGAAGCATAAACATACAAAATAATGTTGGTCTACATAATATTATTAAAATGCAGTACATCATTAGATGTACATGAGGTACAGAACAAGTTGCATAGTTCGATGGTTTTGAGATTCTGTCATTTTTCTGAGATACATATATTAGATTGATCATTATTATCTACTTTACTTTAGTTTGAAGTAACTTTTATTTTAAATGGTAAACTTTGTAGATATTTGAAGTGCGGACATGTAAAATTAGTTTTGGCAAGCACGCCAAAACTCTGACACCATTGACTTCTGTGGTAATAGGTTCTATTAAATTAACTCACCGTTCCCTTCTATATGGCAACACATGTTTAATAAGTGCACCGGTATCTAAATTAGGTATTTAGAATCAAATCTAGGTAATTGTTTTGGTTTTGAAAAGTTGATGTCTTCATCGGTCTATGCAGCTTTAATTAACTAACTGACAATGAATTTGCTAGAACTTCCTTGTTGTTGATTGGCTTGATTGCTGTCACCCGTGAACAGGCTCGATTGGACCGAGGGGAAACACTGGGATGACTGGGACCACTGGACCAACAGGCCGTACAGGGTCCACCGGTGTTCGGGGTCCACAAGGCTTCTCTGGATCCACAGGACCAACTGGGAGAACAGGAGGAACTGGAGGCCGGGGACCCGAGGGGTTCACGGGGTCAACCGGTCCACAAGGCCCGACCGGTATGGCTTTCTTAAACTTTTTTTTCCTTTTTTTTCGCTATTTAATTTTGTTTGTTTCGATCTTTTAAGATTTGTATTAGAATTATTTCTTTCCTAATTTGATTTTTCGCTCTTTAATTAATGGAACTGATTCCATGTCACATTTCATGTCAGGAAAATGTTAATTTTAATAAAATAATAATTGAATATATATATATATTATTAATTTATCAGGTCAACCCTTCAAGTTAGCCATATAGAAAAATTAACAGCGTTTGGAAATGACTGGAATACAAGTGCTTTGGAGATGGAAATGGACTCCTGAAATAAATAATTTACTCAAACAATTAAAAATAAATATAAAAAATAAGAAAGCAATATGCATCATGAACACCAGTAATCAGGTAATATCTATGTTATATGGTAGCATAGTTGGACGGGACCTTCTTTAGATACCCCGTCCTGATATGACCTTAGATGTTGCCAAGACGTAAAACTCCAACAAACAACCAAACCATCTTTAGATACCATTGCCATTACTACACGTGGTGTCTATTCTTTGTGAGTGGCGTCCCTTCTTTGATTCCAAAGTCTGTTTGTTAGACCTGTGACGATGTCCCTTCGCCTTTCATTATTCTAGGTCTGAATGGGCGTGACGGAGGGACTGGTGCTACTGGTCCTGGTGGACCGACTGGAGGCACAGGTACAACCGGTCCAACTGGTCCAACTGGATCAACCGGCAGCACTGGTCCAAGTGGTCCAACTGGAGGCACGGGAACAACCGGACCGGCTGGTCGCACTGGCGCAACTGGAGGGACAGGTCCGCTTGGTGGGACAGGTTCAACAGGTCGCGAGGGGCCACTCGGAGCAACTGGAGCTACTGGCAGATTCGGCCCACAAGGACCTACAGGATCTACTGGTACAACCGGTCCAACCGGTCCTACCGGCTCAACTGGCTCAACTGGGCCCAGTGGCCCGACAGGTTCAACCGGAATGACAGGTCGGCAAGGTAGGACAGGAGGCACTGGCTCCACCGGTTCCAGAGGAGGTACGGGATCTACTGGTCTGACTGGTCCACAGGGAAGAACGGGAAGTACTGGTTTTACTGGACAAACAGGGCGACCCGGATTCACTGGTTCAACTGGGCCTCTGGGTAGAACTGGGTCAACTGGGGCTACAGGACCTGAAGGACGAACAGGTTCTACAGGACCACTAGGACCACTAGGATTGACCGGAAGTACTGGTCCAACCGGAAGAACAGGTGGCACCGGTGCTACAGGGCGTCAAGGTTTAACTGGGTCAACAGGCCCTGAAGGCCCCACTGGCACTAATGGAGCAACTGGTCCCCGGGGTTCAACTGGTTCGACGGGAATGACGGGCCCACAAGGTCCACAAGGATTTATAGGATCAACCGGTGACCGAGGACGTCAGGGCAATACAGGCGGAACCGGTTTCACGGGATCTACGGGGCCTGAGGGTCGCACGGGTGCAACCGGTCCCCTTGGAGGAACTGGATTCACTGGCCTGACCGGTCCAACTGGTCCTACAGGAGGGACTGGGTCAACAGGTCCTACAGGTCGAACTGGCTCCACTGGTTCAACTGGACCAGGTGGACCAACCGGTGCCACTGGAGGAACAGGCCGAGATGGAAGAACGGGTGGAACAGGAGCCACTGGAAGCACCGGTATTCGTGGTCAGACTGGAGGAACTGGATACACAGGGCAACAGGGTCCGCAGGGTTTCACGGGATCGACAGGACGGAATGGGCAGACTGGTTCAACTGGACCTGTTGGAGCAACTGGCAGAAATGGACTCAACGGACGACCTGGTTCGACCGGAACCACTGGCCCACAAGGCTTGACTGGTTACACTGGTCCAACTGGCCGAACTGGAGGAACTGGTTCAACGGGTCCCCAAGGAAGAACTGGATCAACTGGCACGACGGGTCCTCAGGGCTTTACCGGATCAACCGGCCCACTCGGACCTCTGGGGTTCACGGGTACCACAGGGCCGACTGGGCGCACTGGGGCCACAGGGCGGTTTGGCGCAACGGGTATTCAAGGCAGGACTGGAGGGTCTGGTTCAACTGGTCCCGTGGGAGCAACTGGTCTCAGCGGGCGGCCGGGTACTGATGGGCGACCAGGAAGGCCTGGTAGCAATGGCCTCCTGGGAGGATCAGGGACAGCTGGTAGGACTGGCGGAACTGGTGCGACTGGTCCAGTTGGAGGCACAGGCTTCACCGGGTTAACTGGACCGACCGGACCTACAGGAGGAACTGGTAAGTAGTTCTATGGTGGCTTTTTTTAAATCAAGTTCGCACAAAAAAAATTATATATGTTAGTTATTGGTGATTGCTTAATGCGGTGTCGGCAGTAATGGCCATAATCACGTTGAGACGTGTTCAAATCTTATTCTGTCGTATTATTATCGGGACATTGCTTTTACACAGAATGTAAAAGCACACAATCAAGTATGTGTCAAGAGACACTTTTGATGTTAGAAGCTTACAATTACAAAGAAAAATGGAGGCCAGGTAAAATTTCAGATAAAAGTTGAAGATATCGTTGCTACCAAAATAAGAAACAATTAATTATTTCCATTGTAATATGTGGCGCCAAGTTTCAAAGAATGACCCATTATATAATGATAGTTACCGCAGATAATGGCTTCATAACCTCAAATTCACCCAAATAACTAAAACATTCAATTAAATCATTCCTTTCAGATATATTTACATGGTGCAATGATAACAAATTAACAGTAAACCTGAACAAAACATGCTACACAATATTTAAAAGCAGAAGTACAACCAGTCTGATTACCTAAACAACATTAAGATAAACAATAACACAATAATATTGTTGCACTTATTAAACATTTGTTGCCACATAGAAGGCTATACTGAGTCAATTTAACCTGTTACTGCAGAAACCTATGGTTTGGGAGTTTTGGAGTGCTTGCCAAAGTTAATTTTCCATGGTTGTACTTCAAACATCTCAAAGCTTAGTCATTTAAAATAAAAGTTATTTCAAACTAAAGTAAGGTAGATTATAATGATCAACCTAATTTATTTATCTTAGAAAATGACAGGACCTCAAAACCATCGGACTATGCAACTTTGAGTAAATAAATGTATGAATTCCATATTTAATAATATGTACATACAATGTACATAAAATGTTATTCAGCATATAATGCTAACTTTCATATAGATATTTTAAATTTCTTATAAATATGTTGACATCATAGGTATCGCCTTTGTTAATCTTATTATGATCCTTAATCTCTTTTTAACAGGTACAACTGGACCAACTGGAAGAACTGGTTCCACTGGGACAACAGGTCCCCAAGGCCCGACTGGTGGTACTGGAATGACTGGACCTGATGGTAAAACGGGTGGAACAGGAGCAACTGGTACAGTTGGCAGAACAGGAGCTACTGGAGGACTGGGTGCCACTGGAAGGATTGGCCCGCTTGGTCCGACTGGACGTGATGGAACAACTGGCTCAACAGGTCCAACTGGACTCACTGGTGCAACTGGTTCTACTGGTCGCAGTGGTCCAACTGGAGGCACTGGATCAACCGGTCCGACTGGTCGCACTGGCGCCACTGGATCTCAAGGGAGGCAAGGCTTCACCGGAACAACTGGTCCCCAGGGACGCACTGGAGGCAGTGGCTTCACTGGTTCTACGGGGCCTGTCGGTCGAACTGGTTCAACTGGTTCAACAGGACCTCAGGGCAGAACTGGTACCACGGGTGCAACTGGTCTTGAAGGTAGAACAGGCTCAACAGGACCCCAGGGTCCTCGAGGCTTCACTGGAATCACTGGCCCGACTGGTCCGACTGGTTCCACAGGTCTGACTGGTCCGACCGGTCCAACAGGAGGTACCGGCTCCACTGGACCCGCAGGAAGAACAGGAGGAACGGGGTCAACTGGCGCTACCGGACGCGACGGTCGAAATGGAGCGACTGGCTCAACTGGCTCCAACGGTAGGCCGGGAAGCACGGGGCTCGTTGGGCCCCAAGGAAGAATCGGAACCACCGGAGCCACCGGTCCGCAAGGATTCACCGGAACAACTGGTCCGCAAGGCAGAACTGGCAGCACTGGAGAAACTGGCAGACAGGGGCCACTGGGTTTCACTGGAATGACAGGACCAACCGGTAGAACTGGTGGTACAGGATCAACTGGTCCACAAGGTCAGACTGGAGGAACAGGATTCACCGGAAGCACAGGTCCAGTAGGTCCACAAGGCAGAACTGGGTCAACTGGTCCGCAAGGCAGAACTGGAGATATTGGTGGCACAGGAACCACTGGTCCAACTGGACGGACTGGAGCAACTGGGTCAACAGGACGCTTGGGGCCCACAGGAGGTACAGGAGTAACCGGCCCCGACGGGCGGACTGGAGGAACAGGTTCAACTGGTCAAACTGGTCGCCCGGGAGGTACAGGAATGACTGGTGGAACTGGTTTTACTGGTTCAACTGGTCCAACAGGAAGAACTGGAGCTACTGGAGTGATTGGACCTCGTGGCTTCACTGGAAGTACTGGTACCACTGGCTCAACTGGTCCAACTGGTAGGACAGGTGAAACTGGTACTCAAGGACGTCAAGGTTTTACCGGTACTACTGGTCCACAAGGTCCGCAGGGTAACACAGGTTCGACAGGCCGCTTAGGTCCGCAAGGTCAAACCGGGTCTACGGGAACGACCGGTCCAACTGGACGGACTGGCAGTACTGGTTCAACTGGTGCTGGTGGTCCTACAGGCGGGACGGGTCAAACCGGACCTAGCGGGAGAACAGGAGGCACTGGAGCAACTGGAAACACAGGCAGATCTGGCAGAGACGGGTTCACGGGATCAACTGGACCAATCGGTCGAACTGGGTCAACAGGCAATACTGGCGCATCTGGACCACAAGGACGCACCGGCGGCACTGGATCGACTGGAATTGCGGGAAGAGATGGATTCACTGGATCGACTGGTCCCACCGGAAGAACAGGTGCCACGGGATCTACAGGGCGAGGGGGCGCAACTGGAGCTAGTGGTATCGATGGCAACACCGGTGGTACTGGCATGACTGGACCGACAGGGAGAACTGGAGCAACGGGGTCCACAGGGCGATCGGGCAACACTGGAGGAACTGGTGCAACAGGGCCCGGAGGAAGAACTGGCGGAACAGGCGCAACTGGTATTACAGGACCCCAAGGATTCACTGGGTCAACGGGTCGAACTGGGATGACTGGCGCAACAGGCCCAATCGGAAGACAAGGTTTCAGTGGCGGTACTGGCTCCACTGGCCCACGTGGAAATACTGGTAGCACCGGATCAACTGGTCAGACTGGTCGCCCTGGTTTTGATGGACAGACTGGAGCAACTGGACCTACTGGAACAACTGGAGCAACTGGAGCATCGGGAGGTCTTGGACCTCAAGGAAATACTGGAAGCATAGGCTCCACTGGATTCACAGGTGAGGAGAGCTAGTTGGATTTTTTATTTTTTTTTGGTTGCATTGTCTAATCTTTTCTTCACCTTTGTTTCACCCTCACAATAATAGATAATTTTGATGAGTAGTTAATCTTAATGTACTCGTATATAACGCATAGATGCTTTGTTTAGTCTTTGCATCGTACTGTTTTCCCAATCCTTTTATTTATTTGTTGTTGTTGGTACATTAGTTGTTTAAGCAGGGGAAATTTCAGTCGCAGACGACTGGTCTTCCTCATTCCACTGTTCCTTGCCCTATCCTAGTAATGCTTGGTGTCTGGCTAGGAAGCGACAAGTATACATTATTAAGTCATTGGTTTGACTCAACCAGGATTCGAACCCACGGTCCAATGATCTACCAACAGGGGAGACAGACGCTCTAACTCATTCGGCCATCCCGTCTGGTTGTTAAATAATAAATATTTGTTTAAAAGGAGGAAATGCTAAATGAAAGTGCGTGATAGGTGTGGGCCGGTGATTTCTGAAATCATTAAGTTTATTCATCAAATGTTCCCATATGTGAAAGAAGTGAACGGCCATTACTTGAGAGCATAAATATAAGACCGCGTATAGTTTTTAAATAATCTATCGATATTATTTTAACTGAATTTCCACTGGACAGACTATAATTTTATTAACTCTGGCTCTTCGCTAATAGATTGAAGTGCGTGTACTATTTATTTGATTTATAGGCTCAACTGGTCCGACTGGTCGAACTGGTGGGACAGGTGCTACTGGCCGTGACGGACGTGATGGATCAACTGGTGCTACTGGTCGTATCGGTTCGGCAGGACGAGATGGATCAACTGGAAGCACTGGACCTACTGGGCGTACAGGATCAACGGGGACAACTGGCCGTCAAGGCCCCACCGGAGGCACAGGGGCGACAGGTCCGGGCGGGAGAACTGGCGGCACTGGAGCAAGTGGCAGAGACGGTCGTTCTGGGGCTACAGGATCAACTGGTACAACTGGGCCACAAGGAAGAACTGGTTTCACTGGTGTAACTGGTCCACAAGGAAGAGATGGTCTGACTGGTGCAACTGGGCCCACTGGACGCACGGGCGCGACTGGTACCACTGGGCCAACAGGAAGGACTGGAGCCACAGGGTCAACAGGACGCAGTGGAAACACTGGCGGTACTGGTGCAACTGGACCCAATGGAAGAACCGGGGGCACTGGGTCAACCGGTCAAACTGGTCAACCTGGCAGAGATGGGTCAACTGGAGCAACCGGTCGAGATGGAGGCCTTGGATCAACTGGTATGACCGGCACGACTGGCCCTACGGGTAAGACTGGAGGCACTGGGGCTTCTGGACCACGAGGTTTCACAGGTTCAACTGGAAGGCCGGGAAGAGATGGTTCTCAGGGTTCACCTGGTCGACTAGGTTCCCAGGGTCGGCCTGGTTCATTTGGAAGTACCGGACCAACAGGAATTACGGGTGCAACTGGTTCGACTGGTAGATCTGGACCCACTGGATCAACTGGCATGACGGGTCCTGAGGGTCGCACTGGAGGGACGGGATCAACTGGTGCCAATGGTCGGGATGGTCAAACCGGCTCAACTGGACCGACAGGTCTTACTGGAGCAACTGGCGCATCAGGTCCACGGGGGCCACTAGGATTCACCGGATCAACAGGCCCCGGGGGACGGACTGGTTCTACTGGAAGTACTGGAGTGACTGGCCCAACAGGTCGCACTGGAGGCACTGGTGCTAGTGGTATCCAAGGACGAACAGGAGGCACCGGAAATACCGGCTTACCCGGAAGGGAAGGATCCACTGGAAACACTGGCATGACCGGTCCATCGGGCGACACTGGCGGTACCGGCATAACTGGTCCCACAGGAAGAACAGGTGCTACAGGTGCTTCCGGTGTCCAAGGGCCGACGGGAGGAACCGGAACCACTGGTCCAGAAGGAAGAACTGGATCCACTGGTGAGATTTATTCCGCAGATGAAATTAAATTCAAATAGCCCCCATTATGGGATTCATTACTGCCATTTTTACTAGCGAAAAGATTATGTCTACATTTCTTTTTTGTTCAGGCGTGTTTGTCTGATGATGATTCGTATTTGCATCAGATAAATTTTGCACCGCAAATTTATTTCACAAAATATAGCTAATTTTACAGGAAGCGACAAATAGCTGAGTTTTTAGAAACTCTCAAATTTGTTTGCGCTTTACATTGGAAAAGAAAAGAGGGTTTGCGTGTTATTTACATCAAAGCTGCATAGTCCGATGAATCAAAATTTCAAAACCAAAACAATTATCTAGATTTTATTATACATATCTAACTTAGATACTAGTTTACTTATTAAATATTTTTCACCACACAGAAGGGAATGCTGAGACAATTGAATAGAACATGTTACTGCAGAACCCTATGGTGTCAGAGTTTTGGCATGTTTGCCAAAATTAATTTATCATGGTTGTACTTCAAATATCTCCACAGTTAGCCACTCCAAATAAAAGTCACTTCGAACTAAAGTAAGGTAGATTATAATGATCAACCTCATATATTTATCTCAGAAAATGACAGAAACTCAAAACCATCGGACTATGCAACTTAAAATCGTTTGGATGCAAGGCCATATAATCTACATGCTTGATCAGAATGTGGTGAGTGTCAGTTGACACTGAGTGTCAGTAGCCAAAGAGCCAATGAACTGTAATTGACAAATTTGCCATTTTTAAACAATAAAGCATACAAGTTTGTGTTAGTGTACCCACCTGTGAAGCTGTCGATCATCCGATTGATCCCTCTCAGTGGCCCCTTTTGCAGTTTGGGCTATTTTACGTTCCAACCCTTGGTCCATTGGTGCACGAACTGGTTCATCAAAGGCTATGGTATGTGGTATCCTGTCTGTGGGAAGGTGCATATAAAAGACCCATTGCTGCTTATCGGAAACAGTAACCTATGTGGCGGAAGTCGTTTCCTCCAAAGAAATATGTCAGATTGACCGTATGTTTGATGTCCAATAGTCGATGATACAATCAAAAAGATTTATGTGCTCTAGAGGTGTCATTAAATAAAACAAGCTTTACTTTACTTTTTTTACAAGTTTGTGGTGCTGTAATAAATAATTAACATAACTCATTGTATGTGCTTATTTAATTTCAGGTTCGACTGGTCGGGTAGGTAGAACTGGAGGCACTGGCTTCACAGGTGCGTCTGGACCACGAGGTTTCACTGGATCAACTGGAATTAGTGGCCTAGATGGTAAGACTGGAAGCACTGGAGGCACTGGTATGACTGGTCCGACTGGTAGGACTGGTGCTACGGGGTCTACAGGATTGCAAGGACGGACAGGCTCAACAGGCACTTCTGGCGCTACTGGCTTTACAGGTCCGCAGGGGCCCGGAGGAAACACGGGGTCCACTGGCGGATCAGGTGCTACCGGCCCAACTGGCAGAACAGGAGGGACTGGGTATACTGGATCAACCGGACCCACAGGTAGGACTGGCGCAACTGGTTCAACCGGTCGAGCCGGTCCCATTGGTCCATCCGGGGTGACTGGTCGGGATGGCCGCACTGGGTCTACGGGTCAAACTGGTCCCACTGGAAGAACTGGAGCAACAGGTGTGCAAGGAAAAGATGGACGGGATGGGGCGACTGGTGGCACTGGCGCAACTGGATCGACTGGATTTACTGGTCGAACTGGTGCCACTGGTCTCACTGGTCCCACGGGAAAGACTGGTTCAACTGGTACTACTGGACCTACGGGTAGAACTGGGTCGACTGGAGCTACAGGCGTTGGCGGAAGAACAGGAGGAACTGGGTCAACTGGTGTGCCTGGTATACAGGGCAGAACTGGATCAACTGGTTCCACAGGTATCATAGGTCCAATTGGTGTCACCGGAACTACTGGTCCAACTGGTCGCACTGGTGCGACTGGTTCAACTGGTTCAACTGGTTCAACCGGTCCTGAAGGACGATCAGGCTCAACTGGTGCGACTGGTCTTGTGGGTCCTCGGGGAACAACTGGTTCCACTGGTCCTGTTGGACTGACGGGAAACACAGGCCCCACCGGACGCACTGGAGCAACTGGTGCTAGTGGTGCATCGGGTGCTACCGGATCGACTGGTCCTTTTGGGGGAGATGGATCAACTGGAGAAACCGGTCCTACCGGAAGAACTGGTGCAACTGGCAGAGTAGGACCAATCGGCGCAACAGGCATAAATGGAAGACCAGGAAGAGATGGAAATCTTGGGTCACCAGGTCAAGCTGGTAATCAGGGGACAACAGGCCCCACTGGCCGGACTGGGGCAACTGGATCAACTGGAAGTACCGGTATCCAAGGAATAGAAGGACGCACTGGATCAACTGGAGAAACCGGCCCATCGGGTCGAGATGGCTTGACTGGAAGCACTGGTCCAACCGGAAAAACAGGAGCAACTGGCAATATCGGCGCAACAGGGCGTGACGGGCGGAACGGTGAGATGGGGGCTATTGGCGTCGATGGTCGAACTGGTGGAACTGGGTCAACTGGACTAACCGGCCCAACTGGGCGAACAGGAGCTACCGGAAGTACCGGTGAGACTGGCCGGCCTGGAGAGGCTGGCATGACTGGCTCAACTGGACCCACAGGCAGGACTGGCGCTACTGGTTCTACCGGTTTGTCGGGAAGGACTGGAGGGACTGGAGCAACTGGACCCTCTGGGCGGACGGGCGGCACCGGATCAACTGGTATCGCTGGTGTCACCGGAGCAACCGGCATGACTGGCGCCTCTGGTCTGGAAGGGCGGACTGGAGGAACTGGAAGTACAGGATGGACAGGATCAGCAGGTACGGCATGGCTCTTGGGTTGGGGGGTTGTTTTGGGGGGGGGGGGGGGGGGGGGGGGGGTTTTGGGGGGTTGGGGTTTAGTTTTTCTAGGGGGTTGTTTTATTTTGAGCACTATATGCTGCATAGTCCGATGAAAATATCAAATTTTCAAAAACAAAGCAATTATCTAGATTTGATTCTACATATCTAACTTAGATACTGGTGCATGTATTGAACAGTTGTCGCCACATAGATGGAAATACTGAGGCAATTTAATCAAAACCTGTCAAGGCAGAAGCTTATGGTGTCAGAATGTCGACATGCTTGCCAAAATTAATGTTCAATGTTTGCACTTCAAATAACTCAAAAGGTAGCCATTGAAGAGAAAAGTTACTTCAAACTAAAGTAAGCTACATTATAATAATCAACTTAATATATTTATCTCAGAAAATAACAGAAACGGACTATGCAACTTTAAGTAGCTTATTTTTGGTGGATGGCATCGTGGTAGAGAAAGATTATTTATTAGCAGGAGAGATCTCAAATTCAGGCCGTTCTTCCTCCATGGCGGTTGTAGAATGCAGATAGAAGTTAACACGAGCCAATAACAGGTCCAGTCTGATATTTAACAGAGAACATAGGCTGGTAAATAAATATATATATATATATATATATATGTATATATATATATATAACATGGAATGGAACTACAAAGGAAGTCAGACATGAAACAATGGGTTGGCATCTTTGTAATTCCTCTGGCTAGAGTAAGAAAGCCCTGACCCGTACAATTACAAAAGCAACTTTTCTGGAGGGGAGTGAGGCCGATTCACAGCTCTGAGACAAGTGCAGCACAGCAGATCATGGGTGAACAGATCACAGGGCAGCAGCACACAAGCACTCGCAGCTGATGCAAGAACAATAATCATTCATATTTACTAATAGAATATTCAGGAAGCTGAACATGGCTATTACAACATCAATAATAGCCCTGGATGTAATTCCGCCTATCTATACTCGTATAATCTTAATTATGTTACCTCTTATAATATAATATAATATAATATAATTTAATACAATATACTGGATCCCTAAGTAAGTACTTTATAGCTTCATATTTTAACCGAGACACTACCACAATGATCCAATAATTTGGTAGCTTCCCAGAGTAATCTCTTAATTACTCTGAGCAATTTTCAATTTTAAGCAGTATTTGAAGCAAATTCTCCGGACCCCCTCCAACTGCGAAAAGCATCGAGGTCACGTGATCAGGCAGTGTGGGGATGATGTTTGTTTGTTTGTTTGTTGTTGTTTTACGTCCTAGCAACATCTAAGGTCATATCAGGACGGGGCGTGTGGGGATGAACTTAGCTTGGTTCCTCGCCTCGATCACATACCTTAGTCTTGGCACAAAGCATTACAACATCGCACCATATTATATGGAAGACCTGTAGGAAGGGACCAGTGTAGTTGTTCCTCCGTGTGACATGTGCTACTCTGCGCGGGCCATCAAGGCGTTAAGCCCATAGGCTATCTTTTTCTTTTTCTTTTTTCTTTTTTCTTTTTTGTGACAAGTTTTTTATTCTGCCCATAACGTATAAGCTCCCGTGAGGGTGCTTGTTTTCAATGCTGGACAGCTGTGATACTGGATTGGTCTGGTCCCGCACTCAGGAGTCTTTACCTGATCTTTCTCGGGCCAACCTTTGCGGTTTTGGGTGTTAGTAGTTTCTATATTAGTTTTTTTTTAATTTTCAATGCATTAAGCTTATAGCATATACCAATACCGGCATCTATTTTTGGATAGATATTTACATTCCCTAAATATATATAATTCAAATAAAACTCTCAAAGTGAGGTGCCAGTACATACCGTAGTTATTGCACAATATAACCGTAAATTGGGCCTATGGGTTTAACGCCTTGACTGCTCCACCGCAGAGTAGCGCACGCTCGGAGGAACACCTACACTGATTCCGATGATGTCAATGCTTTATGAATAAGCCTAAGGACTTCAAGTCCATGGTGAGGAACCAAACTAGGATGAACTCGGCAGTGATTGGTGGGTGTATTCATGGCGATGCTTTGTTTTGATACACAGGTCCTACTGGTCGTACTGGAGCGACTGGCTCGACTGGAGTTATTGGTCCTCAGGGTAGGACTGGGTCGACTGGGTCGACTGGCATTGCTGGCCCCATCGGAAGCACTGGAAATACGGGTCGCGATGGGCGTTCTGGAAGTACCGGAGCCACCGGTGTTACCGGTCCGGAAGGACGTACAGGAGGGACTGGCTCAACTGGCAACACTGGAAGAGACGGGCGGGATGGCAGCACAGGAGCAACTGGACGGATCGGTGAAACTGGAATTGAAGGCCGCACTGGCGGAACAGGTAGTACTGGTGTCACTGGTCCAACAGGACGGACTGGAGCTACCGGCAACACTGGTCAAAGCGGAGCTTCTGGAGCGACCGGTCAAACTGGTCTCATGGGAGCGACGGGAATTAATGGAGCGACTGGTCAAACCGGACCTGTAGGAAGAACAGGGGGGACTGGATTCACCGGTCCAATCGGAGGACTAGGCTTCACCGGTTCTACCGGACCGACCGGCCGAAGCGGCGCCACCGGTCGGGGAGGACTTGACGGCCGAGACGGAATAGACGGTCGGCCAGGGGACAGAGGTTCACCGGGTTTCGCAGGCCGTGATGGTCGATCCGGATCCACAGGCCCTATTGGCCGTTCGGGCGCGACCGGATCAACTGGAGAGACTGGACGCGATGGAAACCAGGGTACGCCCGGCATAGCTGGTGTCACCGGGCCAACGGGACGCACTGGCGGCACGGGCTCGACGGGCCCGACGGGACGCACCGGAGCCACTGGGCGCGGAGGCCCGACGGGACGGACGGGAGGTACGGGCGCAACTGGGTTCAACGGGCTCACCGGCGCTACTGGCGTCAAAGGCGGCCCAGGATCCACCGGGTGGACCGGACCCAAGGGAGACACCGGAGGCCTCGGGCCTATTGGACCCAGTGGTCCCGCCGGTCCGCCAGGTTTTGCAGCAGACATAGGAGGTGAGTACTGGAATCTCACGGTGTTGTTGGATTTGTTGGTGTGTTTTTGTGGGGTTTTTTGTATGATGGTTTGTTTATTCTGCTGATAACGGTTAAGTGCATGCACTTGTCGTTATGAGTGATTAGCAAAAGATGTGGAACAATAAGTAGTCACTGTTATATATATATGACACAGTAAACTTATATAGAATCTTGTATTTTTAATTGCTTACATTATTATTTTTAACCGCTATTGTCACTTCTAACTACCAGATCACGCTGAGTAAATTCTACTTTTGGTGTTTTGTTTTTCTTTCATTTTAAAATATGGAGAGAGATAATAAAAAAAAAAGTATACAAGTGGCTGCATATTATATAATAATAACAAGAAACGCTTAAGAGCACAGTAAAGCATGGGATGTAATGTATTTATTTGGAATTGATTTAGGATCACATGGAATGGCAATTTATTTCCACCATATTGTTTACGTTTCTGGTCATAGCACAAAACCAGTGTGGCAAGCATTTCAGAGTATCTAAGTTCGATGTGTAAAAGCAAATCTAGGCACTTGCTTTGATTTTGAAAATTTGAAGTTTACGTCGCACTATGCAGCTTTAAGGCCATATATCCATAGACTGTTCCCTTGTTCCGTGTTCGCTTGTGACCTTGTGACGCGCCACACAAACAATGAACCTGCGTTTTGCTTAGTGGCCATTCCGATAGGTTGGACCCAGAGACCATATGGCCTTGGGCATGGCACATGTGACATACTGACCGGGAACATAGAAAATGAACATGTTCATTGTCAGTGTGGCGCGTCACAAGGTCACAAGCAAACACGGAACAAGGGAACAGTCTATGGATACACGGCCTAAGATATAACTGAAAAAGGTGGGATGTCGCATTCTCCGATCGATATAATTCCACTCAGATTATCGAATAGCGTCAAATGAAAATTGTTTCACTGTCAGATGGCGGTTGTCTGAAATGCTTGCACACCTACTATGCCTCAACACCTGGTTCTCACTGTTTCATTCACACTGCGTGTGCATCTCTCTTAACTGTGATTGTGCACATCCTTCAGATCCGTTCCATGGTAAGTTGGTCAAGTAGAGAGTACATACACCCTTTGTTTCAACTAGCACAAATTTTGACATGGTCACATTTTTTGTATATCTTCATCTGTAGTCATTAAGCCATCTTCTAATTAATTAATTGATTAATTTAATCTTAATTGATATTGAATTGTAATAAGTATTTAAAATTCTGTCACTTTGGAGTCTTTAATTTAAACTGGGGGGGGGGGACGCTAATTTTGAACCTTCAGATCTTTTGGTTGTATGCGTGAGAGGGTATTTTCTTTACCACTCTGCAAAGGGAAATAAATCTGATATTTATAACCAAATTGTTTTGCACCATGCACAAGGTAGACATTTCTAGATGATGTAGCACCACTACCAAAAGCGCTTACCTACATTAGGACTTCAGTTCAACTTTTTATTTCACGTTTTCATAATTGTTTTCATTTTCAACAGAATTTGTGAACAGATTTGAAAGTAGCCAAGCGTAGTTAGCCACCATCGCAATTGAGGATTGATTTAATTTTTGTGCGTTTTGTTAGCTTCCTCCTCGATTTTTGTACATTTCCTGTTTCAGATATGCCAACATTATACTGTATACTATGATTATACTAACTATAACAAATCGTATACAGTATTAACGACAAGTACCTGTAGTATCCTTAGTTACGGAGCTTAGCGTTGTGGTGGTATTGATTAACATCCAATATTGTATTTAATTAAGCTAAGCTTAAGCCCACTCCGCTGTATATGGATATATGTGTATATATATATATTTATTTATATGACTATGAGGATATTATATTGCAATGCATAAACTACGGGTACCATAACAATTAAATTAAAACCATCTGTAGCCTCCCCTCCCCGCTCACTCCCCCCCCCCCCTCCCACCTACCGGTTCTCAATACAATGTGTGTGTACCAGTATATTCCAGCCTCTAATAGCTAACTGACTATTCTTGTATGTAATATATGTAATAACTGGTTATCCCTGCCGGTTTTCGTATATCTATCTATTCTTGCCTTTAATACTATAACTGTCTATTGCTGCTAGTAAAGGTATATCTTATCTATTCTGACCTATAATACTATAACTACTATGACTGTCTATTCCTGCTAGTAAAGGTATATCTTAGCTACTCTGACCTATAATACTATAACTACTATAACTGTCTATTCATGCTAGTAAGGGTATATCTTATATACTCTGACCTATAATACTATAACTACTATTACTGTCTATTCCTGCTAGTAAAGGTATATCTTAGCTACTTTGAGCTATAATACTATAACTACTATGACTGTCTATTCCTGCTAGTAAAGGTATATCTTATCTATTCTGACCTATAATACTATAACTACTATAACTGTCTATTCATGCTAGTAAAGGTATATCTTATCTATTCTGACCTATAATACTATAACTTCTGTAACTGTCTATTCATGCTAGTAAAGGTATATCTTATCTATTCTGACCTATAATACTATAACTACTATAACTGTCTATTCATGCTAGTAAAGGTATATCTTAGCTATACTCTGACCTATAATACTATAACTACTATAACTGTCTATTCATGCTAGTAAAGATATATCTTAGCTATTCTGACCTATAATACTATAACTACTATAACTGTCTATTCCTGCTAGTAAATATATATCTTATCTATTCTGGCCTGTAATCCTATAATGGTATATTCCTGCTGCTAAAGGTATATATGTCCATCTATTCTTGGCTACAATAGTATATCTGTAAATCCCTGCTTGTAACGATATAACTGTCTATTCCTGCCAGAAATGATATATTTATAAATATATATATGTATATACTTATATATATATTTTTTACCTCGATATATACCATGTTATAATTCAAGTAAACAGATAACAATAAGACTGGAGTGGTTGAGAAGAGTATATATATTCTCTGGTGGGAATATATTAATTACCCACCTAAAGTTACAATTGCTGGTCCGAGTGGGTCTGGAGGCAATAAACACCAGGCACAGCTGGCATACAAGTGTCAAAGCCTATGACTAGTGGCTCCAGTGTGGCCGATTCTGGAACTACGTGTAGCATGCAGTAGAGCCTAGATAAATGGTATATAATAATAGAGCAAACTGAAGAGATGTATTGTCCTTGTTTATATTCCCATAATAGATTATAGAGCACATATATATTTATATATATATATATATTAAATATATAGGCTATGTAATATATTATGTGGCTTTTAACAAAGCACCGTTGCTACTATTTACCTCCTATTTACTGTCGTGCTATATTAACCTGCCAGATTGTATTGTCGTGCTATATTGCTAGCTTGGTGCCGCGGGGGGGTCCCTGTGTCCAATCCCCTATCCTGTACCATTGCTGCTAACAGTTAGTAACACACACTCACCTTCCAGCAATCTATCAGCAATCAAGCATCTGCACCATTTCGTGGATTTCCACGATATCATATACAGTAAAACCTCCCTAACCGACCACCTCCACAGATCGACCACTCCCCTATATCGGTCGCTCTATTTGGGTCCTAACATTCCATTGTAACCATATTTTAACTCCTTAGACCGACGACCTCCCTAGATGGACCACTTAAAGTCGGTCCCAAGGTCGGTTGATTTAGAGAGGGTTTACTGTATATCATATATAACATATATACATATTATGTATATTATATATATTATATATATATATATATTATAGCTTTCATGATCATGATCATGATGATATTATATATTTTATATACATATATTCTATATATTACATACATCATATATACTATTTATATTATATATATTATATATCATATACATTATATATTATATGTATAGATATATTATATAAATAATGTTATATATTATGTCATATATTATATATTATGTGTATATTATACATATCATATATTCTTTTAATATTATATACAGTAAAACCTCTCTAATTCGACCGACCTTGGGACCGACTTTAAGTGGTCGATTTAGGGAGGTGGTCAGTTTAGAGAGTTAAAATATGGTTACAATGGTAGTGTTGGGACCCAAATAAAGCGATCGATATAGGGGAGTGGTCGATCTGTGCAGGTGGTCGGTGAGGGGGTTTTACTGTATATACTATATATATATATATTATATATATTATATATATGTATTATATATTATATTATAATATACCTTATACGCGTATATTTAATTAATGATCGACCCCCCCCCCCCCCACACACACACCCTCCCACCCAAAACCAGCAGTGAATGCCACCCATGTCCGACTTGTCCCCTTGCCCACCCCGCCGGCCCCCACCCCCGCCGGTCCCCGAGCCGCTCACCGCCGACACCGGCGCCCTGAGGACCCCTACGCCCCTACGGCGCTAATTTGTCTGCGGGTTGTGCGGTGGTGTTGCAGAGGTCGAGTCGCAGCTGTGCTCCAGCATGCAGTGCGAGCAGGAGTGCAAGACGGCCGTCACGGTCGACCTGAATGGGAAGACAAGCGTCAAGGCCTACTGCGTCTGCAACTTCAAGATCTACGGCCGACTCCGACTGCGGGAAAGCGAGACCTGCGGAAGTAAGGCCAAATAAAAATATCAAAAGTTGGTGATCGTCCTTTTGATCACAAAAATCATGTTATATATGTCATATATTACATATATTATAGTTGGTGATCGTCCTTTTGATCACAAAAATCATGTTATATATGTCATATATTACATATATTATATGTTATGTATTATATATTATATATTATATATGATATATATTTTTTATATATTATATATATTAGTATATCTTATATATTATATATAAGAACAAATCTTATGCATTATATAAAAGAAAAAATCCTCCAGTGCGACTGACACTGGTCAACATCCGGGGGAGGCGAGGTGGGCGAGATGACGCCACCGGTACAGTGTTGTCTCTTACGGAGGATAACAATAATAATAATAATAATAAGTAATATTACTTTGCAAATCTTTATACTCGCATAATACGTTATACATCACATATTATATTATATATATTATATATATGTTACATATATGCTGTATAAGAATTATACGAGTATAATAACCTAGAATATCCCTCCTGTCCCTCATCACTCACTCAGCTCCATGGACTGTGGGAGTCTCTCATATTCATTTACTGCTCCAGCCTCCCCAACCCCAGCTCTGATGGTGGCGCCACCACCCATGCACACTGTAACCGCCACTGACTGTACCACTATATTATATATAATATATGTAGTTAAGTGCAGACCATCATCATCATCATCATCATGCTGTCGGTCGCGATGCGACAAAGACTGCTTTCATTACTTGACTGCTGCTCTCCTTTGTGCGGTTGTACATTTCATGAAAGCTGCCTGCAAAAGTGTTGAAGTGCTGCTGGCTTTTGCAAGTTACCAGCGGCACTCTCTCAAGGAGCAAATAGAGGTTTCACACCGGCAAGAACATGTCAAGACAGGCGCAAAACTATTTGTCCCTGCAGTGGCTGGTCGGGAGATGTTGGGAGTTCCATACATCAATCGCCCTTGATGCTGCCACAGTGACATGGTTTTCTATTTAGGGTTTGCGCCCTTAGCATTCGGTTCTGTCAAGAACCTGTACCACAAGGCAGTGGTTTACAACTCTGCAGGGCAGGGGCGTCAAACTCCCTGAGGTATTGCCATACCTGCAGACAACGGAGACAATTAATGGCCAACACGGATGGATTCAACAACAAACAGGATAATGACATAATAACAATCCCTTAATGAAACCGTTTCTGGCTGGGACTAACAACGCCTACCGACAGTAGAAGGAAAACTTAATAGTAATAATAATCAAACAAATTCAGGAACTCATAAGAGTGTGTGTGCTCTCGTCTGTGTCGGGCCGGCAGTGACCGTCTCAACAGGCATGCCCACCTCTCGCGTGGCGCGAAAGCGCCGTCTGGCGAGTCTGGGTGGTAATAAGATCAGTAAATACAGTAGTGACAAATAACACCAGAGGGAGGCTCTGTGCCATCACCAGACCGGTTCCAAGCTATATATATATATATATATATATATATATATTACATATATTACATATATTATATATGTAATATATATCCTACATATTATATATATAACATGGTTAATATAGATAATACATACAATCAGTGAGACACTTGGTAGACTAACACTCACTGTGCCGCTATATTATATATAATGTATATATATATTACATATATTATATATGTAATATATATCATGTATATTATACATATAACATGGTTAATATAGATAATACATTCAATCAGTGAGACACTTGGTAGACTAACGGTAACACTCACTGTACCGCTATATTATATATAATGTATATATATTACATATATTATATATGTAATATATAGCATACATATTATATATATAACATGGTTAATATAGATAATACATACAATCAGTGAGACACTTGGTAGACTAACACTTACTTGTGTCGTCTGCTTCCTGTTGCCAGCTGTTAATATCTGCACGTACAACCACGGGAACTGTGAACACAAGTGCACGCCGGTACCGACCAGTTACACCACCTCCCACTGCAGCTGCTTCGAAGGCTACGAGCTCTCCACCAACCAGCACAGCTGCATCCCCATCGGCGCGGGCCAGGGCCAGCTGCCGCCCTCCAGAGACAGTAAGTACTACTTGGCAGTAAGCATGGCAGTAAAGGTATTGCTCTGTTTCTCTATTTTAATCATATAGCAGATTATCATACTGCTATTTTCTCTAAGTTAATCATATAGCAGATTATCATACTGCTATTTTCTCTAAGTTAATCATATAGCAGCTTATCATACTGCTATTTTCTCTAAGTTAATCATATAGCTGATTATGGTACTGCTATTTTCTCTATGCTAATCATTTAGAGCAGATTACGGTGCTGCTATTTTCTCTATAGTTATCATTTAGCTGATTATGTTACTGCTATTTCCTGTATGTTAATCATATAGCTGATTATGGTATTGGTATTTTCTCTATATTATTAAATATACAGCAGATTACGGTGCTGCTATTTTCTCTATATTAATCATATAGCAGATTACGGTGCTGCTATTTTATCTATATTATTCATATAGCAGATAATGGTACTGCTATTTCTTCTATATTACTCATATAACAGATCATTGAACTGCTATTTTCTCTACATTAATCATCTGGCAGATTATGGTACTGTTATTTTCTCTCTATTAATAATTAATATTTTATTAATATAACGAAAATAATGGGGTCATGATCTGCTAGATATATAATATACCGAAAATAGCAGTACCAATATATACTGTATGAATGATATACCGAAAATAGCAGTACATAATCTGCTATATAAATGATATATCCCGAAAAGAGCAGTCCCATAATCTACTGTATGAATGATATACCGAAATAGCAGTACTATAATCTGCTATATGAATGATATACCGACAATAGCAGTACCATAATCTGCTATTTGAATGATATACCGAACATAGCAGTGCCATAATCTGCTATATGAATGATATACCGAAAATAGCAGTGCCATAATCTGCTATACTAATGATATACTGAAAATAGCAGTACCGTAATCTGCTATATAAATGATATATCCCGAAAAGAGCAGTTCCATAATCTATTATACGAATGATATACTGAAATAGCAGTACCATAATCTGCTATGTAAATGATATATCCCGAAAATAGCAGTACCATAATCTACTATATGTTTAATATAGCAAGCAGTCGTACTGCACCATGTGATCAACTGTTGGGCTTAGATAAGGACGCAGTTGCTGTAACTTTTATCATTTGTAAATGGGGATATTAACTTTCAAGCAATTTCATTGCAGTATTTTTTTGTAACTTATTATTGTCTCTAAAACAAGGCAATTTGCTTATTTCCTGTTCCATTAAAATATTGATATTATTAAGATAATTTCCTCTTAACCCACATGTTGTCGTCTTGTGTTAGGTTAAGTAATGTCTCATAATATAATATAAAATGTTCATTAATAATACTAATCTGCACATAAATAACCTTCAATTGTGGTATGTGTATAAGAAAAACTTTTTTTATTTTCATGTGGCCTACAATAGACCGATCTAATTACCCCCTGGCATCACTTGATATATTCATTTTATCTGACGTCGTCGAGTTAGAAGAACAGGAAGCATATTCTAGCGCATGTTAATTGGTATATATATATATATGTATATATATATATATATATATATATATGCAGTCATTAACTAGTTTCATTTTAATTAAATTTCAATTAACTGCCTTTTAATTTCATTTCCATCGAATTCATTATTTTCTTTAATTACATTTTTTTTAAATATAATTCAGAATATAATATTTCATATTCCTGAAATTTCAAAGATACTCTTGATGATATATATATAAATTGGTATGATGGTGCCTGCCTGCAAGGCGTGGATGTGTGCTTGTGTTGCATCGGGTTGCAATCCAAGTATGGTTTCAGGTTAGGTAATAACCCGATGCAACGCATTAAATAACCAGAATCGGTCTATTGTGGCCTGTGTATGTGAAATTAGCTGTAGCCTGTGTATATGTCACCTTACATTGTACTTACACGGTCCTCATTCGGACAACAGGGTTAACCTACACCTAATTGATTTCTCCAATCAAAAATAGATTTGTGTGTACTGTAAAGATTGTATATTGTCAGAGATTTCGTTTTAAGCTCCTTGTGTATGATATATAGGCCCCTATATATATATATCACTGTTCTGTCTTCTTTCAGAAGTTAACATTGCTTATGTTTAAATAACTCTTAACATAGCTATGAATGTATTTAGGAAACTGATAATCCTGATAAGATTTGTTTAATATGATATATTACCGTATTCTCGCAGGTTAACACCCGGGGCATTTAAATTGGCAAATCACTGAAGTAGGGGTGGGCGTTCACCGACACATGGGCGTTTAAAGGGTTGGCGTTTACAAAATATTGGACAAGTGGATGGCGGGCGTTAACCCATGCATGGGCATTAACTTAACCCATGAGAATACGGTAACTAACATAACTGCACCTCGACTGATTGCATAATCATGTATTAATTACACTTGTTCTTGGACTTATTCCATACTGTTTGTGTTTATCTGGATGTTAATTCATGGTGAGACAAAGAGTGGTATAATAATGGTTTTATTCACGGTAATCGTAACAGTAAATGGCAAAGTTCCATCCAGTCAGTGAACCCTATGAACAAAACAGTCAGTAGTAAGTTGTAGGGTGAGTGGTGGCAAAAACTGGCAATTGGCCTGCACCTTGGGCATTTGTGTCCAGGCGGAAAGTGATCTGTTTGTGACGTCAGAGAGCCTGGAGGAGTGAATCTGCGCTAGGTGGCGACACAGTCAAGAGGCTTGAGTGCAAAGTCGGGTAGGCGACCAATGGTTAAGTGACGATAGGTGGCGACAGTAGTGTTACTATAATGGGTGGTGTTGATTCGAACGACTCTTTGTCACGCCAAGAATTACCTGTGTTACCAAGTAACATGTACGAGTTAATGTTACTAATCATGCATGTGTTTTCAGATGGTCCACTTGCCCCAGTCTTACCAGTTCGCCTTACACCACATGCATATATATATATATTATATATATATTATATATATTATAGTATATGTATAGTACATATATATTGTATATAATGTATGTAGTGTGTGTAGTGTATACTATATTTTAGTATATATAAATATTTTAGCATATATATATAGTATCAAATATATCTAGTATATAATATATATCATAGTCTATATATGCATATATAGTATATATTTTAGCAGATATAATAGCATATATAGAGTGTATATAGTATATATATTGTATATAGTATATATTGCATATATATAGTATATATATAGTATAAATAGTAATTAGTACATGTAGTATATATAGTATATGTAGTACATATAGTATATATAGTACATGTGGTATATGTGGTTTATGTATTATATATAGCATATATAGTATACATATTAGATATAGTATATATAGTATACATATTATATATAGTGTATAAATTATATGTAGTATATGTACTATTTATAGTGTATATAGTATATGATATATAGTATGTATAGTAATAGGATATATAGTATATATATAGTATATCGTATATATAGCATATATAGTATGAACAGTATATATAGCAAAATAGTATTATTATACTATAGCATATTTCAGTTTGGTATTATTAGGTGTATTGGCATTGTTCTATCTAAACACACAGGCTCCCCAGTGGGAGATGCATGTTTATAAACCATGCCGCCCAGTCCAGGCTCGTGTACCTACACTCCAAGTCACCCCAAGCCCCCTCCTTGTAGAAAGTAGTTAGACTGCACACTGCCCCACCCCAACAACACACTCACTACCCGCCACCCATACAGACCAACCCAACAGAGCCCCCCCCCCCTCCCTCCGTCCCTCCTTCCCTCCCCAGCGCAGTCTCACAGAATATTGCTAGAATCCAAACTCCTACACCCCACTGTACCTCCAGACACAACCCATACACATCCATTCACACATCCAGTGCACCCCACTACACCTCCATTCACACGCCTACCCACTTCTACACACCCCTACACCCGATAAACACAACTCCACACCCATATGCCCCATCCACACCTCCTACACCCCCTCCACACACCCCTCCACACACACTCCACACACCCCTCCACGCACCCATCCACGTCCCCACACACCACACACCCCTCCACACACCCCTCCACACAACCCTCCACACACACCACACACTCCTCCACAGACCCCTCCACAGACCCCTCCACACACTTCCACACCCGTATGCCCAATACACACCTCGTACACCCCCTCCACACACACTCCGCACACACTCCACACACCGATCCATGTCCCCACACACCACACACCCCTCCACACACACCTCCACACACACCACACACTCCTCCACAGACACCTCCCCAGACCCCCTCCGCACACCTCCACACCCCTATGCCCCATACACACCTCCTGCACCCCCTCCACACACACTCCACACACACTCCACACACTGATCCACGTCCCCACACACCGCACACCCCTCCACACCCATCCACACACACCTCCACACACACCACACACTCCTCCACAGACCCCTCTGCACACCTCCACACCCCTATGCCCCATACAGACCTCCTACACCCCCTCCACACACGCTCCACACACACTCCACACACCCATCCTCGTCCCCACAGACCACACACCCATCCAGACACACATCCACACACCTCCACACCCCTATGCCCAATACACACCTCCTACACCCCCTCCACACACGCTCCACACACACTCCACACACCCATCCTCGTCCCCACAGACCACACACCCATCCACACACACATCCACACACCTCCACACCCCTATGCCCAATACACACCTCCTACACCCCCTCCACACACACTCCACACACACTCCACACACACATCCTCGTCCCCACAGACCACCCACCCCTCCACACACCCCTCCACACACACCTCCACACACACTCCACACACCGATCCAAGTCCCCACACACCACCCACCCCTCCACACACCCCTCCACACACACCTCCACACACACCACACACTCCTGCACAGACCTCTCCGCACACCTCCACACCCCTATGCCCCATACACACCTCCTACACCCCTCCACGCACACCTCCACACACACACCACACACACCTCCACACACACCTCCACATACCCCTCCACACAACTCCACACGCCCCTCCATGCATCTCACAGACACCACACATACCCTCCACACACCCCTCCACACACATCTCCACACACACACCACACACACCTCCACACACACCTCCACACACACACCTCCACACACCCATCCATGCATCTCACAGACACCACACATACCCTCTACACACACCTCCACACACCCCACCACACACTTCTGCACATATCCACACCCCCTCTACACACTCCACACAGCCCACCCTTAAAACCCTCCATACCCCCCCACACCCCACCCACCTACCCCCGCCTCACGTGCCGGTGTAACCCCGCTTGTTTGACCCCCTCAGACGTGACAGCGCGTCCATGTAAGGTAAACAACGGCGACTGCGAGCAATACTGCATCCCCTCCATCGACACCGGAACCGGAAAGCCGTCAGACTTCGGCGAGTGCGCCTGCCGCCGCGGCTACATGCTCAGCAAGAACCGGAAGTCGTGTTACGGTGAGTGGTGCGTCGGGGCGCTCGGCGTCCCCTAGCGGAAAACTTGTGAACGAGATAGATGCTGGCGTTGCTAATGATGTGCCTTCTCTCCTTGTCCCTCACTCCCTCCCTCCTTCCACCACCCACACCACCACCCACACCACCACCCACACCACCACCCAAACCATCACCCCCACCACCACCCACACAACCACCCACACCACCACCCACACCACCACCCACACCACCCATACCACCACCCACACCACCACCACCACCCACACCACCACCCACACCACCACCCTCACCACCACCCACACCACCACCCACACCACCACCCTCACCACCACCACCCACCCACACCACCACCCACACCACCACCCACACCACCACCACCACCACCCACCACCCACTACCCCACCACCACCACCACCACCCCTCACACCACCACCCACACCACCACCCACACCACCACCCACACCACCACCCACACACCACCCACCCACACCACCACCCACACCACCACCACCACCCACACCACCCACACCACCACCCACACCACCCACACCACCACCCACACCACCACCCACATCACCAGCCCCCACACCACCACCCACACCACCACCCACACCACCACCCCACACCCCCACCACCACCCCCACCACCACCCACACCACCACCGTCACCCCTTGCCCTCCTCCTACCAACCCTCCTCCCCCACCCCCACACCATCACCCCCCCCCTCCCCTGCCCTCCTCCTACCAACCCCCCCCCCCTCCCCCACCGCCACACCCACCACACCCCGTCAGACCGCACGTGCACGGTCCGCAACGGCGACTGTGAGCACTGGTGCATGACGGGACCGGACGACTCCCACGGGAAGCCAAACATCGAGTGTACATGCTTCAGTGGATATTACTTGTCGCCCGACGAAAGGTCCTGCATTGGTGAGCCGAACTGAGCAGTTTACTGGGTGGTACACGCATATTTGCACACGCGTATATATATAAATATATATATATATAAATATAGGTCATTCTCAGAAACTGTGTATCACATATTTGGTTGCAATGTTATATTGTTACTGACTAAGCCAAGGGTGGGGTTTGTTGGGCTTTTTTTAATTGGGGGGTGTGGGTGGGTGGGGGGGATAGCAAGTCCAATAGTTACTGTTGTCTCTAAGTATTAAGTATCTTAGCAATGCTGCATGTGTTTAGTCGACCAGACGGGATGGCCGAATGAGTTAGAGCGTCCGTCTCCCGGGTTGATAGATCGTGGGTTCGAACCCTGGTTGAGTCAAATCAATGACTTTAAAATTGATACTTGTCGCTTCCTAGCCAGGCGCTAAGCATTATTAGGATAGGGCAAGGACTGGTTGGCTCAGTGTCAGGATAATGTGACTGAGTGGGATATCAGGTCATGGTGCTAGTGGCCTGGTCTCCCAGTGGGGCAGCACTATAAAGTCACCATCAGTGCACACTGTCACAAGTCAGTACCCATCCTGATATGACCTTAGATGTTGCTAGGACATAAAAGAACAACAAACAAAAAGAAAAACTGTATTTAGTCCTTGTGAATATGGCCATAGCAGCCGTCATAGCGTGAAACCTCCAACTCACTCATTCACTGTATGTAATCTAGCCCACAAAATGTATCCAAAATATGCTATTATGATTTTGTGTTAAAGTGAAAATATAAAAATCTGCATATCGATGCCATACATCTACCCAAATATGTTCTTTTAAATTGTTTACCTGTAGGAAACAATTCTTTTGGCTTAACTGTAATCAATAAAATCTTGTTTAAATTTGTTGTATATGTTAAAATGATGTTATGGATGTTTGTTAAAATGATGTTATGGACGGATGCTACATGGTTAATTCTAATGGATTAAAAAAAATCAATTTGCATAAGATCAAAATCAAAAAGTGAAAAAAGAATTTGCAACGACATAGGCACAACATGTATATCTTCATATGAACTATTGCTGGGAATGTTTTCTCATATTATTTGGAATGTTTTCACTGTTGGTTTCCATGTCACAAATGTGGTTCGCAGTTTCTGAGAATGACCCACATATATATACATATATATATATATATATATATATATATATATATATAGGCATTATATGTATATGATGCAGTGTGTGTTTTGTGTGTCCTTCCTCCCTTTTTGCACGGCGGGTGGAAATTCGCTTCTTTGCAACCCACACAGGCTCACTTCCAGCTTACAAACAACTTCCGGCTTACAGGCTCACTTCCGGCTTACAAACAACTTCCAGCTTACAAGCAATACCCAATTGCTGTTCTATTATTAATCTAATTAATAAACCTTCCCTGTTTCCTTGACTACGTTTATTACGCAGCTTGCTGACTTGCCGCAGCCCGGTTTCTTCTGAGTGGTTGTTTTCTTTTTGTGCTCTCCCCATCTACCTGTTGCTGGCTGCATGCTCCCCAACATTCTATGCACTCGTTTATTGAAACTCTGGATAATATACTATATATTGATTGAAACTTTATATTAAATAGAACTCTTTACATATTTGGGGGGGGGGGGTGGATGCCAGCCACCTGGTAGAGAACAGTGATTGGGATTCATTGAGTTAAATGCCGACAGGTGGCGCCAATAGGTAGCAGTATTCTGCAGGTAATCGGAATTCATAAACATGGCACTATTTATATTAGCATAATAGATTACACAACACATAAATATGTGCATTTAACAATGTAGTGTAAATATATTGTTTGGAATATATAGATGCATATATACATATCCTCCGGTGCGACTGACACTGGTCAACATCTGGTTGCGGTGAGGTGGGCCGAGATGGTGCCACCGGTACAGTGTTGCATCTAACGGAGCATAACAATAATAATAAGTAATATTCCCTCGCATAACACGCTATGCATCACATATATTATATATATATATATATATATATATGCATGTTGTCTAATTAATTATGTAAATACAATTACCTAGTTATATCTTTTCTTATCATGACCTTAGATGTTGCTAAGGCAACAAGCCCAGCAAAACAATGAACTATTTTCTGGTTTGATCTATGTACTAAAATTGTTATGGGCCAGGATATTATTTAGTTCTAGGTCAATGTACCGTGGCGCCACCAACGGATACTGTGCTTACTAATATTCGGTGCTGCGTTGCTACTCGTTCCACAAAAGATTCCATGTAGAGTGGAAGGCAGAACACCCTTATCAGAGAGTAAAGATAGTTCACAAATATATGGTGGGAATTATATTTTGGCAGTATGGTGTATGTTATTAACAATGCTATTAATTGTCAACCAATAGACTCCGCCAGTTAAGCTAGTGACATCTATCGGCAGAATCTGGAACCAATCTGCTCGGGTACTTTCCCCAAGTGGTTGTGATTTCACATGCTATAGCTCCGTAAAGAATGCATGGACAAATAATCAAATGCCTGATTATATTCAAATATTCATATCGCAACAGACATCAAGCTCTTATCCTTGTAATATATATATAAGAGACAACTATATTGTATTTTTCTTCTGGAATTTCACCCCCGCTCTCTTCATGTGTATTACACCCCACCAGCTAAGCTAGTGACGTATATCAGCAGAATCTGGAACCACTCTATTCGGGTACTTTCCAGCTTAACTGGCGGGGGTCTATTATATGAGTAATGGACGTGGCCCAGATTAGATATGGGCTACAAGCTGTATTACTATCTCATGAAATGTATGTGAATGAGAGGTGGGATGTATGTGTGTGTCATAACTCTTCCTTCATTTGGCTTCATTCCTTATTGTGTACACATAATTATGTGACAGCATCTCACCCCCCCCCCCCCCACCCCCCACCCACACACAGCTGATATCGTTTTACTGCGATGTCAAAGGAATGCTGGGGTTCCATGTTTGACACAAAGAACCCCAGCATACCACACCCCACACACCACACACCACACCCCCCGCAGCGCCCCCTAGCCGCCACTGTTGCTATCTTATCTCTTGAATGCCACCTGGCGGCAGACGATAACAATAAGTCACTGTGGGATCATGTTGAGCAATGTTCGGGAATCCTATTTGCCGCTTCTAGTCGGGGTGTTTCTAAGTAACAATGACTGTGTTTCTATAGCAACTAAGTTTTGAATATGGGGAAGTGAGTCTACATCAACCATTGGTTATTGCTGGCTAGGGAAGTCGCAATTTTCAATAGATTTTACACAGATTTTCCATCGATTTTAGATCAATTTTACATCAATTTTACATAAATTTGAGAAATTCTGACTAAAGATATTTAATGGATCGTTGATTTTTATTGAAACAATTAAGTATTCTGAGGGTTTTTTCTTCTTTTTTTTACTGCCTCGCTGTGAGATGATTCCCAAACTGAGCAGTGTCGATATGCCTCTGGGAAAGAGTTAGTAAGAAATTATGGGTGGAGGGGGGGGATTTAAAATTGATTTGGAAATTATTTGGCGACAGACGCCGAAAGGAAACCTGACGGAAGTTGTAATAACCAACCAATCTTGAATTGCGCCACTCACATGAATCGACAACCTTTGTCAATATCGACAACCTTTCCGGTACAGTGCTCACCCATTAACCCAATTCCTTTTCAATTGAACTTGAACATGGGGATTCCCGATCATTGGCCAGTAGGATTCAAGTCAAGTTATCAACGGGAGTTTAGTCTAAGCGCGCTACGCCTTCCTCACGATCCTGTACTTAGAGCTCTGCATCCATTTTGGACACTGCAGCTTCTTGGCAGTGACCTCCTTGTGGAACTGCTTTGCATTCCTTCAACTTTGCCATTCCATAAGTCGCCTCGCATTGTCTTTATAGTTTCGCATCTTAGGTGTGTCTTTATTCGCCCTTCTTCGTAGTGAATGAACTGAACACATTTACATCAGAACCACTTCAGTATCAGTAAATGCAATTAATCAAATTAAGTATAATTAAAGGCAATTAGTAATTGTGGTGCAGGATTTGCAGTATAGGAGCAGATCTTTTGTTAAAGATGAATGGACACTGTTAAGCTATGGCTTATGTTGTATCTGATCTAGATATGTATATATATAAACATGTATATATACGTGTGTATATATATATATATATTTGTGTGTGTGTGTAGTCCGACATACAATTGGGACTCACATATTGGTCAACTGGATATAGCGCTGAACCCATAATTGTTGTCATTTTAGCTCAATCCCAACAAATTCTTTCTCTATGTGGCCATCTCATTATTCATCCATTAATAGTTCAATTCTACATTTGACCCGATAAACGGTGTGTAAGATTGTATGATATATATATAATATATATAAATATATATATATAGCGAACCGCGTTAGCCCAGCTGTGTGACTATTCAATTAGTGTTTGAAATGTGTGGATATATATTGAAATAAATATTTGGGACTGAGTGAAAAGTGGTTTTACTAATGCGGTTGACTGCTATAGCTGGTTGGCTAATTGTTCAGATCTGCACTGTACATATAATATATATCATATATATATATATGAAGAGTTCAGGCGCAAAACCCTGGAAAAACCAATTCAAAAAATTAACATAAACATTAGAATCAAACCTTCAAAAGGTTCATATTTTTACATTTCTGCTCATTTGTACATTGCTCCATAATCATTTCATCACGAGAAAAGTGGGATTAGTGAGAAATGAAATTATATTCAGATAGAAAATCTTTGATTTTAATTCGATTTTTGGATTGGCATTTATGGGGTTTTGTGCCTGAACTCTTCATCTCTCTAGATATATATGTGATATATAACGTATTATACCAGGCCAGGCGAGATCAGGCCCGCAGAAAATCGCCTGATCAGGCGGGATGGATAAATAATAAATAGCATGCATAATAAAAAGCGGAATAAATATCACAAGAATGCTCCGCCCCTTTATATTCATATATATATTTATATATATGTATATATATATATACATATTTATATACACACACACATTTGAAATGCGCCTGGCAATCTGTTAAACCGACCAATCAGCAGCTTCCGGTGCGTCAGCGCCGCTGCGCTGCGTCTGCGGTGGTGACGTCACTAACTGTGGTCTGCGTTTTTCCGCTTCCTGTAGACGTGGACGAGTGCTACATCCACCGGAACCCGAACGACCCGCCCTGTAAAGAGGTGGGCGCTCTATGCATCAACACCCCGGGCAACTACACGTGCATCCAGCTCAGGGTCAGCCTACTGGAGGCGCCCGACACGTCCCAGGCCGGAGCCTCAGGTGAGTCACCAGGGAGTGGGGTGGGGTTTTAGGGTTTTTTTTTGTTTTTGTTTTTTGTTTTTTTCTTGAAGATGTATACTGCCTATCATGGATAAGTCTGAATAGACTTGTTTTCACCATTACACAGTTTGGCGATAGCAAGCCCGAGCCTACACTTTTACCGACCCAAGGGATTTTTAACCTCCCACACCACATAGACATGGTATGAGAGCAACTGGCCTTTGATGACGCTGTAAGTTATCCACAGCGATGGAAATCCAAAGTGGCATAGGTGGGGGCATGGGGAATCGAACCACTCACCCTCAGATTAGGAGTTTGACCAGAAAAAAGTCAGACACTCTAACCACTCAGCCACAGAGAACAAACACCACGGGTGATATTGTTTTCTTCTTTTTTTTTCTTTTTTTTAATACATTAGTTCAATGTCCATTATCCAAAGAAAAACATCTAATTTTTCAAAAGGAAAAGAATTTATCTAGATTTGATTCTCCATAATCTATCTCACTTAGATACTGGTGCACTTATTAAACATTAACTTTCTAGCCACACAGATTCGAAACCCACGAGTTCGAACCCTGGTCGAGTAAAATCAATGACTTATCAAATTGATACTTGTCGCTACCTAGCCTGGTCTTCGGCATTATTAGGATATGGCAAGGACTGGTTAGCTCAGTGTCGGGATAATATGACTGAGCGGGATATCGGGTCATGGTGCCCACAGTCTGATTTCCCAGTGGGGCAGCACTATAAAGTCACCATGAGTGTGCACTGTCACAAGTCGGTACCTGTCCTGATATGACCTTAGATGTTGCCAGGACGTAAAACTCCATCAACCTTTGCCATATGCCCTGCATTGAAAGTCCCTTCCCATATACTACTTACAACTGACGATTTCTATCGATATGCTTCAGAGATAAGTTGCATAGTCCGATGGTTTTGAGTTTATGCCAGAATAACCGGTGCTATCAAAATAACTTGGTATGTATGCCCTTCCATGCAACAACAAATAATGAATACAATCACCATTATCTAACTAGGACATGTAGAATCAAATCTACAGAAGCATTTTGATTTCGAAAATGTTGATATTTTTATTGGACTATTTAGATTTTATCAATGTATTGGGTATTAAAGCAGTAACTCTAATCAGTCACTAATATTCCATTTTGATAATCCATTTAGATATTCTATTTAGATATTCCATTTATATATTCCATTTAGATATACCATTTAGATATTCCATTTAGATATTCCATTTAGATATTCCATTTAGATATTCCATTCAGATATTCCACTCAGATATTCCACTCAGATATTCCATTTAGATATACCATTTAGATATTCCATTTAGATATTCCATTTAGATATTCCATTTAGATATTCCATTTAGATATTACATTTAGATATTACATTTAGATATTCCATTTAGATATTCCACTCAGATATTCCACTTAGATATTCCATTTAGATATACCATTTAGATATTCCATTTAGATATTCCATTTAGATATTCCACTCAGATATTCCACTCAGATATTCCATTTAGATATACCATTTAGATATACCATTTAGATATTCCATTTAGATATTCCTTTTAGATATTCCATTTAGATATTCCATATAGATATTCCATTTAGGTATTCTCGCCGTGAATATGGTCTATGCTGCCGACACGGCGTAAAGCAACCACCAATCAATCAATCAGATATTACCATAGTACTTGATCAGGAACTATCGTACAAGTAAATACTTTAGATGGTGCCTTCCCAAAGTTTCAACTATCTTTGTTTCATTTGATTTTCCGTCCCATACACCGAGACAATATCAGGACAATGTTGGTTTGAATACAGAGTTGTCCGTTGTTACAATCAAATGTGAATGTCAGAAATATAATACACGTATTCCCCCCCCCCATAAATTTCAACTCTTCCGTTTAATAAATATATAGAGTCACCGATAACAAGGTTTAATTCATCATTCAGAAGCAGGTCTGATGCTCATCCAAATGACGATGAGGGCGTCAGAGATGCACATAACTATATACACCATGAAGTGTTACATCGTGAGGATTGTTTAATGATTATTAGTTTTTTTTTGTTTTAAACCATAGCAACATCTAAGGTCATATCAGGATGGGTACCGTTTATAGTGCTGGCCCCACTGGGAAATCAGGCCACCAGCACCATGTCCTGATATCTCACTCGGTTATATTATCCTGGCACTGAGAGGACCAGTCCTTGCCCTATGGTATTAATGCCAAGCGCCAGACTCAATTTTAAAGTTCTAGAGGAGGAAGGCATGAGCCACAGCACTAGTCGAGGGTTATTTAGTGACACAGCCCTGTAGAGACTTGCCTCCTTGGTGGTGTAGTTGTTATTATTGTAAATGTAGTTTATTCATTGAATAAAGTCTTTTGTCAGCGCTGCGGCACTGGTCTTCCAGCCATGTGACAATGCAGTTATTAACAATATATATATATGTAGTCTGATATTGTCATCAGCAGCTAGCTCAAGTCAGCCGAAATAACAATATTAATCATTCCGAGACTTACATATGGTATAGTTTGACAATTCAGTAAAACCTCTCTAAATCGACTGACCTTGGGACCGACTTTAAGAGGTCCATTTGGGGAGGATGTCGGTTTAGGGAGTTAGAATATGGTTACAATGGTATTGTTGGAACCCAAATAAAGTGATCGATATAGGGGAGTGGTTGATCTGTGGAGGTGGTCGGTTAGGGAGATGTTACTGTATGTTGTTATTATGATTTCACAATGCCTTGAACTTACTCCCTCCTCTATCTCCCCCTCCCCCTCACGCCCATCAGTCGGCAAGGCCGGACTAGGAATATCAAACGAATCCCCAGTCGCCGCCACCGTGAGCAGCATCAAGTTCTCCATGATGGCGATGGTCGTCTGGGTGATCATCGTCACCGTCGCCCTTGTCGTCATCGGCGTGCTCTCCTTCCGCCGCTGGCGTCGCGACTACTTCCTGGACAGTCAGAGCAGCTCGGATCTGCAGAGCAGCTCAGCGGCCGACACGGACAGCGAGCTGGGGTCGAACCTGGGCACGGAGATGGGAATGGACAGCGCCAGCTCCATCGGCGTCTGCAACAGCGGCTTTGACCCGGACGATGTCCCGCAAGGGGTGACCGTGCACCGGCCCCGGGACGCCGGGCGGCTTTCACCGTCTTCTTCGCCGCCGCCGCCGTCGGAGCCTGGCTCCTTCTCCTCCGCCGAGCTCGACCTTGCCGAGCCCCCAGCTACTTCCGCTTCCGCTTCTGCCACTTCCGCTGCTGTTTCCGCCAATCCCGCCAACCCCGGCGATGCCACGAGGTTGTGAACCGGTGCTGATATGGACGTGATATAATTTACTAGGTTGTTTTTTTAAAGGTTTTTTGGGGGGGAATTTTTGTGTGTGGGGAGGGGGGGTTGGTTGTTAGTTGTTGTTATATTTTTTTGTGGGTTTTAGGGTTTTTTATGTGTGTTTCTTTTTTAATGGGAGGGATATTCTTTGTTGTTATTATAATAATTATATTATTATGATCATTTCCTTCGGGGGTTCTGTTTGTTTGGTCGGGGTTTTTTTTCTGGTTTCTTTTTTCAAGGTTTAAAAAGACTGCAAAAACATATGCGTCAAACCAATGTCTGACAGAATAATAGCAATAATAAGGCAGGCCATGTACACATGTACAAGAGGAGGAGGTGACATTTGTAGAACACCTCGTTCTCCTGGTATATAGTGGCGCGGGTTTCATACCAGACTTTACGCACGTGTTGCGCCTGCGCCGATGGATCATGTTAGGAAGCTGTAGGCAAAGTCTATCTACCGGTCTGCCTGACTACCGGTCTGCCTGACTACCTGACTCTGACTGCCTGACTCTGACTGCCTGACTGCCTGCTGCTCTCTTTGAATACCAGCTGGACTGCTGCCGCCATCTTATGCGTCGCAGCACGTCACGTGTGTGTCACATGTGTCACGTGTGTCTCGTGGCCAGCATTGCTCAGGAAGTTGAATATCTCCTGAATGGAAACGTGGTGGGTGTGTGTGTGTGTGGGGGGGGGGGGGGGGTGCTGCTGTTCCTGTGGAAAATGGCGGCCGGAACTGACTAAAGAAGCTACCTAACCCCCCCTCCCAATCCACTCCCCCCCACCTCCACCCCATCCCCACCTCCACCCCATCCCCACCCACCGCAACCCAGCCCACTCGTGGCTGTCGACCGGGTTGAAGGGGAGGGGTTGGCAGGAACCGTTGGACAAGACCTCAACGTTGGGTCTGACATACACAGCGAAAGAGAGCTAGAGAGAGCGAGAGAGAGAAGAAAGGGAGAGCTGAGAGAGAGTGAGAGAAGAGAGAAAAAAGAGGAGCAAGAGAGAGAAAAGAGAGAGAAGAGAGGGAGATAAAAGAAGAGAGAGAAGAGAGAAAGGCAGAGGGCGAGAGAAGAAGGAGAGAAGGGAGAGAGAAAGAAGAGAGACAGAGAACGGGGGAGAAAAGGCGGAAAAGAGCATGTAGGCGAGAACTAAACCGACAGATACACTCCACAGTCTAACCGTGAAACCGCCACCTTACAGAGACTATACCATTGTGCGCTGCAGTCCGCCCTGCCTCGCGTTGGTGACGTCACGACGTGGTCACGTGACCGGTGCCCACCATGTGGGAGACCTGAACGCGGGAAGCGTCACTACGCCTTTTGTTTTGTCTTGTTTTTAAAGAAATATTATTGGGTTTTTTTTTGTTTTGTTTTGGTTTTTTTCAATTTGTGGTCCCCAAGTGTTTAAAAAAAAAGGGGGGGGGTCATTTGCCGGCCCTTCCCCGCGCGTGCGCACACAGACATACATCGTGAACTCACCTCAGGTCATCGAGCGTTGAATTGCTGACGGGTGCAGCGTTCCTAAATGTCAATAAAGCAATTCAAATCTGGTGACAACTCCGTATTTCGGACTTTTCCACATGTGCAAGATTTTAGATATATATCGAAACCGTTCAAACATTTGTAAGCGTGTCTCTGGCGAGTATGTCCCCCACCCTCCCCCACCTCCCCACACCACCCACCCCCATACGGCCCTACCCACCCTCGCCCACCCCTACGCCACCCTACCTACCCTCCCCCACACCCACACCACCCTACCCACCCTCCCCCAAACCCACACCACCCTACCCACCCTCACCCACCCCCACACCACACCACCCTCCCCCACACCCACACCACCCTACCCACCCTCCCCAAACCCACACCACCCTACCCACCCTCCCCCACACCCACACCCACACCACCCTCGCCCACACCCACACCACCCTACCCACCCTCCCCCAAACCCACACCACCTACCCACCCTCACCCACACTCACACCACCCTACCCCACCCACCCCCACACCACCCTACCCCACCCTCCGCCACCCTCGCCGACCCCCCCACCCCCCCACCCCACACCACACCACCCTCTCCACCCCCACACCACCCTACCCCACCCCCACACCACCCTACCCACCCCCACACCACCCTACCCCACCTTCCCCCACACCACCCTACCCCACACCCACACCACCCTCCCCTACCCCCACACCACCCGTGTGACTGGACTGGGCAGCAGGGGGGGGGGCGGGGGGTCAGGCATCACGGTTGGCTGTGTTTGAGCGTGTTGAGGTAGTAACCATCACAAGAACAATGCTCAACCACACCTTCTGTTACAGCAACACAATTAGCTTTGTATTGTCATTATGGGGGGCGGGGTATTTGGTTTTTTTTCCTCTGCTTTTATTATTTTTAAATCAATTAATTAACTAACTAACACTGAGGCAACGGAGCCAATTAAGTCAATCGATGTGACTACCGTATGCAAATTAGGCATAGTCTTTGAACCGAATTACTAGTTATTAATGGTAATGTTTAATATTTCACATTGTACTTGTTTTGTCTCTGTATTATTTTTTTTTAGGTCTTTCATCCGTATATGTATTATGTGTATTACCAGAACCTGCGTGAACAAATGTCTTTCAAGGTTATGTCTGACTCTATTGTATAATTGTTACCATTACTGGTGCAGTAGTCCTTAATTTGTTGAAAAGGTTAGGGCAATATGACCGCAACAACGCACAGATATTAATAATGGATTCTTTATAAGAAACGTTGTTATGAATGACATAGCAGGTATTCGAATGGTGAAAGATAAAGCAGTATTCGTATATGGATAGTTATTTATAGAACGCTACCTAAAACTGAACCAACCCTGGCAGGCTTTGTCTAATTCTGTAGACTATAGTACATTTTTATCCTCCCTATCCCCCACAAACCCGCACTTTTTAACAACTATATTTCTTATATAAAATGTGTACTTGGCATGTTTTCTTTTTATCTACTATGATTATGATGTTTATACATTATATATATATATATATATATATATATATATGTAGATCCGATTATCAAGAAATGGTTACTCTTCTCGTGTCAATCAACATCGTCGACTGTAGTCATTAAAGGTTGAACTGACGACATTTAGTGTATGCAGACTACACTTTCGGTAAGCGCGTGGCTGTTTCAGTGAAATAAGTAATAATTTACCGCGTAGAGTTGACAGTAGCAAGCAACCAGTCAGAGCAGACGACAATTTAACTAACACAAAAGTCACCGCTTCTTGCTGACGGGATCTATCAAAGATTAGTCTGATGTGGAATGCGTGGCCATGAAAAGAATGAGGTTTCTATTTCATCCTTGGTCATATTTTCCATGCTTCCATTTTTTGTATGTAGTGTCCTTGTCATTTCCGGATATATTAGCGACTTTGTTTTATTAAAAAAATGAATACAGTGAAATAAATCAAGTTATTTTCTAGGATTTCTTTGTTTAATATTTAATATGAGCGGTTGTGAAGTACTTGTTCCCATTCCATTTTGAAGCATGACCTCATTAGGAGACAAACAGCAACGGTCGATCTCCTGTGTACACATTCCATTTTGAAGCATAACCTAATTGGGGGACAAAGATCATTGGTCCATCTCCTGTGTACCCATTCCATTTTGAAGCATGACCTAATTAGGGACCAAACAGTAACGGTCCATCTGTGTAGACATTCCATTTTGAAATGTGACCTAATTAGGGGACAAACAGCAACGGTCGATCTCCTGTGTACACATTCCATTTTGAAATGTCACCTAATTAGGGGACAAACGGTAGTGGGCCACCTCCTGTGTACACATTCCATTTTGAAGCGTGACCTAATTAGGGGATAAATGGTATCGGTCCATTTCCAGTGGACTCATTCCATTTTGAAGCATGACCTAGTTAGGGGACACGGTAACGGTGCGTCTGCTGTGTAGCTAACAATGCTACGCGTCACTGATCCAGTGAGTTATCTCGTCAGTGAGTTATCTCGTCAGTGAGTTATCTCGTCAGTGAGTTATCTCGTACGTGCCTACATGACGGTGTACGTGTGAATGTTTCCATTGTGTTATTTATTATGTGGTCACGTGACCAATAAACACTGTTTTAAGTACTTAATCTAGCTGTCTCCCGAGTAGTGACGTCACTGTGTGAGGTTTCGCAGTGCATGCTGGGTACGGCTGTTTTAATTGCGTACCGGCGAATATCATTCTATGGGGGGGGGGGGGAGGTGGGGGGGGGGGAGTTCAATGACCGTAACACAAAAAGATTCCATCCATATCGACAAGAAAAATGTGATCAATGGAAAGGATTGTCATGGGGGTGTTGAAAATGGGAAATATTGTGCCTAGAGCGGGACTCGAACCCATATCTCTTTGCATTCCTGGCCAGTGTGCTAACCATTACACCACCTAGGCTCCCTGATATCAACACACTACCCATGCCTACCTGTCTATGTGGTTACTTGCCTAAGAGGTCAGTGAAGCCTACTACACTCGTCCCCCTGGAATTGTAAGTCTTTTACCGCTTACAATTACATACAGGCAATGCACTTACACATACATACACAGGGTAGGTTCAACAACCATACAGCACGTAGCTTGTACAGGATCATGGTCACGGCAACCAGTGTCATGGGGGTGTAGGAAAATGGGAAATATTGTGCCTAGAGTGGGACTCGAACCCACATCTCTTTGCATTCCGGGCCAGTGTGCTAACCATTACACCACCTAGGCTCCCTGATATCAACACACTACCCATGCCTACCTGTCTATGTGGTTACTTGCCTGAGAGGTCAGTGAAGCCTACTACAGGATGTTGTTTCTATGATGTTTCCTCTTCTTTTTCTTTTTTACCCCTAGGTTTATGAGGGTTTTTTTAGTGGGGATTTTTTTAAAGTAAGACTGTTATTATGCCAGGAGGTATGTTAATTAAGTCGCGATACTCGATTGAGAGACAGGGATGGGTTCATTGTAGAGTAAGTGTTGCCAACCAATCAAATGAAACCTCACCAGCAAAGAAAGTCATTTCCCACATTTGCGAATCGCTCGAGTCCACTGCCATGGCGAAACTCGCGGAATCACCGCGACAGTTTTCGCTTTAAATGCCCGCCTTACATTAGCCAACAATCTGACCTGAATCCCGGATTCCGATTCCAGTCAAACAATTCGGTCCGCCCTTAGCGGATGTGATCCGCCATAGCGCATTGCTGATATATATACACAGTATAACCCTGCTAAACCAAACTTGAAGGGACCCTAGAAATTTGTTTGGATTAACCGATCATTTGTTTAACTGAGCTTTGGCTTCAACTTTGACTTGGCTTTGGCAAAAACGCTGGTGTATTATGAATGTAATATACAATATATGTGGACACTTTGATTAATGTTTTTTTTATGTATATACAGTTTAATTAACCCCATTAAACCAAGCTTGGTTAAACCAAACAATCGGTTAATCCAAACTTTTTTCAGCGGCCTGGCAAAATGCTCCCATATAGCATATAAAAAAGTCTCAGATAACCTTATAACCACATGAAAGTTTCGTTTAACTGTACCGGAAGTGGCCTGGGGCCCAACAATTTTGTTTGTATTAACCTTTTTTATATGATAAATGGTAGTATTTTACCGAGCCGCCGAAAAAAAGACAGGATTAACCGATCGTTTGGTTTAACCGAGCTTGGTTTAACGGGGTTGTACTGTATAGCAATAACACCACCTCGCACCATGTGTGGGTTTTTTGTTTTTGTTTTGGGGTGGTTGGTTTTTTTTTCAATTGAACTTGAAACTGAACTGGATTCCAACGAGATATGCCAACCAGAGACGCATGATTCAAGACAAATTATCGGACAGTGATAGTGAGGCTTGGGATTTGTCGTTACAGGCAGCACGGTTGTAGTGAAAACACCTACATAGAGTACACCGCATTCCCTTTATCGCTTTACTAAGGCGGGTGTGTGATAGGTAGCTGTACAGGGATTTGTTATTGGATGGCAGAGAGACGACTGCCACTGTTTTCCTATGCAAGCAATACTTTCAGGGAACTATAAAGTGTAAGTGTTGCACTTCACACACACACACACACAACATACTCACTGCCTTTGCCCACCCACCCACCCACCCACCTCCGCATCCACAACAGCCTCCCTCATGAATCCCTGTCTCACATATCGGCGAGTGTATGGGTGGCAATTAGTGAAGAAATGAAGAATAACTTGAGTGTGTGGTGGTGGGGGTGGGGGTGGGGTGGGGGTGGGGGTGGGTGGGTGGGGGGGACAATAGCAACTGTAAGCGCCTACGCAGCCCTCACCATGAATCAGGGAACCATGTCATCACCGTCCTGTGTTTTAAGAATGTTACAACTTTAGCTCCAATCCAGGATTCCTTCGCCCGTGATTTCAAAACTCAATCTGGTGATGTTTTTATATTTTAATTGCATTTTGAAGCGATTAGACTAAAGTGACTATGTGCCTGTCCCTTATGGACTAAATAGTGTATAATGTTACCTTTTTTTTGTGATGATTTTTTTTTGGTATGTATTACATGTGTATCACTAATTAATTAACTAAACATAAATTAAATTTAAAGAGAAGCGATAAGTTTATAGGAACCATCTCACATGTGTGCATTGTCCTTTATGTCATTATCTTTTTACCCAAGCCATTATCGCATCCATAGCCGAGTCCGGACTAAATCATTGACGACGTTGTTGCATATGTAGGCTTTAAGCAGGGACTATCATAGATAGTAGATATTTTGACATCAAGGGGAATCTGATTAATTATACATGTCTACTTAATTCAAGCTGCCGTTGATGTTTCTTTCTGTCTGGATATATATATATATAATAAAAGAAATACACATATATATATAGGGAGAGAGAGATGTTCGGAGGAGATACTTGAAGCAGTTTTCCATGGAACTAATCCACCAACATGTACCAATAACCTGTGAAGGAGAGGAGAAGAAAATCTTGATCTATTTGTATTTTTGTAGGCTTTTGTGTACATGTATTAGGTTTATATACTATATACTAAAGCTGTGCCGGGCTATGCCCAGTAACTTTATACATATATATATTATATATATAATGACGATAATAAAAGAGTCGATGTACCAGTTATGCTGCGTCACTTGTTACTACGGGTTCAGTCACGTGATATGAACACGTGTTCCTAATGCTTAGGTCACATATGTTGCGGGTGCCGTACGGTGCTGCGGTCTGCAGTGTGTCTTGCGGTTTATGCAAATGTTACGGCGTTACGGTCGGCGGTTTATCTCTTCACAAATCGTACGGTTTGTGTTGAATTTATACACATATTTAATAATAATATACACAAAAAAGTCATAACTTTCTTAATATTGGTCACACAAACATGAATTTTGAACCATATTGATATTCATTTTACAACCTTTTCATTGATGTCAACAAAGGTGATCATACAGTGTTCTGGAGTCTGGATTGCCATGATTGCGGCCTGCGGCATTGCGATTTTTCAAAGTTAAGATAACTACAACTTAAAACAACCGCAACCCTTGCGGCGAGCAAAAATAGCGCATGGTGACCATCACCCACCGTGCGGTCACCGTATGGTCTGGCCGATGACTTACGGTCACCGCAAGCACGCCGTAACGTATTTGTGACCGAGGCATTACACGAATATGTATTGGTCGCAATGCTTGCATTGCGTTTGATTCGCGGCGGGGGAAGAGTCCCGCCCCCCCCCCCCCGTCCCTCTCCCTCCTAGGCTCCTCCGTCGCCCTGCCCTCGCGTCTCGGGCCTACGCCTGTGGCGCCCCCTGCCTTACCCGCTTCCGCGCCGCCTCCCGTCCTCCCTGGTGTCACTCCTCCTCCGGCTATCGACCTGTACACATCTCCAGCTTTTGTGTCCTCATGGCTGAGAGTTGCATAATCAGATACAAGCATAAACCTTTTAAAAGCAAAGAACTTACCTAGATTTGATCCTACATGTCTAACTTATGGTGCTGTCACATTACGACGCTTCTCTCCGGCATGCCGCCAATGCGGAAAATCACTTATAATCATCGAGACACATCAAACTTTTCGGCGTCAGCGCAACGTATTGGTAGCATGCGGCCGACGTTGTGAGGAAAAAAAAAGAAAAGTTTGGCGTGCCGTCCTGATATGACCTTAGATGTTGGTAGGACATAAAACAACAACAAACAAACAAAGCAACAGTTTGGCTCAATGTGTAGGAACTACCCTCATGTGCACATGGCATGTGCATAACGTTCGCATAACGTTATTCCAGCGCATCCAACGTCCCCATAATGTTGGCACCCATGCGTCGTCGCATGTCGAAAGTTTTGTGCAAGCACAAAACTTCGGCGATCCCCTAACTCGCGCCTCCGACCCTCGTCAACCGTCGCTGTCCATCAACGAATACCAACGCGCGCCTAACGCGCGTGTAACACTTCCTGATGTATCCCGACGTTGTGCCAAAATATCACATACGGCACCGCGCATTGGTGAGAAGCGTCGTAATGTGACAGCACCATTAGATACTGGCGCACTTATTAAAGCTGCATAGTTTTGGGTTTCTGTCATTTTCGGAGATACATATATTAAATTAATTGTCATAGCCTACCTTACTTTGGTTTCAAGTAACTTTTGTTTTAAATGGATAACTTTTGAGATATTAGAAATGCAAATATGCAAAATTAATTTTGGCAAGCATACCAAAACTCTGACATCATAGGCTTCTGCAGAAAGAGCTTCTATTAAATTGCCTCAGTATTCCCTTCTATGTGGTGACAAATGTCTAATACGTGCTGCACTATCTCAGTCAGATATGTCAAATCAAATCTAGATAATTGATTTGGTTTCGACAATTTTATGTTTTCATCGGACTATGCAGCTTAAAGTATTTGGTGCTAGAACCTATTACTGTTTGTTTGTTTGTTTATTGTTGTTTTACGTCCTAGCAACATCAAAGGTCATATCAGGACGGGTACTGACTTGTGATAATGCGGACTCTTGGCGACTTTATAGTGCGGCCCCACTGGGATACCAGGCCGCCAGCACCATGACCTGATATCCCACTTAGTCACACTATCCTGACACTGAGCCAACCAGTTCTTACCTTGTTCTAATAATGCCGAGCCCCTGGCTAGGAAGCGATAAGTATCAATTTTTAAGTCATTGGTTTGACTTGACCAGGGTTCGAACCCACGATCCCACGGTCTACCAACACGGGAGACGGACGCTCTAACTCATTCAGCCATCCCGTCTGGTCAGCTATTACTGTTGAAGCCTATGGGATGCAGGTTTTGACAAGCATGCCAAAATTAAATTAGCCTGCTTACACTTCAAATATCTCATAGTTATTAATTTTAAAGCAAAGTTACTTCAAACTAAAAGTAAGGTAAAGAATAATGATCAACCTAACATAACTATCTCATAAAATGTCAGAAACTCAAAACCATTGGGTTATGCAACCCTAAATTATACTGAAAACATATAGATTTTGTAAACATATTTTTTGTTTTCATTTTTTCTTGAAGATTTATACTGCCTATCATGGATAAGTCTGAATAGACTTGTTTTCACCATTAGACAGTTTGGCAATAGAAAGCTCGAGCCTACACTTTTACCGACCCAAGGGATTTTTAACCTCCCACACCACATAGACATGGTATGAGGGCAACTGGCCTTTGATGACGCTGTAAGTTATCCAGAGAGGTGGAAATCCAAATTGGCAGAGGTGGGGGCACAGGGAATAGAACTCCTTCAGTTTAGGAGTCTAACCAGAAAAAAGTTGGAGACTCTAACTACTCAGCCACAGAGAACATCACAGCCACAGAGAACATCATGAAATGAAACTGACGGAATAAAGCTGAACTTTTCACCATAAATATGATGTTTGTTTGTTGTTGTTTTACGTCCTAGCAACATCTAAGGTCATATCAGGACGGGCATAAATATGACTGTTGCTGCCAACACACACAGCGTAATAAAGCAAATCGGACTATGTCAGTTTAAACGGGCGCTGACATCACTAATACAACTTTGCTCATTCACAATTATCATGATCGAAAATCGTGACCCATAGTTTGTGTGTATTGAATCGTGGGTTCGAACCCCGGCCGAGTCAAGCTAATGACTTATCAAATTGATAATTGCCGCTACCTAGTCTGGTGATCCACATTCATAGAAGAGGGCAGGGACTGGTTTGTTCAGTATTGGGACAATATGACTGAGTAGGATATTGGATCATGGTGCTGGCAGCCTGGTCTGCCAAGCCAGTTCTTGGTTATCCTAGTAATGCCGAGTGCCAGGCTAGGTGGTGATAAGTACCCATTTTGTAAGTCATTGGTTTGATTCCGTCGAGCTCCTCACACCGGAAGTCAGCCACGTCTGGTGGTCATAACAGGATAGGTACTGATTTGTTCACATTGCACACTATGTATTAGTGCCTGCTGTAAGGTTGTGTAGTGTATCCATAGACTGTTCCCTTGTCGCATGTTCACTTGTTCCATGTTCGCTTGTGACCTTGTGATGCGACACAGACAATGAACACGTTCATTCCCTATGTTCGCTGCACAAGGCCATACGGTCCCGAGATCCAATATATGGGAACGGCCGCTAAGCAAAACAGAGGTTCATTGTCTGTGTGGCAGATCACGAGATCACAGCGTGAACATGGAACAAGGGAACACGCCACAAGGGAACAGTATATGGACACACAGCCTAAGACAATGCACCGCCCATCCACACTATCCTTACGCGAGCCAACCTGTCTTTATCCTATTGATGTTCATCAGTGGATAAAGTATCAACACTACGTCATTTGTTTAGCTCTTTCCCATGGCAAATGACTGTGGGATTGAACCCGGAACCTCCCTGGTTGGGTACCGGACGCGATTGCCGAATCAGTAAGTGCAGGCTTCCCATGCAGAAGGTTGGAAGTTCGAATCCCAGCCGAGTCAAACCAATGACTTACAACATTGATACTTGTCACTGCCTATCCTGACCATAGATGTTGCTAGGACGTAAAACAACAACAAACAAGCAAAACAAACCTCCTACATTGGATCACTCGATGAGGTGACCAAAAGGGCAGAACACACTTGAGATAAACAGATCCCGTAACAAATCAAACCAAATATTTACTAAATTGATCATAGTTACTACTTTTCTTACTGGGATAGGACAACGATTCATTGACTTACTGTCGGAATATCGAGACTGGGTGAGAAATCAGGTCATGGTACCGGCAGGAGGGTACCCCTAAAGGACTGCACTCTAAAGACACCAAGAGTCTACACTGTGACAAGTTGGCAGTTGTCCTGACATGACCTTAAATATTGCTAGGAGGTAACCAACCATCAACCAAAGCAGTCATGGAATGTGTTTTTAACAAGCGCGAGACTATGCCTAGACTTCTTTTTTTCTTGAAGATTTATTCTGCCTATCATGGATAAGTGTGAATAGTCTTGTTTTCACCATTGACAGTTGGTCTATAGAAAGCCAGAGCCTACACTTTTAACCTCCCTCTTTACATACACATGGGCGTAATCGATTAATCGACTCGGGTCACCCGAGCCACTTTTTGGCGCATGCGCACATCCTGCAGACTCAGGTCGAATAATCGAATATGCTTCTCCACGCTCGGGGTGAAAAAAACGGTGGCCCTTTTTTTTTTTTTTTTAATAGTCAATATAATTACAGCAAAATAGGATTTAAATTGTTTTATGATGGCATAATGTAGTGATATTTCCATTTCATTAATCTATGTTATTACCAAAAAAAAATATGTATGACTTGTACCGGTTGCTGTTATCCTGCAGGATGGTACCAGCGCAAATGTGACGTCATTGCTCCTAGCCACCCGGGCCAAGAGGTGGGTTACTGGGTCGTGTTACCCATTACCCGGGTCGTGTTAATCGATTACGGCCATGGTGTGAGAGTAACTGACCTTTGAATATTATGTAAGTTATACACAGCAGTGGAAATCTAAATTGGCAGAGGTGATGGCATGGGGAACTGGGACTCGAACCCACATTTCTGCCATTGCGTGGTGGGTGTCTTGTCCAAGCTCCATGATCAGCCAACCTACTTACACCTACCTGTGTATGTGTCATTTCAGATGGGTAGGCCAGTGCAATATCAACCCCACACTGCGCTACCCTGATCCTGTGCTACTCTAACCCTGTGCTCATGTGCCCCTGTGCCCCTGTGCTCATGTCCCCCTGTTCCCCTATGCCATTCCTCCTGGTTACCATAATAAACTTTTTACAAGTACCTCAATTCCCACAGAAATCTAGAATAGTTGTTTTGTATCGCTAGAACTGCCACCTCAAAAGCATGTTTTTTTGTTATTACAACCAACTACGCTTCTTTTCTTTTGGTGGGTTTTCTTTAATATCAGAATATTAAGGATTTCGGCAAGCTTCTTTTTTTGAGGGGGGTGGGGAGATTCTAACTCATACCGCCCACGCTGATTCACTCCTACTTCCTGCTACTTCCGGTGAACAATAAGAGCCGGCACCTTGCGGTATCCAGCGGAACCTGGTACGGGCAGACACGGTAGGTGGCGCGGCGCACCCAGCCGGAGAGGTCAGGGGTCAGTGGAGTGAGCGGAGGGAACCCGACCATGCTGGGCCCGGGACCGACGGGCCCCGACTCAGTTCGATAACCTGTTGGCTGGTTGGTTGTTGGAGGTTTACGTCCTGGCAACATCTAAGGTCATATCGAGACGGGTATCAACTTGTGACAGTATGTACTCATGGTGACTTTATAGTGCTGCCCCACTGGGAAAGCAGGTCATCGGAACCATGACCCGATATCCCACTCAGCTACATTATCCTGACACTGAGCTAACCAGTCCTTGTCCTATCCTATTAATGCCGAGCGCCAGGTTAGGAAGCGACAAGTATCAATTTTATAAGTCATTGGTTTCACTCGACCGGGAACCGAACTCACAATCTCCCACACGCGAGGGCCACGCTCTACCAATTCGGCCACCGCGCCCCGTCTGTTTGTTGGTTGGTCTGTGTGTGTATCTGTATGTCTGTATATTTGTCTGTGTGAATCTGTCCGACTGTGTCAGTGTGTAGGCCTATCTCTGCCTGTCTATGTGTCTGTCTGTGTGTGTGTCTGTATAGAGGGTATGCACTGACATCACGCTAAACGGAAGTGCGGCCATTGTAGGAATAGTAACCACAATAACAAACCCAGCAAACTCAATGCATTGTCAATGGCCGTGAGCAATCTTCATAGCAGAAAAAGTTAAATATCTCTAAAACCACACCCCCTAGAAACAAGCCAATTGGAAGACATACAGAAATCATGTTTAACAACCAGATTATATTAAATTTATAAGGTTACTGTTCTGCATTTCTATTCATTTTGAATAAAATTGATGTGTTGCACTGCACGTATCGGCAAACTCAATGCATTGTCAATGGCAGTGAGCAATCTTCATACAGAAAAAGTGAAATATCTCTAAAACTACACCACCCAGAAACAAAGCACTTGGCACACATACAGAAAACATATTCGACGAAAAGATTATGTTCAATTTATAAGGTATGGGTTCTGCATTTCTATTAATTAGGAATAAAACTGAAAGAATGATCTACCTCTCTATGGACTATGTTACTGCAACCGGCAGGTTGTTTACTGGCTGATATCGCCACAATGGCCGCACTTCCGGTTGATGAGGTCACGGGAATACCCTCTATACTACGTCTGTCTGTGTGAGTCGGCCTGGGTGGCGCTCGACACGACACGCTGACAACACGCTGTATGAACGAACGACCCTGCGCCACCATCGTTTTAATAACCGATAAAAATACAGCAAAATAGGATTTAAAGTATTTTATGATGGCCCAGTTTACCTATATTTCCATTTAATTAATCTAAGTTATTCTTTTTATGCACATGGCACGTGTATTTGTCGACTCCACTCGCCGTGTTCTATTTGAATTTCTGACGACTCGGATAACCCGAGTCGCCCGGGTCGTGTTAATCGATTACGGCCCGTTGATGCGAAATCCGCGCATGCGCAGAAGCAGCGCAGAAGCGAGGGACACCTCTGAGCACGGGAACCCGCTGAAACCACCACACCGGGGTTACGTGGCGCGTTCCGTCGGTTCCCAGCGCCACTACGCTTCGGTGAACACAGGCAATGTGTGCGTCCTGGTGGCGGCGTGGGCTGCGTTGTAGGCATGCGCAACCACAGAGGCCAGTGTGTGTGTGTGTGTGTTTATTAGCTGCATTTGACCAGATGACGCGGGAGTTCCTCCACCCACCCCCATCCACACACCCTCACACTCACCCCATTCCTGCCTACTGGGCGCGGTGGCCGAATCGGTAGAGCGTAGGCCTCCCGTGCGGGAGATCGGGATTTAAATTCTAGGTCGAGTCAAACCAACCACTCACAAAATTTATACTTGTCTGTTCTTGTGTTTGTTGTTGTTTTACGTCCTAGCAACATCTAAGGTGATATCAGGACGGGTACCGACTTGTGACAGTGTGCACTCGTGGCGACTTTATAGTGCTGCCCCAGTGGAAGACCAGGCCGCCAGCACCATGACCTGATATCCCACTCAGTCACATTATCTTGACAATGAGCCAACCAGTCCTTGCCCTATCCTAATAATGCCGAGAACCAGGCTAGGAAACGACAAGTATCAATTTCCAAGTCATCGGTTTGACTCGACCAGGGTTCGAACCCAGGACCCTACGATCTACCAACAAGGGAGCCGATTTATACTTGTTACTTCCTAGATTGGCGCTCAGCATTAATAGGATAGACCAAGGACTGGTTAGTTGAACTTAAAGTTGCATAGTCCGATGGTTTTGAATTTCTGTATTTTTTCTGAGATAAATATATTAGATCGATCACTAGTATCTACTTTACATTAGTTCCAAGTTACTTTTATTTTAAATGGTAAGCTTTTGAGATATTTTGAGTCCAAACAGGGAAAATTAGTTTTTGCAAGCTTGCCAAAACTCTGACACCATAGACTTCTGCAGTAACAGGTTCTGTTAAATTGACTCATTATTGCCTTCTATGCGGAAACAAATGCTTAATAAGTGCATCAGTATCTAAGTTAGATATGTAAAATCAAATGTAGATAATTTACTACATCACCATTCCAGCCGCGCGGTGCATTGTGGGATGCATCAAAGCAAAACAAACCCACGAGAAGCACATGACAGATGCTAATACACTGGGTGCAGCTATGAAATGTGCTAGCTTCAGCTCAGCTCAGCTCTTGTTTGAAACATAGAACACTAACTAAAAAAATATATATAATAAATTAAGATATTAATCTTTATCCAGCATTGTATTTACATCAATATAATAAGCACATCTTATTCCATGTGCATTTAGATTTAGACAAATCTGGGCACTCAGACTAGTGTTAGATCCACAGCCAGAGTCAGGTTTACTTATTTTATTCATGTTTTTATTTATATTCTATGGTTAATAACATATGTAGAAATAGAAAATTAGTAGGGTTAATCAGATATTGGTTTATATATTTCTTTGAAACAAGTTTATGTTCACACATTTGACAATTTAATATTTAGAACTAGAATTACTTATGGCTAATGAATGGTGATGTAAACATCAGTCTGTAAAGTGACTGAAATTGTATGTTTCTTAGCTCAAAATGCTTAATTGTGTCTTAAACATATTCATTATATTATTATATTGCATCCTTCTGTCCATGTTTGTGGCAAATTGTTATGTATTTTTATTAATTTTGAATAAAATCGGAGTTTTGCCCTATGCATATCGGCAAACTCAATGGCTGTAAGCCTTTGCTTTGCTGCCAACGCCATTTTCAGTGCATGCGCAGTCGGAATGGTGATCTCGTCTATTGGTTTGGTTTTGAAAATTTGATATTTCATCGGACTATGCCGCTTTAAGTTTCAAGAAAATGTGACTGAGTGGGACATCATGGGTCATGGTGCCAGTGGCCTGATTTCCCAATGGGGCAGCACTATGAAGTCACCATGAGTGTACACTGTCACAAGTCGGCACCCATCCTAATATGACCTTAGATGTTGCCAGGACATAAAACTCCAACAACCAACCCCCATTCCTTCACATTACGCCACACCACCCTCCCTGCCCATGGTTATGTGGCAGTGTGTTGACAAATTGGCTTTTTGTTTGTTTGTTTGTTGTTTTACGTCCTAGCAACATCTAAGGACGGGTACCGACTTGTGACAGTGGGCACTCATGGCGACTTTATATTGCTGCCCCACTGGGAGACCAGGCCACCGGCACCAAGACCTGATATCCCACTCAGTCACATTATCCTGACACTGAGCCAACCAGTCCTTGCCCTATCCTAATAATGCCGAGCAACTGGTTAGGAAACGGCAAGTATCAATTTTTAAGTCATTGGTTTGACTCGACCAGGGTTCAAACCCACACACCCATGGGTCCGGATACCCCAATCTCCCAAAACAGGAGATGAACGCTCAACTCATTCGGCCACGGCCATCCCGTCTGTACACATTGGCCAGACCGCTATCTATCCAACTGTCTGTAAGATTATCAGTGCCCGGATGAGCTATATGCGATTTCGTTGCACAAATAAATATTTACTCTATGTTAAAGTTGGATAATCCCATAAAAGTATACTTTAAAAAAAAAGCAAAACACTTATCTAGATTATGAAGTTACATATCTAACTTAGATAATTTTGCATTAAATAGTTATTTGTTGAGCATAGTGTGCTCGACCACATGAGATTACTTTTAATTTTTTTTTAAATATATGACGTTTTATAGCGTTTTATTCCATCATGCTTTATTCTAATTGTGTTTTATTTCATCATCTGTGTATCACCTGAAAATTCTAATGCCCCGGTCACATATGCGCTAGTGGACGTAGTTGAACGTAGTGGAGGCTAATGCAGTTGAACGTAGTTGAACGTATGGCATCCATACTTGTCCGTGATGTTAACTTGGTAATAACATGGGTGAGCCATGATGTCCGATTACATTTTTGGACGTGTTCAAAAGAGACATTAGAGGCTGAATTTGCATCCGTGATGCTAATGTACTCTAGCATACTCTAGTATGCTCTAGCATACTCTAGCATACTCTAGCATACTTAAAAGAAGCCCTGGTCACATAGCCATTAGTGGACGTAGGTGAACGTAGTGGAGGCTAACGTAGTTGAAGGTACCAGCATCCGTACCGTAACATATTTATCCGTACCGTAACGTATTTATCCATACCAAAACCTGCCGTACCGTACCTTAATGTATTTCAACATAATTTAACGTACTTACACCACGTTTGACCCACGTTAGCCTCCACTACGTTCACCTATACGTTCAACTACGTCCACTGACATGTATGTGATAGGGGCAGGGTCCCTGCCCCGTTTTTGATTGTTTAGGATGTGTTACCAAACAATAATCACAGTACTCTCAGTGTTTCAATACATGTGGTAGCATAAAATACAGATCACTTGTATCATTTGAGTCATTCTGACTACAATATTAATTAGTCGCGTACTTCAGCCATAATCTGTCGACCCAGGGGCCATATGCACCAATCGGAGTTAGGGCCTTAACCGCGGTTTGGGTATCTCCACACGGCTAACTGTGGAAAATTGGTACACCAATGGGGCCAGCGCTAACCGCGGACCGTAGCCTAGGCTAAGCTACCCCAGTTTCAAATCAGGTTTAACTGCTAGCCGGGGCAGTTAGTGTGCCTGTATGGGTCTCAATCTATTGAATGCTATCATATTTAACAGAATTACATAGGCAAATCGTGAAATTTCATTAAATTAACCCTAAAATCGAAGCGAGATTAACGCTGATGCCATACCGGTGGCGATATTAATATTTTCGAATCGATGAATGTAAAGTAAACAAACCGCCGCCTCCGCAGCGACGTCGATATCCATACTGTCCAACGTCAACTAAATATGGCTGCCGCCGTCGCCGCCGAATTCGGCGGCTATATATTAGCCCAAATCTATTAAATGCTGTCATATTTAACAGAATTACATATGCCATAAGTGAAATTTAATTAAATTAACCCTAAATTCGAAGCAATATTCAAGCCGCCGCCGCAGTGGAGGCGTTATTCATATCGTCGACTGGAGGGAATTCCCAAATCTATAAATAAACTCACGGTTAGCTGTCCGTCCCGGCTAGTACATTGGTGCATACCGATTAACACATTTCTCCAACCCGCCGCTACCCTGAGGTAGGTAACCGGAGCTAGCGCCCTAACTCCGGCTAAGCCTATCCCCGATTGGTGCATACGCCCCAGGCCTTTATGCTTACTGGATTTCACACGTTATTAACTTATAGGTTATACCCCCATCACACCAAACTAATTCTCAAAACGTCCGACCCCATTCTAAAACGGGCTGTGATCGGGGTAGAACGTGTAATACCCCCATCACACCAAACTAGTTCTCAAAACGTCAGGCCCCGTTCTAAAATGGGCTGTGATCGGGGTAGAACATGTCACTTTGACCTTGATGCTACTTTGTTCATGCAATTGCTGCCAGATTGCATCACGTCATAACACTTTCCTAGTATGATCGAAGTATGGCAATTCCATTTGTAGTACGTTTGTAGTATGTCCATCTCGTTTTGAGTACGTTGTCACACCGTCTAATTGATGAACAGGATGGTCGCAAGAAAATGTTGAACATCTGCAAAGTTCTGGAGCGCCATTCCGTCCTAGCCCGTCCATAAAAAAAAAAAACCGTAAAAAGTTACTACTGCGTACATTCCGTTCGCACGCAGTTTGAGCCCGTTCGGCAACATTTTCAAGAACTAGTTTGGTGTGATGGGGGTATTAACTTACAGATCCTCTTCTGGCTGATCTAGGTCCTATTGGACCTCTAATGCCAGCTCATCACGGTAAAAAAGAACTATTTGTTTGCACACACATGGAAGTGGACGGAGCCCTGAAGTCATATAATTGTGGGTGTCCTCTCCAATGTCTACCCAGCCTCCTCTCAAATGCTTCTACCGTTGGTGCTTCAACCACTGTCATTTGAAAGAAAAATTAGTGTTTGCTGACTTCAACTATCGGCCTCTCCCTGAAGATCCTTTACCACTGGCTTCGGGTGTTGCTGTCTAGTCTGAGGGCGAACAAATTTGCCATGATATCACCGTCATAGACTCAAGTAATAATCTTACAAGTCTCTATCATATCTCCCCTGAACTGTTGGTGTCCGAGCACACTACTAAGTAAGTACAATCGTTTGAATCAGTGAGGTTGAGGCCAAGCCCAGGACTAACACAATATAACGTTGACAGTTGACCTCTGATTTGACACAGCCATCTTCGCTTGTTCGAAGGATTTCATAAGCATAATAAGCACAGCAATAGGGAAGACCCAGCCAGCTCACGCTTGTTCAGTCTACACTTGTTAGGTCAACCGAGTGAGCGCAACTTCCGGAAACAACCCAGTGAGCTCTTCCCATATACATCAGATGTAGTAGTAGATTCATATTGAAACATAATCACAAATTTTATTCATGTATCATACAGATTAAAGTGTTTGAATGTATGTTTGAAATCTGCTAAACTTCCACCTATGGTTAAATCACACCATATCACTTTTCATCAGTAGTGTAAACAATGGAATAATTACTGGGAAAATGTATTCCCAATGAAGGGCTTGTTAAGTCGACCCACTGGCCATGTAAGGGCTGGTTGGGTCTCCTCCTTTCGTCGCTGTTGTTTACCCTTCTCAGCGATCCGGACGGAAGCTGGATGGACTTGACCTACTTGTGAGTGAAGTCAGGTAAATACATGCACAACTGTCGTCTGCGCCTGGCCTGCGAATTGCACTACAACAATGTCACTCCTCGCAAACATTATTAGCATTTCTAACTAGGACGGCCGCGTATACGCCGCCTTAAACTGTCTGGGATTTAAACGTTATCCCCCGTCGCCGGCATCTGAGAACTGACGATCGGGCATGACGTCACAGGAGGCGGCCCTGCTTGGCGCCGTGTCGGCAGTTGCTCGGGCAGTGGCTGGTCGAGTGTCTCAGGAAGCAGCAGTGTGAGCAGGCTGGCGAGCACGGCGAGAGCACCAAACACGACGAACGGCATGGGCGCAGAGACCCAGCTCTGGGACCGGGGGGATGAGAGAATGGGCGAGAGATAAGCCGTGTTTACACGGGGAATTGTGAAACGTTCTAGACAAGGCGATTTATATGAAGCATTTTAGAGAGATGTTTACACGGCGGAGTTGGAAAGTGTGTCGGCGCCGGGAACCAGCAGGCGCCTGTAGCCGGCAAGCATTGCTATTTGTTTAGTTTACACACGTCGATTCGACGCAGATGTAGCTGCTACGTTAATATCACTTGGAATTTAAGGTTAATTTAATTAAATTTCATTATTTGAGTCTGTAATGCTGTTAAATATGATCGCATTCACTAGATTTCGGCGTAATCGGGCCCTAACACTGCTGGGCATCAGTGATTAGTTACTGCTCCGCCTGTAGCTGGCAAGCACTACTATTTTATACTATTGCCGCCCAGGAACCAGCTGAATCTCTTCATATAAACCACGTCCCGAGGTGGTCTAGATGAACCGTTTCATATGAAGCGATTCAGCCCTAAAATGCCACAGCATCGCGTCTACACAGGAAATGTGAGTCGATTTAGGCAAGTCGTTTCATATGAAACGTTTTAAATCGCCCGTGTAAACACGGCTATAGAAGACCAGCCATTGAACTCTAATTGTGACCCAGCCTAAAAGTGATCGATCACTAGCCTCTCTTTGGTAAATATTACTTCATCTGATTTGTTGTGACCCCCCAATAGCCGATGTCTACTTTTGGTAGGTAGTTAAACAAACAAACAAAAGACTGATTTGTTGAGTTATTTACACAAACATTGAGTTATTTACACAAATATGTATGCATGTGTTATTAACATAATTATATATATATATACATGGGATTTGGAGCGAGTGGTACAGGCGTGAAAGAGACAGGCAAAGAGGACGCGACAGGTGGCGCCACCAGGCGAGGCAGAAAGTCTGACCAGTAGAGGATTGGAGGCGTGTCAATTAGTGGTGGAGTGTCAGGTTTATTTGAACTGAGGACACCGTTCATAGATAATCGGTTTCCGGATAATTATACTCATAGTTATACAGCATATATATATATATATATATATATATATATATGCATTCGCTAATGAGTATGCATACATATGTATACATATATGTATAGATATATATCTGTATGTATATGCATACATATACATATGTATGCATATACGTATGTATGATTGTACGAATACATATGTATGATTGTTGCTTATACAGCACATATATATATATACATTTGCTAATGAGTATGCATACATATGTATACATATATGCATAGATATATATCTGTATGTATATGCATACATATACTACACACTACACATCCATACACTCTGTCCCTCTCACCCACCCCCACATATGTATGCATATACGTATGTATGATTGTACGAATACATATGTATGATTGTTGCTTATACAGCACATATATATATACATTCGCTAATCAGTATGCATACATATTTATACATATATGTATAGATATGCATCTGTATATATATCCATACATATACATGTGTATACATATACGTATGTATGATTGAATGATTGTTGGAATTTTACATCCTGGCAACATCTAAGGACATATCAGGACATGTACCGACTTGTGACAGTGCACACTCATGGTGCTTTATAGTGTTGCCTCACTGGGAAATCAGGCAACCAGCACCATGACAGTGAGCTAACCAGTCCTTGCCCTATCCTATTAATGCTGAGCGTCAGGCTAGGTCGCGACAAGTATCAAATTCATAAGTCACTGGTTTGACTCCGCTAGGATTCGAACTCTCGACCTTCCGTACGGGAGGCCTGCACTCTACTGATTCGGCCACGGCGTCCGGTGGATATGGAATGGCACTCACCAGGGAGACTATGTGAGGAGCAATGATGCCCCCGATACGAGCGGCCATGGAGCATGCGCCGACACCGATGTTCCTGTCCAGGTAGAAGTAATGCCACAAGGTGGCGGTTAGCACACATGGAAAACAGCAATGAATACATGATTTCTGTGACTAGTACGACACCTGGTGATAGGCAATGGCACTCGTGTTGTGGGTCGACAGTGTGTCACTGTGTTGCTTTACACTGACAATTGAGCTTTCCAATCAATCAATAGGATACAGCTATAATTATCAAAAATGATTAAAAAATGGCAAGTATGTTTTCTCTATAAAAGTATAAATCCACATTTGTGCCGAAAAGACTGTCAGTTGTTCAATATGAAGCCAGTGTTAACAAAGCCTCAATTGCCTCTCCACAGACTCTGTGACCCACAAGTCCAGTCTGGATTACACTCTGCGCATGCGTCACGGAAATCGTGTATACCACTGGATTGAGACTGAGACTGAGAGTGTACCGAATCGCCGAATCGCTCCACTCATGTCTGAAGACGATTGGTCCTGAAGGGATTAAGCCGAAAGCACGGTGTCTGTCTCAGATTTAATTGAAGTGGGTTTTTGTAAAAAGAAAATAATAATAATAAATTAAATTGTTTTATTGCAAGCATCGATGCAAACCAGTACCTTCAAAGATGGCCGTGTATATATATATATATATATATATATATATATATATATATATATATATATATACACGGCCATCTTTATATGTATATATAATATATATATATATATATATATGTAAGGACAAGCAACAATGGTAGACTGGCCGATATGATCATTTATTACATCAACAACTATGATCCACCTTTCAATTATATATCTATATAGGCAAATGGCTGGGCAAACCCGCCCTACTGACCGATCAATTAGAATAAACAGTAAGAAGAACATAAGAAAAAAAAAGAAAAAAAACAAGACGAGCGGGCACCGATAAGTGGCTATGGTGCTGGATGGGCAGGCAGTGACCAGCCAAACCAAGCCCAAGGCGGAAGGGGACCCAGACGCCCCCTGGCGGATTGAACTAAAACCTGCTGATCTCGATGGTGGCACCGAATAGGGCATCTCAACTCTCCCGCCCGAACCAGCCGTTAACCTGGCGGATCGCACCTATCTCTACCGGAGCCCACAACGGCTTTTAACCTGATGCACCCTACACCCGTATATACAAGTATATACACAGTATAAATAGGTAGGTAGGGAAGTATGTGGCACAAATGTTGATGCAAGCCAATGCCTTCCAAGATGGCAGCATATATAAGAAGTTAGGCATGTAGACAGGTAATACAAATATCGACGTAAACCAATACTTGCCACAATCAGTAGGCATAGGTAGCTAGGTAGGTAGACAAGTAGGTCTTACACATGTCAACGTAATTCAATGTCTTCCAAGACACCAGGATATATATGTAGGTAGGCAGGTAGATATGTATTACAAATGTTGATGCAAGTCAATGCCTTCCACAATGGCAGTATGTATACTTAGGTAGGCAGGTAGACATGTATTACAAATGTTGATGCAAGTCAATGCCTTCCACAATGGCAGTATGTATACTTAGGTATAGGCCGGTAGACATGTATTACAAATGTTGATGCAAGTCAATGCCTTCCACAATGGCAGTATGTATACTTAGGTAGGCCGGTAGACATGTATTACAAATGTTGATGCAAGTCAATGCCTTCCACAATGGCAGTATGTATACTTAGGGAGGCAGGTGGACATGTATTACAAATGTTGATGCAAGTCAATGCCTTCCACAATGGCAGTATGTATACATAGGTAGGCAGGTGGACATGTTTTTACAAATATTGACACAAACCAATGGACCAGATGCGATGGCCGAATGAGTTGAGCCTGTTTTGGTAGATCGTGGGATTCGAACACACGGGTTCGAAGCCTGGTCGATTCAAACCAATGACTTAAAAATTGATATTTGTCGCTTGATATATATCCCCATCACACCAAACTAGTTCTCACTACGTTCTTGAAAATGTTGCTGAACGGGCTCAAACTGTGTGCGAACGGAATGGACTTAGTAGCAACTTTTTACGGTCTGTTTACGAACGGAATGGACAGGCTAGAAAGGCCCAGTCTCATACACGTTAATGGACGTAGTTGAACGTAGTGGAGGCTAACCTAGTTGAACATAATTGAACGTAGTGAAACGTACTGGCATTCGTACTTCTCCATGGTGATAACGTGATAAGAACGTCTGTGGGCCATGAGTTCCAATTTAAGCTTTGGACATGTTCAAAAGAGCACTATGTTTGAGGCAGATGTAGCCTCCATTATGATAATGTACTCTAGTGTACTCTAGCATACTCTAGCATACTTCTTAATGTACTCTAGTGTACTCTAGCGTACCCTAGCATACTTTGACCCGCACAAAACCTTGGCTGTTCTGCCGTGGTCACATAGCCGTTAGTGGACGAAGTTAAACATAGTTGATCATAGTGGAGGGTAATGTGGTTGAACGTAGTTGAATGTAGTTGGATGTACCAGGATCCATATCCTAACATACCAGGATCTGTACCATAACGTATTTATCCGTACTATTAGGTGGGTCATCAACCAAAGCCTGCCATACCTTAACGTATTTGAACGTAGGGACAGTACATTTCACCCACGTTATTCTATCTACGTTCAACTACGTTCACTAACATATCTGTGACCGACCCTTCACAGAATAGTGCTCCAGAACTTTGAGCATGCCCAAAATTGTCTTGCAGCCACGTTCTACCCCGACCAAAGCCCGTTTTAGAACGGGGTCGGACGGTTTGAGGACTAGTTTGGTGTGATGGAGGTGTAAGCAGGCGCTGGACATTATTAAAATAGGGCAAGGACTGGTTGGCTGAGTGTCAGGATAATATGACTATGTGGGATATCCGGTCATGGTGCTGGTTGCCTGGTCCCCCAGTGGGGAAGCACTATAAAGTCGCCATGAGTGCGCGCTGTCACAAGTTGGTACCCGTCCTGATATGACCTTAGATGTTGCCAGGATGTAAAACTCCAACAACCAACCAACCACAATGCAATGCTTTCCAAGATGGCAGCATAGATAAGGAGATAGGTAAGGCGAGTGGTGGACCAAAAAATCAGACAAATTTACTGGGGTGGTTTTTTCTGAGCTCACCTGATGACGGTTGGAAACAGCTCCGCTGAGAAGATCTGCGTGACGGCCCAGCTGCCGGCGATGCCTGCTCGACCAAGCATGAAGAGCAGGGTAGTGGCCACTGGCCAAGCGGCCATTCCTCCTGCGATTTGGGAAATGTAAGCAAACTGTTATTGAACAGGCCGATATGACTTAATGAGTAAACCACCCGCTTCCCACGTGGTAGGTAGTTGGTTATTGGAGTTTTGCGTCCTGGCAACATCTAAGGTCATATCATGTTTAGATATCGATATAGGCGTGAGGCAGAGCCGGGATAGGTGAAACAGGCCAGGTGGCAGCACCAGAAGAGGCAGGAGGTCTGACCAGTCACTTGAGTAGTTGAGTGCCTTTAGTTGTGTAGTGTCATTCTGGTGCCAACTAGATACACAGTTCATGGTTAATCAGTTTACGGATAATTATACTTGTATACTTGTGTATACAGCACATATATATGTATGTATCTATGTATATATTTTTATATATCTATCATCATCATCATCATGCTGTCGGTCGCGATGCGACAAAGACTGCCTTCATTACTTGACTGCCACTCTCCTGTCGACGGAAGATGAGCTCGAGCAGCGCTCCTTGGTAACCCGGGCGATGACCAAGCCGGTATGGTGTTTTGTGCAGTTTTACATTTCATGAAAGCTGCCTGCAAAAGTGTTGAAGTGCTGCTGGCTTTTGCAAGTTGCCAGCGGCACTCTCTCGGGGAGCAAATAGAGGTTTCACACCGGCAAGAACATGTCGAGACAGGTGCAAAACTATTTGTCCCTGCAGTGGCTGGTCAGGAAATGTTGGGAGTTCCATACATCAACCGCCCTTAATGCTGCCACAGTGACATGGTTTTCTGTTTAGGGTTTGCTCCCTTAGCCTTCGGTTCTGTCAAGAACCTGTACCACAAGGCAGTGGTTTACAACTCTGCAGGGCAGGGGCGTCAAACTCCCTGAGGTATTGCAATACCTGCAATACCTGCATACAAATCATATATATATATGAATATACAGTAAAACCTCCCTATGCCGACCCCTCCATAGATCGACCACTCCCCTATATCGATCGCTTTATTTGAGTCCCAAGAATACCATTGTAAAGATATTCTAACTCTCTAAACCTCCCACCTCCCTAAATGGACCACTTAAAGTCGGTCCCATGGTCGGTCGATTTAGATAGGCTTTAATGTATATAGATATAGAAATATATAGATATATAGAGATACATAGATATATAGAGACATATTTGTTTGACTGTATTGATTGGTGATTTCTTTAGGCCGTGCCAGCAGCACGAGACACAGAGATATATGGAGATATGTAGCGATATAGAGAGCTATATAGAGATATATCGAAAGAAATGGAGATATATAGAGATATACAGAGACATAGATATATATCGATAGATACATAGATAAATATTTATATATAGCCTCTGTGGTGTTCTTTCATTGCATCAGACTAAAGTTCGGCTTGGGCTTAGAACCTGATACAAATTACAATGCATCGTCTGTGGCGAGTTTGTGGTGACTAGTGTTGTTTTCCAACGGGGGTGCCTTACCAGTCAGGTCCACTATGAGGATGGCGACCATAGAAAGTCCAGCTAGGAGCATCAGTGAGAAGAGCGTCTTCCGCCTTCCCAGCCTGCAGAGGCACATAATGACATGTAGAGGTCGCACATTATATAGTTAAAGCTGCATAGTCCGATGATGCATCACATTTTCAAAACCAAAAATAATTATCTGGATTTTTTTTTTTTTTGGGTCCATTAGTTGTTTTAGCAGGGGAAATTTCAGTCATAGACTGGTCTTCCTCATTCCACTGCTGGTCTATAGAAAGCCCAAGCCTACACTTTTACCGACCCAATGGATTTTTAACCTCCCACACCACATAGACATGGTAGAGAAACCGGCCTTTGATGACGCTGTAAGTTATACACAGCGGTGGAAATCCAAATTGGCAGAGCTAGGGACATGGGGAATCGAACCGCCGACCCTCAGATTAGAAAAAAAGTCAGACACTCTAACCACTCTGCCACAGAGAACGAGAGATTTGATTCTACATATCTAAGTTAGATATGGATGCATTTATTCAGCATTTGTTGTCAGATAGACTGTTGTTTGTTTGTTGTTGTTTTACGTCCTAGCAACATCCTAGGTCATATCAGGACGGGTACCGACTTGTGACTTTATAGTGCTGCCCCAACTGAGACATCAGGCCGCCAGCACCATGACCTGATATCCCACTCAGTCACATTATACTGATGCTTAGTCAACCAGTCCTTGCCCTATCGTAATAATGCAGAGCACCTGGCTAGGAAGCGACAATTATCAATTTTTAAGTCATCGATTTGAGTCGACCAGGGTTCGAACCCACGAACCCATGGGTTCGGATCCCCCGATCTCCCAAAACAGGAGACAGACGCTCAACTCATTCGGCAATCCCGTCTGGTCTGCCAAATAGAAGGGAATACCGAGGCAGAAGAAAAATACAATATATCGTATATGTCCCAATAGAAGCACGCTAGCCAATAGAAGCACACCCCCCATTTCAAGATTGAAAGCACACACAAATATATGATTGTATTCAGACTGAATGCATATAAAATATAACAATCCCACTATATTTCAGAGGCACGACAAAAACAAATAAATAGTTACGATCATATTCAGACTGAATGCACATAAAATAAGACAATCCCACTTTATTTCAGAGGCACCACAAAAACAAATCCAATATATTACAAGGATAAGAGGTTAAATCCTGTTGATATATGAATATCTGAATATAATCAGGCATTTTATTATTTTTCCATGCATTCATTACGGCGATATAGCATGTGAAGTCACAGACACTCGGGGAATGTACCCAAATAGAGTGGTTCCAGATTCTGCCAATAAATGTCACTAGCTTAACTGGTGCGGTCAATGAGGTGGTAAATGTGTCGCTTACATTACCTGTTATTGACTATGAGTACGATGACAAGCGGCGGCACCTCGACCAGGCCTGAGATAAAGAAGTTCAGGTACTTGTTTCCGGAGAGGCTGCCAACGTTAAGGGATGACCCATAGTACACCACGCTGCACACGAACCTGAATAGATGCAAATGGTGGTTGGTGATGGTGGTGGTGGGTGGTGGTGGTGGTGGGTGGCGGTGGGTGGTGGTGGGTGGTGGCGGTGGCGGTGGGTGGTGATGGTCATGATGGTGGTGATGGTGGTGGTGATGGTCATGATGGGGGTGATGGTGGTGGTGATGGTCATGGTGGTGATGATGATGGTGATGGTGGTCGTGGGTGGTTGTGGGTGGTCATGGGTGGTCGTGGGTGGTCATGGTGGTGATTCTGGTGGTGATGATGGTGGTGATTGTGGTGGTGATGATGGTGGTGGTGATGGTGGTGGTGTTGGTGGTGGTAGTGGTGGCTGTGTTGGTGGTGTTGGTGGTGGTGTTGGTGGTGGTGCTGGTGATGGTGATATTGATGTTGATGGTGGTGATGATGACGATGACAACAAGGCCGACAGTGGCAGCAACAAATGATAATAATAATAAGGTCAGTGGTAATTATAGTGGTCATGGTAATGGTAATGGTAACCATGATAACAGTCACGATAATGAAAACAATAATAATAACAATAATTCTAAACAAAACAGTGCATGTATAGGTTATTTATGTAAAGTGGCATAATTTGATTAAATCATAATATTTTCAAATGCAAAGCATCCAGCAAAATTTGATCCCATTTATCCAACTTAGAAACTCATTCATCATTTCATGATGGTTTCTCATTCATGAATGTTAAAACTATACACTGAACAGGTTAAGTAGGGTGTGGAACGTGGCCTTGATTCGAGTAAGGGGAGCCGGTGTAGCAGGAAATCGCAAACCCTGTAAATCGCAAACCCCCACTTGTGATTTCCTAGGAAATCGCAAACCCCCAATCCATATATGGGCATGGGGGGTTTGCGATTTCCTAGGAAATCACATATCCCCCCTGGAGATCGCAAACCCCCCATGTTAATGATACAGATAGTTGTTCTGGCTTTTCTTATTGATGTAGTCTAGTATCTTTGACAACAAATTGACCTGGTCCCCTAGCCTTCTTGTGCGCAGTGAATAATGGCCCTTGCTGTGAGAGGCATGAAATTAAAAATAATCAATTAATCCATCTCGTGAGGGATCCCCCTTATATGAAAATAAATGTGGCAGCCTATGTATGTGCAGCCTATGTATGTGCAAAGTGACTGATAGTTTTGTAGGGAATTTGATATTTGTTAGTTCAAAGTGTTTAAAGAAGTTGTGCTGGCTTTTCTTAATGTTGTAGCTTAGTATCTTTGACAAAAATTGATCTGGTGCCTTATCCTTCTTGTGAGTCATCAATAGCAGTGAAAAGGGCCTTTGCTGTGACAGCATGACATCAAAACTAATCAATTAATCCATCTTGATCCTCCTTGAATCCATTTTATCCCCCAGATCTGGTAGAAGTTCAAAATCAAACATAGGCCTATAGCTGCCCTACTTGTGGTCATAAATGCTACAAAGCATGGGGGGGTTTGTAATTTCCAAGGGGGGTTTGTGATTTCCTAGTAAATCGCAAACCCCGGGGTGTGCAATTTCCAGGGGTTTGCGATTTACTGCCACACCGGAGACCATGTGGGAGAAAGAACAATTTATTTCACAAGTGAGGGAGGGTTACAGTGCGGGGAATCAGTCCAGCTCGTCGATGTCGAGGGGGGGCCTCCCGGAGCGCTGGAAGCGCTGAGGCTGCCGGAGCCGACCCCTATGTAGTAGTCCTTAAATAGAGGGTGGGTGCTGGTGAAATGTTGCTCGTTTGGGGAAGCGAAACCGAATGGTTCTGTGCAGGGGGGAGGTTTCGCTTAGTGTTCGCCGAGGCCGCTTGGGGTGTGGTGGGTATCCGGCTCCCCTCACCGAATCAACCACAATTCGGAAATTATGCGCCAATCGTCCAGACTTACCAAGCAAAGTCCAGACTTACCAAGCATACAGGAGGAGCAGGGTGTTCTTGGACATGGTCCGCGTTCTGAACAGGTCATTGTAACTATACGACTTATGCTTTCCATTCTGGGGAATAAAACATAAAAGAGTTCAGGCACAAAAACCCGTCAACGGCAATCTTCTGTTCCGTTAACGGCAATCCAAAAATGCCATTAAAATAAATATTTTTTAAATCTTCAATTTAATTTTCACTAATTCCACTTTTCTTATGATGAAATGATTATGGAGCAATGAACAACAGCAAAAATAGGAATGTACAAAACTGTATTGTTTGGTGGTTTTATTGCAATGTTTATCTCTATTTTTGGATTGGCCTTTACTGGGGAGGGGGTGGGTTGCCTGAACTCTTCTGTTGTAAATAATCCATATTTGGGTTATTCTCTAAAAAAATGGGCACTACATATTTGGCGCCCACGTAACGATACTGATAATTACATTTTTTGTTGTATCGATAGCTAGTCAAGTTAAGTATTTCGTGGTGTTCTCTGAGGCGGAGTGGTTAGAGTGTCTGACTTTTTTCTATGTCAGACTCCTAATCTGAAGGTCAGTGGTTCGATTCCGCATGCCCCCACCTCTGCCAATTTGGATTTCCACTGCTGTGTAGAACGTACAACGTCATCAAAAGCCAATTGCTCTCATACCATGTCTATGTGGTGTGAGAGGTTAAGAATCCCTTGGGTCGGTAAAAGTGTCGGCTGGGGCTTTCTATCGAAAAACTGTCTAATGGTGAAAACAAGCCTATTCGGGCTTATCCATGATAGGCAGTATAAATCTTCAAGGAAAAAAAATACAAAATACAAAATTCTGCATCTGTGTATTAAGTATATTAGCAATATTACATATATTTAATCTATCCCACAAAAGATATCAAAAGAATACATGTACGATTTTGTATTTAAGTAAATAAAATTTAAAAAGGTGAAAATTGTCTGGGGGGGGGGGAGAGGCTTACCACCAGAACCCTCTTAGTGCCTTGACCCTTCGGCACTTGTATGTTGACACAAACGAGTGGCAAGGGCATAGGGCACGAGGGGATTATGTGAGCACACACACCCCCCCCCCTCCTCAGGGAATGCTTTAATCTAGTACTGGGTTGCTTTTGTGCCTTTTTGTGAGGGAGAGGTGGGGGGCACTTCCCCCCCCCCCCAACCCCCGCCCTGCTAACTACAACCCTGGAATCTACTCTCTGCAATTCTTTGAAGTTGATGTTATGATAACCGGCTCTCACAATGAACCCCCCAGTGTTATGTAATGCCTTTGCAGTGGTTCTACACTTTTTTCTAGGTCAGATGCCTGATCTGAGGGTCGGTGGTTCGACTCCCCATGCCCCACCTCTGCCAATTTGGATTTCCACCGCTGTGTATAACTTACAGCGTCATCAAAGGCCAGTTGCTCTCATACCATGCCTATGTGGTGTGGGAGGTTAAAAGTCCCTTGGGTCGGTAAAAGTGTAGGCCCAGGCTTTCTATCGACAAACTGGCTACTTACAATGCATTATAGTAATTTATACATACGTACATACACATACATATGCATACATACAAACCTACACACAAATACATGCATACATACAAACATGCAAACATACACACATACATACATACATACATACATACATATATACATACATCGACAGTGATGTGCTTAAGCTGCCTCAACTAAACCACTTGCGTTCACACACACAACTTAGGCCGATTCAAGCTAAGTCGCCTCATCTAATCCACCTAGCAAAGCAGTCGACTCAGTCCTAATTTGTCTCAACATCGTATTCACATGCGCGTCTTGAGGCGACTTAGATGAGGCGAACTAGATAAGGCGACTTAACGTATGTGTGTGAACGGGGCTTTATAGCTTCAGTTCCACTCACCTCTAAGTGCAGGACAATAGCCACGTCGGGGGCTGGGCGGCCATTTGACTCGGCCATGAGGGTGAGTATTCGGCCAGCCTCCTTATGCCGGCCTTGCTGGAGCAACCACCGGGGACTCTCCGGGATGAACCTGCCACGGCCGGGCAGAAAACCACAGTCAGGATGGATTTATTGATGGATGAGGTCCGATGGAATCATTTTAATTTTACACTAATTCCACTTTTCATATGATCAGAGGGTTATGGAGCAATGAACAAAATAGTAGGAATATAAGGAAATAAACTTTTTGAAGGTTTGATTCCAATGTTTATCTCTATTTTGGGATTGGCGTTTACGTGGTTTTACGCCTGAACTATTCACATTAAAAAAAATCAAAACACTTGCATTTGTCGCCACATATAAGTGATTAGTGAAGGTGTGTGACCTACCGTCAGGTGACCAGAAGGAGTGTGACCTACCGCCAGGTGACCAGAAGGGGTGTGACCTACCACCCGGTGACTAGAAGAGGTGTGTCCTACCGCCAGGTGACTAGAAGAGGTGTGACCTACCGACAGGTGACCAGAATAGGTGTGACCTACCGCCAGGTGACTAGAAGAGATGTGACCTACATACAGGTGACTAGAAGAGGTGTGAACTACCGCCAGGTGACCAGAAGGGGTGTGACCTACCGACAGGTGACCAGAATAGGTGTGACCTACTGCCAGGTGACCAGAAGGGGTGTGACCTACCGACAGGTGACCAGAATAGGTGTGACCTACTTCCAGGTGACCAGAAGAGGAGGGACCTACCGCCAGGTGACCAGAATAGGTGTGACCTACTGCCAGGTGACCAGAAGGGGTGTGACCTACCGCCAGGTGACCAGAATATGTGTGACCTACTGCTAGGTGACGAGAATGGGTGTGACCTACCGACAGGTGACCAGAAGGGGTGTGACCTACCGACAGGTGACCAGGAGGGGGGTGACCTACCGCCAGGTGACCAGAATAGGTGTGACCTACTGCCTGGTGATCAGAAGGGGTGTGACATACCGCAGGTGACCAGTATGGATGTGACCTACTGATAGGTGATCAGAATGGGTTGTGACATGCCCCGAGGTGACCAGAAGGGGTGTGACCTACCGCCAGGTGAAGAGGAGGGGTGCTCCAGCCAGGGCGGTGATGGCCGACAGGTGGCGCCAGTCGCGAACGACGTAGGCGAGCAGGGCGAGTGACATGACGCCGCACGACCAGAAGCCGACGCAGCCGCAGAAGGTGCGCCACTGACGGCCGACAAGTTCGAGCGGAAGCACGAAGTTCACCAGCAGCGTGCCTGCACTCCGACACCAGGTGATGACAGTGAATAATAATGATGACTAATAGGCCCTTTCAATGTTTACAAACATCGTGTATGCGCGCGCACATTGGATGAAGAACGAAGGCACACTGCCATTGAGTTTGCCGATACGCGCAGTGCAACACGTCAATTTTATTCAAAATTAATAGAAATGCTGAACTCTAACCTTATAAATTTAATTAAATCTTTTCAGTGAATATGTTTTCTGTATGTGTGCCAAGCGGTTTGTTTCTAGGTGGTGTAGCTTTAGAGATATTTAACTTTTTCTGTATGAAGATTGCTCATGGCTATTGAAAATGCATTGAATTGGCCAATACGCGCAGTGCAAAACATCAATTTTATTCAAAATTAATAGAAATACAGAACCCCAACCTAATAAATTTAATATAATCTTTTTGTTGAATATGTTTTCTGTATGTATATCGATCGGTTTGTTTTTAGGTGGTGTAGCTTTAGAGATATTTCACTTTTTCTGTATAAAGATTGCTCATAACCATTGAGTTTGCACTGACCTAAATACCTATGCTGATGTCATAAGGCCAAATAAAATGAAATCAAAGTTGGTGATCATCCTTTTGCTGACACAAATCAGGGTCGGACGGGCGGTTTTTATTTTGATTTATTTATATTTTTTCAAAATTGCATATCAATTATGATACAGCTCTAGAAGTTTCAATTTTGGAAATCAAATATTTAAATTTTTACATATGTTTGAGGCCTCCCAACATGTAAAGCAAGCATACAGTTATGTAATTGTCTCTAAAACTTATGAAAGTTGAATTGCTGCTAGCCTAACTGATTTTTAACAGTTTTAACTAAAAAAAATCAGGGGCGGGCAATTTTTCAGGCACAGGTGTGGATGATCACCAATTTCTTTTTATTTGGCCTAATAATGAATAAATAACAAAGTGGTCATGTTATTACTAGACTTTACCCTTAAAGCTAACTTTGGTTTGTTGTTTGTTTTACGTCCTAGCAACATTATATGGTCATATCAGGACGGGTAGGCCTACCGACTTGTGACAGTACGCATTCCTGGTGACTTTATAGTGCTGCCCCACTGGGAGATCAGGCCACTGGCACCATGACCCAATATCCCACTCAGTCACATTATCCTAATACTGAGCTAACCCGTCCTTGCCCTAGCCTCGTAATGTTGAGTGCCAGGCTAGGTAGCGACAAGTATAAATTGTGTATGTCCGAGGCTTGACTCGGCTAGGATTCGGACATCGTTCACCAAACCATAATGGAATGATAATAATGAAGATTTAATAGAGTGCCCTTACCATCATGAACCATTCCAAAGTGCTTCCCAAAACTACAGTATTACATATTTACAAGTGAGGCGGGAACAGGCATGAAACGCCAGACGGGATGGGCGAATGAGTTGAGCGTCCGTCTCCCGTTTTGGTAGATCGTGGGATTCGAACACACGGGTCCGAAACCTGATCGAGTCAAACCAACGACTTAAATAACAATTGATACTTGTCGCTTCCTTGCCAGGCGCTCAGTATTATTAGGATAGGGCAATGACTGGTTCGCACAGTGTCAAGATAATGTGCAATATCAGGTCATGGTGCTGGCAGCCTGGTTTCCCAGTGGGGCAGCACTATAAAGTCACCATGAGTGTGCACTGTCACAAGTCAGTACCCATCATAATATGACCTTCAATGTTGCCAGCATATAAAACTACAACAACCAACAACAAGCGTGAAAGGGGAGGGAGGTATTTCAATTGATTACCTCGTTTTATAATGCATTAGTGCCACCTGTCTTCAGTAGTAGAGTAGAGCAGTAGTGCTAGTAGTAGTATTAATAGTAGAAGTAGTAGTAATAGTAGTAGTAGTGGTAATAGTAGTAGTAATAGTAGTACTAGTAGTAATAGTAGTAGTAATAGTAATAGTATTAGTAGTGATAGTAGTAGTAATAGTAGTAATAATAGTAGTAATAGTATTAGTAGTAATAGTAGTGTAATAGTAGTAGTATAGTAGTAGTTAGTAGTAATAGTAGTAGTAATAGTAGTAGTAATAGTAGTAGTAATAGTAGTAGTAATAGTAATAGTAGTAGTAATAGTAGTAGTAATAGTAGTAGTAATAGTAGTAGTAATAGTAGTAGTAATAGTAGTAGTAATAGTAGTAATAATACTAGTACTAGTAGTAGTAATAGTAGTAGTTGTAATAGTAGTAATAGTAGTAGTAATAGTAGTAGTAGTAGAATAGTAGTAGTTGTAATAGTAGTAATAGTAGTAGTAATGGGATGTGTGTGTGTCTGTGTGTGTGTGTGTGTGTGTCTGTGTGTGTGTGAGTGTGTCTGTGTGTGCACGCGCTCTGTGTGTCTGTGTGTCCGTGTTTGCCCCCCGGCCGACTCACCGCCGAAGAAGGCGCCGATGAGGAACTTGAGCGCGGCGTACAGCTGCCAGGAACCAGCGAAGGACGACAGGAGCCCGGCAAGTAGCAGCAGCCCGTACACGCCGAACAGCACCCGGCGCCGCCCGAACACGTCCGCCAGCTGCCCTGTCGCGCATGCGCCGACCAGCACGCCCGCCATCTGGATCGTCATCACCCACGTGCGTACGTAGCTGCGCGCGCACACCAGGTCCCACTGCGCAATCGCAAACGGAAACCACGTTAGAGATGCCAACATTGTGTGACCAAAAATTGGAAGATTTTAACATTTTATTAGCAAGATAAGTTGTTGTGTGGCAACATGTGGCATGACAATCGGACATATATCATGACATGGTATAATCTAGATAAAAGATTCACCCAGTACTTGTAGTACACGGGTGAACGACAACGTAGTCTAAATACAGGCGAAAAACATTAGTATGGAACAGGGAGTAGAATGCCTGCTTCCAGTATCAAATGTATACTTATATCGGCAAAGAGTTGGTGAAATGGGAGAGAATGCAAAAAGACAAGATGGCAGCCGTAGAACGCCGTCGATTTCACTTTCAAATCTTATTAAACTAGATATTATATTATATTTTTCAACTCAAAGGTAGCGGGCTAATAATAAGACATGTAAAGAATAATTGTTGCTTCTTACATTGCGAAATTAGGCTCTCATTTCATTGACCCGCATTTTCAACCGTTTTTATATAGGGTTGGTATTCACCCGTGTACTGAGTACCAGGTGAATCCTTTATCTAGGTATAATCGTACAATATATAATATGTACATATAGTTATATTATATACTTTTTCGTACATGTCCCACCATGTGTCTCCAGGTGTGTCAGTTTCTAGGCTCTGCTTGCCACCTTGAGCTGCTGATGTCATTAAGCTGCCAAATTGGCAAGAAATTAAACTTAAAACCAAAAACTAATGACCATTAACACAAACAGGTGAAGGCAGTCAGAAAAAAATAACTATAGGTGACCAAAGAACTAACCAATTGTAGAACAAACAGTCTGACAGAGGGTAGGGAGATGTGGGAGAATTCTTACATACAGAGAAAGAAGGCATGCAGTAGATAGCTTATGCTTACAAACAGAGAAAGAAGGCATGCGGTAGATAGCTACACAACAACTGAATGTAAATCAAACAAGGGGAGCCACGAGACTATTACTCTAGAACAGCAATTGGTTGGTTGGTTGTTGGAATTTTACATCCTGGCAACAGGTCATATCAGGATGGGTACCGACTTGTGACAGGGTCATATCAGGATGGGTACCGACTTGTGACAGGGTCATATCAGGATGGGTACCGACTTGTGACAGTGCACACTCTTGGTGACTTTATAGTGCTGCCCAACAGGGGAAATCAGGCCGCCAGCACCAGGATCCGATATCCCACTCAGTCCCATTATCCTGACACTGAGCTAACCAGTCATTATCATTAGTGATTACAATTAACCGCTATTGGCAGCATAAATACACCATCACCAAAAATAAATAAATAAAATCGGGGTTACTTGGCCCTCTGCAAACAGTAACCTAGACTTAGACTGGGCCGCTTACCTCGGTGACAATAGACGTGTAGTCGGCAGCGTACACCCTGCCCGCGCAGACATCGCCGGAAGCCGTGCATTTGTTGTCCACATCGCCCGGGGCCCCTCGCACCCCGGACTCGGCCGCGTAGGACGTGGACAACAAGGACACGGAGGCGGCGCCGGTGATGTTGGACGTGTCGCCGGGCGGCGGGCAGGTCCAGGCCGGGCTGGCCGCCGTGAAGACGTGCTGGAGGAGAACCCAGGCGGCAGGCACGTCGAAGGCACTCACCAACAGGAAGACCCGCACCTGGTAGCGGCCGAACATGCCTACCCGCTGCAGCAAGTCCTCAAAGTCCAGCCCCTTATTCTCCGCCACCACGGTTGTCCTGGTCGCCGCCATTTTGTTTAAATATTCTGTTTGGCTCTCGCGTTTGAGTTATTCCAAAACGCGCTGCCTCGTGTAGGTTGCCTGTGCCTCTCTGTGTAATGAGTAGAAAGAGTTTGATTGATTGGATTGGCTGTATGCTGTGTTGGCAGCAACAGTAATAAAATACTAATATTCATGGCATTACAACATGTCTAATACCCCACTCTGATCTTGAGACCATTCGTTTTCACTCATATCAAATCTGTATGGCAGAATGAGTGGGGACGAAAATACAAATAACAAACTACATAAAATCGTTCCAACTGTGGGGAGGGCACCGTGGACCCATGTGGGGGGTCAACGAGACCAAGTGGTCCTTAGCCACTGCCACGTTGGTCATTCGTGGCTTACACACTCTTTCCTGCTCAAGCGGGATCCACCCCCCCTCCAGAATGTATTGAATGTCAGACCCCACTGACACTCAAACACATATTATTAAACTGTGTTGATTTTATGATGTTGCACCAACAATTTTACAAAGCAAACAGCATGCATGATCTGTTTACTAATGTAAAACAAGAAGAAATTTGAGCTTTCTTGAGGGTAGCAGGGCCGTACCACCTCATATATAGTTTATTAAATCAATCTTTACCAATTTACTAAGAATGACTTTTACCTGGGATTTATTTTCATTGACCATAATTTTTATAATTGTGAGCTTTTAAGCTTCATATGTGCCTTTTGACAAATATTTGATTGTGTGTTTTTACACTCTGCGTAAAAGTGATGGTTAAACGAAAATGGACAGAATACAAGTTAAACACTTCTCGCCGTGAATATGGTCTTTGTTGCCGACATGGCACGTAAAACAACCACCAATCAATCAATCAATCAATATTCATGGTGAAAAGTTCAACTTTATCCAGTCAGTTTCGTTTGATGAAAAGAAAATATGTTGACAGCATTTATATGTTTACAGTACAGTTTACAAGGGGTGGGGGGGGGGGGAGTGAAGTGGGGGTAGGATTGGTTAGGTGGTGGTTGAGGTTATTCATTAGTTATTAGTGAAGATTGGTGGTTAGTTGTGATTAATGGTGTCAAGTCCCATATGGGAAAGAGGCGGAGGCCTTAGGTGTTAGGGTCTGGGTGACCAACAGTGTTGATAAAATCCGTATTCTGCCGGTGGAAGTAGAGTTTCAGAACGTCTACATATAGTTAGAGAAGGAAATGCCAAGAGGTATACATACTGGAATTTACATTTTTCACAGATGGGATGGCTGAATGAGTTAGAGCGTCCGACTCTCATGTTGGTAGAGTGTGGGGTATTGGGTTCGAATCCTGGTCGAATCAAACTGATGACTTAAAAGTTGTTACTTGTCGCTTCCTAGCCAGGCGCTGAGCATTATTAGGAATGGGCAAGGAGCAGTGGAATGAGGAAGACCAATCGCCCGTGATTGAAATTTCCCCTGCCTAAACAACTAATGTACCCCAGAAAAAACACCCCAAAAAAAACACATGGTCTTAACAGCAATACTGCAGTAGACAAGTAGTCTCACACCCATCAGAACTATTCAGTTATTTAGTCACTGTTGTAGACTGTTGCAAGAAATGAAATTAGATTGCATTATAAATAAGCCTAAATACAATATTTTAGAAGTTTAGTATATTAGTGTGCATCCATTACTACCACTAGTATCCATCAGGACCGGGAACTAACGGTCCTAGACCAGACTGGATGGACGAATGAGTTGAGCATCCGTCTCCTCTTTTGGGAGATCGGAGGATCCGAACACATGGGTTCGTGGGTTCGAACCCTCGTCGAGTCAAACCTATGACTTAAAAATTGATACTTGTCGCTTCCTAGCCTGGCGTTCGGCATTATTAGGATAGGGGAAGGCCTGGTTGGCTTAGTGTCAGGATAATGTCACTGAGTGGGATATCAGGTCATGGTACTGGTGGTCTGGTGTCCCACTCCCAGTGAGGCAGCACTATAAAGTCACCATGAGTGCGTACTGTCACAAGTCGGTACCCATCCTGATATGACCTTAGATGTTCCTAGGACCTAAATCAACAACAAACAAATTAACTAACTGTCCTGACACGAGAACCAGCAACAAACTTCAGGACCAGCTCAGGTTTGGTTCAATCTGGGTAGTGGTAAGAAGTAGCTGGAGTTGGGGAGACAGGTGGCGCTCCCTACTCGTCCGTGGATGGGGGCGGAACTAATAGGGCTTGCCGGCCGAGACAACGCTAGGTGTCGCTCGTCTACTCTCGTCCGCACTCTTTGTGTACTATGAGTATGACTGCCTGACTATATGACTGCCTGTATGCCTGCATGACTGCTTACCTGTATATATGTTTGCCCGTTTGCCTGCCTGCATATATGAATATCTGTTTGCATATATGACTTCCTGCCTGCATGTATGCCTGTCTGTATTCCTGCTTGCCTGTATGACTGCCTGTATGGTTACCTGCATATGTGACGGTGTGTCTGCTTGCCTGCCTGTATGTCTGTTTGTATCCTTTCCTGTATGACTGCCTGCCTGTATGACTGTATGCCTGTATGACTGTCTGCCTGTATGACTGTCTGCCTGTATGACTGCTTGCCTGTATGACTGGCTGCCTGTATGACTGCCTGTGTGCATGCCTGTATGTGTGCCAGCCTGCCTATATGAATGTATGTTTGCCTGTATGACTGCCTGCCTGTATGACTGCCTGTGTACATGCCTGTCTGTGTGTCTGCCTGCCTATATGAAGGTATGTTTGCCTGTATGACTGCCTGCCTGTATGACTGCCTGTGTGCATGCCTGTATGTGTGTCTGCCTGCCTATATGAAGGTATGTTTGCCTGTATGACTGCCTGCCTGTATGACTGCCTGTGTACATGCCTGTCTGTGTGTCTGCCTGCCTATATGAATGTATGTTTGCCTGTATGACTGCCTGCCTGCATGTATGACTGCTTGTCTTCCTGCTTCCCTGTTTGCCTGCCTATGTGACTGCTTGCATGCATGCCTGTTTGTCTGCCTGCCTATATATCTGCTTGTTTATCTGCTTGCCTGTATGACTGGCTGCCTGTATGACTGCCTGTGTGCATGCCTGTATGTGTGCCAGCCTGCCTATATGAATGTATGTTTGCCTGTATGACTGCCTGCCTGTATGACTGCCTGTGTACATGCCTGTCTGTGTGTCTGCCTGCCTATATGAAGGTATGTTTGCCTGTATGACTGCCTGCCTGTATGACTGCCTGTGTGCATGCCTGTATGTGTGTCTGCCTGCCTATATGAAGGTATGTTTGCCTGTATGACTGCCTGCCTGTATGACTGCCTGTGTACATGCCTGTCTGTGTGTCTGCCTGCCTATATGAATGTATGTTTGCCTGTATGACTGCCTGCCTGCATGTATGACTGCTTGTCTTCCTGCTTCCCTGTTTGCCTGCCTATGTGACTGCTTGCATGCATGCCTGTTTGTCTGCCTGCCTATATGAATGTATGTTTGTCTGTATGACTGCCTGCACATATGAGACTGTAAAACTGCCTGTAAAACTGCATGCATGCATGCATGTATGTATGCCTGTCTGTATGTATATATATATATATATATCCCTGCGTGTTTTTGTGTATGCATGTATACATGTATGTTTGCCTGCCTGTATGTAGGCCTATATATGTATGTCTGTTTGCCTGTCTGTATGTATGTATGCCTGTCTGTTTATTTGCCTCCCTCCCTGCCTCCCTCTCTCACCCCTTTCCTGGCTTTCTGCCTCCTTCCACCCACTCCATCTCTCCTTCTCTCCTTCCCTCCCTCCCTCCCTCTCTCCTTCTCTCCGTCTCTCCGGATTTACTGATAGTACACGAGCGCCACCTAGTGTTATCTCGGCCGGCCGGCAAGCACTATTAATGAAGTGCCAGTTCCGACTAGTGAGAGTTTGCAGAACTACGCAGGCAATGAGGGACCACTTCATTTGGAATAATACTAGTATAATAAAATATACAGTATTCATGTTGAATATGGTAATGTTTCAGTATTATAGAACTAGACTGTTGATAGTTGTAAAGCTTTCACAGAAGAGTTTGTCCAATGTGTGTTTGAGTGCTTCTTTGCATGGTTTGTTTTTCCTGTTTTGTTGTTTATATTGTCTTGCTTAGAGCCCCTCACAGGTGGCGCCAGTGTGGCCAATACTGTACTACACAGGGCCAGTTAGATAGGATATAGTGGGTATACTATAATATAGGGACCTGAAGATAGATAGTGTTCTTGTTTATATTTTTATAATAGATTATAGAGCATATATATATATACAGTAAAACCTCTCTATACCGACCCCTCCACAGATCCACCACTCCCCTATATCGATCGCTTTATTTGGGTCCCAAAAATACCATTGTAAGGATATTCTAACTCTCTAAGCCGACCACCTCCCTAAGTGGACCACTTAAAGTCGGCCCCATGGTCGGTCGATTTAGAGAGGTTTGACTGTATATATATACTGTGTATTCTCGTGTAAAAGTCGAATTTTTAAGATGTTTTCATAAAGTTGGATAGTCCGATGGTTTTAAGTTTCTGTCATTTTCTGAGATAAATATATCAGCTTGATCGCTATAATCTACCTTACTTTACTTCGACGTAACTTATTTTAAATGGCTAACTTTTGAGATATTTGAAGTGGAAACATGTCAAATTAGTTTTGGCAAGCACACCAAAACTTGACATAATAATTTGGAATGTTTACAGCTATTAATTGGAAGGCTTTTACTTTTCGTTTCAATATCACAAAAGTAGGACACAGTTTCCGAAAATGACCCATATATAAATGTACATGGACTTGTTCCTAGTTTATACCCGATATCAGAAGCAGGTCATCAGGAACATTACGCTATTTGTTCTCTCCCTACCCGCTATTATGAGTAGAATGTGCTCGGGTATCCGGTATCCGGTATTCACCTCTCCAGTAATTCAGCACCAGACCTCCAGATCGGATGCAGCCCCCATTGTCTGTCAACACCACTGTAAATATGTTAATTAATAAGCTCCATTGCTCTCCGGGTGATGATGCTTTGATTCCTTTTTTTTTTTTTAATGTTGAAAACTTAGAGCCTGATAAATACAAATCAATCACACTGACAGTACAGCTTACGTTTTTTTTTAAATGACGCTTCTATTGTTGCGGTACCGTTGCGACAGAAGGATATTCTAAAATCACGGTACCATGACAGCAATGCGGCAGTATAACATCACCATTGATATAGATCGGCTATCTAGCGCTCACAGTACCGTTCTTTTAGATCCAAACATTGCTGCATTCAGACCAATGGGGATGCCTCTATTGTCATGGTATCATGGCGACAGAAGGATATTCTAAAATCACGATACTGTGACAGCAGTGCAGCAGTCTAGCATCACGGTACCGTTGATATAAATCAGCAGTCTAGCTTCATGGTACCCTTCTTTTAGATCCAAACTCTATAGTCAATCCTTACCCAAAATATCTAACCCTAACCCTAATCCTTAGCTGCACTGTGATTGTAGAATAATCCACTGTTGTCACGGTACTGTGACTATAGAATCTCCCGCTAGGGGCACGGTACTGTGACAATAGCCACTCGGCAACAAAATGATCCAATATGTACATCATGAACCATATGTCACGTGCATACCCACACTATTGTAAGGCATGTATAGCCTAACGAATGAATCCTCTTTTCGACTCTCACAAGCTGTTCCTTGTCGCACGCGGGGTGTGTCCTTAGATGATCCTTTCTAGTGCTTTTTGGTGCCTATTTCAACGACAAACCACAGTTGTCCCACTCTGCAAACATTCCGCTCCGCCATGTGGTGTACAGCCTGCCTCCTTTCACACTGCTAGATCACAACTCGGGTGAGGACTGATTAATAACTGGCTGGTGTGTGTGTGGCCTCTGGTTCGGTCACTGAATATGTAGGCCGGCGCGATTGGGTTGTTTGAGTACCCGACTGAACCTCCTCCATATTAAAGCTGCATAGTCCGATGGTTTTGAGTTTCTGTCATTTTCTGAGATAAGTATATTAGGTTGATCGTTATAATCTACATTACAACTTTTATTTTAAATGGCTACCGTTGGAGATATATGAAGTGCAAACATGCCAAATTAATTTTGGCAAGCACACCAAAACTCTGACACCATAGACCTCGTCAGTAACGGGTTCTATTAAACTGACTCAGTATTCCCTTCTATGTGGCAATGTATGCTTACTAAGTGAATCAGTATCCAAGTTAGATATGTAGAATCAAATCAGGATCAAGGTTTTGGTTTTGAAAATGTAATGCTTCATCGGACTATGCAGCTTCAAAGTTGCATAGTCCGATGCTTTTGAGCTTCGGCCATTTTTCTGAGATAAATATATTAAATTGATTGTTATAATCTATCTTACTTTAGTTTGCAGTAGCTTTGATTTTAAATTACTAACCTTCGAGATATTTGAGGCGCAAGCATGTAAGATTAATTTTGGCAAGCATGCCAAAACTCTGACACCATAGGCTCATGCAGAAACAGGTTCTATTAAATTCACTCGGCATGCCCTTCTATGTTGCAACAAATGCTTAATAACTCTATCAGTATCTAAGTTAGATATGTAGAATCAACTATAGGTGAGTGTTTTGGTTTTGAAAATTTGATGTTTTCATCGGACTATGCAACTTAAACACGAATACAGGGTGTCGTCACCTCCCTCCCGCCATTTGATCCAGTCTGCAATCAGAGATGATCATGGGTCGCATAACACTTCCATCATTTTCACTGATGTACAATTAGTGGTTATTTAGGTGTGGTTGTTGGAGTTTTATGTCCTGGCAACATCTAAGGTCATATCAGGACGAGTACCGACTTGTGACAGTGCACACTCATGGCGACTCATGTGACAGTGCTGCCCCACTGGGAGACCAGGCCACCATGTAAAATTCTCCGATTAAGTATATATTGAATATCGAGATGGCTAAACATGAAACAGTACTCCCTTTATAATGCTCACACCGGGGGAGGGAAACAATGCCCCTTTAAGCACAATCCCTCCACCTTATCTTACCCAGCCACAAGGTCACCACATGTTATGTAAGCCCATGCTAACCAGGTGGTGGCCAAAGCTGGGTGGGAGGGGGCTGAGTCCTTAAAGCAGCCAATGGTGAACTATGTTAAGGAGAGATTATGCGGGAGAGGAGTGACCGGTGTGCAGGAATGTAAGAGCCAATAAGAATGTCTATAACATCCACTGTTGCATGTATCTAAAAACATATATAAACTGAATAAAACTAAGCATGAGGATCTTTTTATCTACCTCCACTTCTGCTGGTGCTGGACTCGAATTGTGTGTTGTGTCATGTGTGTCTCTACTATGGGGTAACCTCTGATATATAATTCATATGAATAGGAGATATAAAAAGAGGGACACTGAAGATAGTATGCCTTATGCAGGATAGTATGCCTTATGCAGGGTAGTATGCCTTATGCAGGATAGTATGCCTTATGTAGGATAGCATGCCTTATGCAGGATAGTAATTAGTATGCCTTTATGAACCGCATGCAGTATACTGGATGTCCGGGCAGTATAGTCTTGTCGAGCAGTACAGCTACTAAATGAGAGAGCATAATATAAGTAACCACAGCCCTCACGTACCACCTAACTGGATCGGCCATCAATAGCATTCAAACGCCCGCATATATGATATGCGGGGACCCGCAAATACGGGATTTCATAACCAGCTCCATGACCTGATATCCCACTCAGTCACATTATCATGACACTGAATCAAGCAGTCTTTGCCCTATTCTAATAATGCTGAGCGCCTGGCTAGAAAGCAACAAGTATCAATTTGTATGTCATTGGTTTGACTCGACCAGGATTCGAACCCCATGGGTTCGAATCCCACGATCTACCAACTCGGGAGACGGGCTAAGTTCCCGTGTGGATATGTAGGCCTACTGACTGGCAACAGTTATCATTGATAACGAATTTATAGCGCTGCCACCGGACGCGGTAGCCTAATCGGTAGAGCGCAGGCTTCTCGTGCAGAAGGTTGGAGTTTGAATACCAGCCAAGTCAAACCGATGACTTATCAAATTTATACTTGTCGCTACATAGCCTGGCGCTTGGCATTAATAGGATAGGACAAGTTAGCACAGTATCAGGATAATGTGACTGTGTAGGATATTGGGTCATGGTGCCAGCGGCCTGGCCTCCAAGTGTGACAGCACTATAAAGTCACCATGAGTGCACTCTCACAAGTCGGTACCCATTCTGATATGACCCTAGATGTTGATAGGACTTAAAACAACAACAACACAAACATATAGTGCTGCCCCACTGGGATCCCGATATCCCACTCAGTCATATTAGCGCGACAATGAAGAAACCTGTGCATATTTCTATTCTACTCATACCGAGAATCGAGCTAAAGTAGCGACAAGTGTAGGTGGGTTCACCAAAATATGCGTTACTTAAGGCCCTGTCAGACTACGATGTATGGCAGCGGCGTGTGCGCAACGTGTCGAAATAATTTGAAAATAAAAATAGGTCGAGATACGGCGACCTATGCCGAGTGTACTCGACCTATGCCCAACCTATACATAGCCTATGACGCCATATGCCAACATGTTGGTTAGCATACGCTAAGGCCATATATCGTAGTGTGACAGCCCCTATACCGACAGCCAACACGCTGGGCATACACTCGCAATATGCTAGGGGTACGCCAGCACACGTTAGAGGCACGTTAGACGTAAACTAGGTGTACGCTATATATGCCAGAGATACGCGGTTCAACATACGGCTAACCTATGCTGACCTATCCCTAACTTATCCGTAACCTATGCCGGCGTACGTCCAGCATACATCCAGCGTATGAGAAACGTATGAGCTACACATATATATATGTCAATTATTGTAAGTGACAGTTTTATTCTCTTTTTATTTAGTGGCAACAAAAATTCTGTTCCATCGTATTTTAATACTTTTTAAGAACCATCTATACACATGATATAGAATTGTTTGTTGCGATTCTGATAGTGCGCACCCAGGACGACTTTATAGAGGTGCGCAAGACTGTAGGTAGTTCAGGGTGAATCTTGTATCTAGTTTTCCCTGTGTATAAGGGAGAGGGCCGTAGCTCAGAGTGTCTGCCTGTGAAGGTGTCGTCATCCTATCGATCCTGATCATTGCAGTTTGGGCTATTTTCTGTTCCAACCAGTGGTCCACAACTGGCTCATCAAAGTATGTGCTATCCTGTCTGTGGGAAAGTGGATATAATTATAAAATACCCCTTGCTGCTTATCTGAAAGAGTAGCCGCCTATGTGGTGGCAGCAGGTTTCCTCCAAAGAAATATGTCAGAAGGACCATATGTTTGACATCCAATAGCCGATGATAAAAATCAATGAACTCTAGAGGGATCATTAAATAAACGAAGCTTTACTTTCCCTGGGCCTCGTTCAGGGTATTCCTCACAATCAACTCCAAGACGTCTCCGCAACGGGGTTTTTTCCCCCCATTTTGTATTCAACGTCTGCCCTGGAGAAAACTCCAAGATGTCGCGTTTTCGAGTAGGAGGCGAAAACCAAAAATTCCACTTCCAAAATGGGTGCCGTTGCCAGGTTTTTATTTGAATTTGGGTATGTTTTCAATACAGTTATTAATTAAGATGAGCTGTGACAGTTTACTTTTGGTACGTTTCTTGCTAACAAATTTATTTTAAATTTTCATTCTTTAGTTTATAAAAAAAAAAATGTAAAGTTGTGTGCTCAAAATATTTGGTTGCACATGCGCACCGAGTAGCGGCAAGTGCACATTATGGAGGACACCATTTTCGAAACATCTGACTGCTAAAACGCCGTTCAGAGTAGGACATTTTGAATTTCTCCGAAACGCCTTCGAGGTACAAGTTGATAGCGGCCCTGAAAACATTTGCTGGTTAGGAGACGGTAAAAGGACCATCACTGCCGAATATCATCCGAAGCTTTGCTCACTGATGACGCTAGGTGGGAGGATATGACGCCGTGATATCGCGCTAATCCGCTAGAGGGCATCACTGCTTGGCGTATGCTTTAGGATCAATGGTTTTGAGTTTCTATCATTTTCTGAGCTAAATATATAAGATTGATTCTTCAAGTTTACCTTACTTTAACTTGAAATAACTTTTATTTTAAATGGCTAACTTTTGTGATATTTGATGTGTAAACATTACAAATTAATTTTGGCAGGCATGCCAAAACACCATATGCTTCTGCAGTAACAGGTTCTATTCAATTGCCTCAGTATTCCCTTCTAATTGGAGAGAATTTTTCTTTCTTCTTCTTGAAGATTTATACTGCCTACCATGGACAAGTCTGAATAGACCATTAGACAGTTTGTTGATATAAAGGCCCTGTCACACTATGACATTTCCCCCGTGCGCCGCCAATGCGCAAGATATTTGCTAGGGCTCGAGACACGTCCAACTTTTCGGCGTTGTGGGAGAAAATTCTACAAGTTGCAGCGTGCTAGTAGTGTGTTGGTGGCGCGTCCGTAATGCCCCCTCCAACACGTCGGCGCGTGTTGGCACGCGCCGAAAGTTTTGTGCAAGCACAAAACGATCGGCGTGACCCGACGCGCGGCGACGTGTCCATTCACACGTTGCTATCACTGAACGTGGGCCGACGCGCCGTTAACGCGCCGTTAATGCGCGCGTAACGCTTCCCGACGCTTCGCCCAAAAAGGCAACACGTCGGCGCGTGTTGGTGAGAAACGTCATAATGTGACAGGGCCTTAAAGCCCGAGCCTACACTTTTACTGACCCAAAGGATTTTTAACCTCCCACAGCACATAGACATGGTGTGAGAGCAACTGGCCTTTGATGATGCTGTAAGTCAACAGTTTAATAAAAAATTATCATGTGGGTTTTATTTACAGAAGAGGAAGTGGAGTAAATCATATAACACATGTGGGGAAAAAACAAGTTAAATAGTTTATTACAAGTTCGCATTATACATAATTGAAGTCAGCTGTGTTAGTTTTAACTATGACACAGCACAGTATGGAGACTACACACGACACAATGTGCACAAAGACCGTATGGCTCATAGTCATAGCGAGAATTCTGACACAATTACAACAGAAAATGAAGTTAAGATTGTATGGTCCTATTCAGAACTGACCACTCACTTCAACAAATAATGCGCTTAATAAGTCATGAAGGGAGAAGGTGAGAAGAAAAGCCACCGGAACAAGACTTTCCATTTGTATCTACCAGGGTCCGTACATATGTGAAGATATAGAATTTAAAGGGACCATGTATAGGCCACTGAGACTCGTACCGTACTCCGACAAATGCTCTCCAAGCATACCTTTGCAGGTTTTCAGTTTATGTAACTGTATACATGGGGGGGGGGGGGGGGGGGGGGGGGGAGAGTGCTGAAATTGGTTGCTCCTGTTGTGCTGTAGTTAGTCCAGCAGCACTGACAAGGCTTTTAGACAACCATATAGAGAAACATGTTAGAATTTGCAATCTAAAATGCTAAATATAAAGTTCAAATGTTTATTTCTCATAACCAGCTACTTTTTGTGTGAATAATTGATTAAATCATGTAGATTAATATACTTTAAAAGTTGAGTTGAGAGCTGTCTGTGGCTGCCATCTTGGTGGTTGCCATAGCTTCCCCTGTGTGTGGGGAACCCCTCTAGGTCATGTGATGAGGGAATCCCATCTGTGATGTCATTCATACATCACAGACCTCAATACTCTCCTCCCACATGTTCAGTTGCATGAACTGAAAAAACTAAGCAAAGGTATGTTTGGAGAGCTTTTGATGCTGGATACTTTTGTATCTGGGTGAGGTATACCCGGCGACTTTAAGGCTATTTCAAGACTGTTTTTGATAGGAATTCAAGACTATTTTCATTTGGATTTCAGGAGGGAGAAAAAACAATGGCGAATTGCAATTTCAGACTAATTTAGATCGGTGTGGACAGTTTAATGGAATTCAAGGCTTTTCAAGACTAAAGACCCAAAATAGGTTAAATGCAAGGCCTTGAAATGGGGCAAATGAAGTTCAAGGCTTTCCAGGCCACGTACGGACCTTGGTTTACGATAGGACCACGTTTGTTGTGCCGTTTAGGGATTTTGATTTTGTTTTTGGCTCGACTGCCAAATAGTGGTCTAGGCCACCTTATCCGGGGAGGGGGGTGGCTACTTAAGCCTGTCACGTGGTAACTATTACTTCTGTATTGATAACCCATGACAAATCAACCTGAGTGATTGTTATCGTGTGGTTTATAGCCATATAGGAGAACATAGGGTGACATGCTGCTGCATAGTCAGGTAACGCGTAACTTCCACAGAGTAAGGCGGCCACTAGCAAGGTGGAACAGTCCACCATCGGGACTACTGCGCTAGTGTGCTGCCACCTGCCGTTCCTTCTGATGTGGCAACAGCCAGAGCTGTGGAGACCGCCACCATTTTTTCGTAGGGCTCAGGTGAGGATTCCCACTACCAAAGACAATGTCTGACAAGACAAACCACCCAGCGCTTTCACATGGGAATTTCTTAAACAATCATGCAGTTCTGACACCCAATGGCAAATAAGGCAATTGGACAGGTCCCCATGCCCAGCCTGACTGTCGTACCATTAAAACAAGGGGATAGGTTACCGAGTCCACCCTGACTACTGTACCATTAAAGACAATGTACAACAATTATAGTCAATTATTATTCAATTATATATTAAATAATTATTATTCAATTATAGCGAAATTATAGAGGGAGATGCACACTGGGTAAGTATAACATTTTAATTGCCATTTAATGCGCACCTTGTTTGCCGTGGGATGGCGCCACTGCACCTGTATTTCACTGGAAAGCGCTGAGTGGCGCGTCTTGTCTTACATTGTCTTTGTTACTACTACATGGAGTTAGTTGAAAGCACAATTAAGCGCTAGTCCTACCTAAAGCACCCAGTACAAAACACACATTGTTTGTGTAGGTGAAGTGGAATATTTCCCGCCTAGTCTTTATTGTCATTTTGTCGCGCGAGTAATAATGCTGTTGATGATTGAAACAGGGTGAAGGTTAGTAGCTTACAGCCGCCTCAGCAACAAAGTCCACACATTATGACAAATAGCCTTTATCTGGTTAAAGTTGCATAGTCCGATGGTTTTGAGTTTGTCATTTTCGGGGATAAATATATTAGGTTGATCGTTATGATCTACCTTACTTTAGTTTGAAGTAACTTTGATTTTAAATGGATAACTTTTTAGATATTTGAAGTACAAACATGCCAAATTAATTTAGGCAAGAACGCCAAAACTTTGACACTATTTGCTTCTGCAGTAACATATACAATTAGATTGCCTCAATATTCCCTTCTATTTGGTGATAACTGTTTAATAAGTGTAACAGTATTGAAGTTAGATATATATAACAAAATTTAGGTAATTGCTTTGGTTTTCAAAATTTGATATTTTCATCGGACTATGCAGCCTTAGGCACAAATTTGAATTAATAAGCTTTCTTTCAGATTATTTATGTCAGTACCACATCGTAACGGGTTTAGCATCATGTAAAACGGTTGCTTGTTTGTTGCTTTATGTCCTAATAACATCTAAGGTCATATCAGGACGGGTACGGACTTGTGACACTGTGCACTCGTGGCAACTTTATAGTGCTGCCCCACTGGGAGACTGGGCCACCAGCACCATGACCCAATATCCCACTCAGTGACATTATCCTGACACTGAGCCAACCAGTCCTTGCCATATCCTAATAATACTGCATGCTTGGCTAGGAAGCGACAAGTATCAATTTTTAGGTCATTGGTTTGACTCGAACAGGGTTCAAACCTACAAACCGATGGATTCGGATCCTCCAATCTGCCAAAACAGGGAGACGGACGTTCAACTCATTAGGCCATCCCATCTGGTATATGTAAAACGGTATTGTGGCTCAAATTTTCCGTGTGAATTCAGTTTTCGTTTCTTCACATAAATAAGACCACAACTGACATGCACAAACAATATATGTATATTTTAATTTGATAAAATTTAATTACAGTGTGGTAATGGAAGATGTGTTTGGATGGTGCATATAAATATAATACACGTTATAGAAAATTCTTTGATGACAAACAAATGTATTGCTATATATTTGTTTGAAGACATGTATATATATAATTATATATATATACATAACGTAAATAAAAGCATTTGTTTTAAAACCTCGTAATATGTTCTATGCAACATACTGTCGACCGAACGATAAAACGTAATTCCAGTAACAATAAAGAGGAGAAAGATCCAGAGGAGGGAGAGAAAATAGTGGGTGTATTGAGGGGGGGGGGGGGGGGGAGAATGGTTGGGGTGGAGGGGGACTTGAGAGGAAGGGGTGATGGGGGGGTACGCTGGCGGGCGGACGGAGAGAGGGAGAGGTGGGTGGGAGAGAGAGAGAGGGAGAGAGAGAGAGAGGGAGAGGTGGGTGGGAGAGAGAGAGAGGGAGAGGTGGGTGGGAGAGAGAGAGAGAGAGAGAGAGAGAGAGAGAGAGGGGGGGGGAATGGTGGGACGGGGGAACGGTGGGACGGGGACGTGGGAGGGAGGGGGTGAGCGGGGGACGCGGGCGGGCGGAGAGTGGGAGGTAAGGGTGGAGAGAGGGAGGGGGAAGGGGGGATGGGGAAGGGGCAGGAGGGGGGAGGGAGGGAGGGGGAGGGAGGGCGGGAGGGGGAGGAGGGGGGTGGAGGGGGAGGGAGGGGGAGGAAGGGGGGAGGGAGGGGAAGGGGAGGGGACGCGGGCGGACGGAGTGAGGGATGGGTGGGGGAGAGGGAGGGATGGATGGGGTAGGGAGGGTGGGAGAGGGGGAGGGGAGGCGTGGAGGGAGGGATGGGGGAGGGAGGGAGGGAGGGAGGGAGGGAGGGAGGGAGGGAGGGAGGGAGGGAGGGAGGGAGGGAGGGAAGGATGGGGGAGGAGGGAGATGAGGAGGGACGCGGGCGGACGGAGTGAGGGCGGGATGGGTCGGGGAGAGGGAAGGATGGACGGGGTAGGGAGGGTAGGAGAGAGGGAGGGAGGGGGGGAGAAGAGAGGACAGAGAAAAGGGGAGAAAAGTGAGAAGGGAGGGATAGAAGAGGGTTGGATATACGAAAAGTCTCGGTTAAAAATGTTCGCACTAACTAAAACATCATCACAGACCAAAATTAATATATAACCATGAAAACGTAGACCAAACACAAGAGATAATCAGAGCGTTGTCCACATCAACAAGATTAGCTGTAATCGTTTTGTTTCTATAATAAAACACCTCCATGGCTCACAGATGGCACAATTTGTTTTAAATGTGTTTATAATAATTACAATTCCGCAAACACACAAAAAGGATGAACCATACTAGACGACTGGTTATATGATCTACCATCCAGCCTCTGCCATAAATCTCTCAATAGAGACCATCACTGCTTTAATATACTTTACAATGGCTGTTTATGTCAGTTCTATTTATAACAATAGAAGAAAATACATATCGTCATACAAACGAAGCCATGATGGCTTTAACAAAAAAAGTTAAGCTCATAATATTTTCCACAACACTTGGAACATTTTCCATATTTAATTAATACACATAATTATTCTTTTTGTTTAATCACTGAAATCCAACACATAACAATGTATGTGCTATTTTGATAACACCGTAGAAATGACTGTTGCACAATTTCAAAATGTTATAACTGATCGCAAAAGTCTAAGCCTTTACGACTTATCTAAACAGAAAAAAAAAACACCCCCACCCCACCCCCAAGAGAATTTACAACTTGGGACGCTCGACGCTACAATGTATGTACATGAACGATATCTAAGTTTAAATGTAGAATGCAACACATGAAAACTGCTACTAGCAGCCATGTCATATTAATAACATGAAAAGCATAGCTCGCACTTGAAAAAAAATACCCATAAAAAAACAAATTAAAAGAAAGGGAGAGAAAAAAAAAAGAGAAAAAAGGGAGATCTAAAAATAATTGACAACAGTTCCGTTCACCTAATTTTACACCATTCACGGGGAACAAATGGGAGTTCCATATTCAGGACACATTTCAGGACACTCATTTATATTATAACGAGGGCAGTGTAACCAAGACTGAAACTGAAACCTCTCATTTTTCAGTAGGTCTATAAATTTTACAGAAAAGTGGCAAGTACAACTTTAGGACGATCACTCCCTTTGATGCTTACCTCCTAACAACTCATCGTCAAACCGGAAGAGGAAAGCTTGTTTGTTTGTTGTTTTACGTCCTAGCAACATCAAAGGTCTCATCAGGATGGTGGAAGGAGAAAGCTACCGGCGTGACTCATGCGAATCTGGACGCATGCCCAGCAAGGCAGAGACCCGGTGTTGCAGTTTCCGCGGCACACCAGTTTGCGAGGGACACATCGCTTCTGCGCATGCGTCAAAATCGAACAGCATCGTCACTAACCTTATGAATTTAATATAATGATTTTGGTAAAGATGTTTTCTATATGTGTACAAGCGATTTGTTTCTAGGTGGTGTGGTCTTAGAGATATTTCACCTTTGCTGTATTTTCTCTATGCAGATTGCTCACGACCATTGACAATGCCTTGAGTTTGATGGTACGCGCAGTGCAAAACATTAGTTGTACTCAAAATTAATAGAAATCAAGAACCCTAACCGTATCAAATTAATATAATCTTTTTGCTTAAGATGTTTTCTATATGTGTACCAAGCGGTTTGTTTCTAGGTGGTGTAATTTGAGAGATATTTGACTTTTTCTGTATAAAGATCACTCACGGCCATTGACAATGCATTTGAATAGATGTGTCCCTCGCAAACTGGTGTGCCGCGCAAACTGCAACACCGGGTTTCGTTGCCGACCTGAGCAGATCCCATTAAAACATATCGGATATCGGTATGACCAGTACTGCCATCAGGCGGGTATATTGGTTTATTACTATTAGGCCATGTATCTATAGACTGTTCCCTTGTGGCATGTTCCCTTGTTCCATGTTTGCTTGTGACCTTGTGACGTACCACACAGACAATGAGCCTGTGTTTTGCATTGGTTGGACCCAGGGACTTTATCGCCTTGTGCACAGCACATGTGACATACTGACCGGGAACATAGAGAATGAACATATTCATTGTACTACAGCGCATCAAAGGTCACAAGGTCATGGTAACAAGCAAACACGGAACAATGGAACACAAAAAAGTTTGTTTTATAATAACGACGCCTCTAGAGCACATTGATTTTTATCATCGGCTATTGGACGTCAAACATTTGGTCAATCGGACACATTTCTTTTAGACGAAACCTGCTGCCGCCACATAGGCTACTCTTTCCGATAAGCAGCAAGGGGTCTTTTATATGCACTTTCCCACAAACAGGACAGCACATACCACAGCCTTTGATGAACCAGTTATGGACCACTGGTTGGAACGGAAAATAGCCCAAACTGCAAATGTATCCCCTTAGCAGGATCGATCGGATGACCCACACCTTCACAGGTGGACACTCTACTGTCTGAGCTACGTCGCACTCCCTACAATGGAACACCACAATGGAACAGTTTATGGACACACCCACAGCCTTACTGACCTATCACGAGTGCCAGATAGAGACATTACACCGTGCTATGCAATTGAGGATGAAGAACCAATGTTAACCAATTTATCCCGCACTATACTGTTATAGCTTCTTAAAGTGTGACCAGAAATTCTTCAGGTTTTTGGGGCTTTTCTTTTTTTTAATTCTCTGCAACAAAGTGAAGGTTTTTTGGGGTTGTTGTTTTGTTGCATCAAAGTGAAGAAAACTAGTTGAAAATACTGGATTGCAGTTCAAAGATTTGCAGGAAATAGGAAGTTTTGAGGAGAAATTGAAAGGAAAATGGGAATAAATAGGAAAATGGGAATAAATAGGAAAATGTGCCAGGCTACAGGATAAAGGTAAAGGGGGGGGGGGGGGGGGGGGGGGTTGTAGGTACGCCATACACAATGTCAGTTGTCGACACAGCTTGAACACGGCAAGGGTTGGAGAGGGGGGTGGGGAGGAGGCAGACGCTTCCTACAGCCGTTTCCATGCAACTAGTTGAGGCTGTTTCAAGTACAGCCCAATTACCCACTACCTTTTATATCTATTCAATGCGCATAATTGAACTATGCTTGTTAATATTTTATTAAAAGTTATATAAGCATATATACAAAATACATATTTAGGATTTCAAATATAATTCCCCATGAAATTATGAGATTTGGTGCTAAAGTAGGGAATTGGTTAGATAAAAGATTCACCTGGTACTTGTAGTACATGGGTGAAGACCAGCCTTATATAAATACGGGCGAAAATAGCGTTAGTATGGAAGAAGAAGTAGAATGCCTGGCACCAGTGTCAAATGGTTACTTATATCAGAACAGAGTTGGTGAAATGGGAGAGAATGCAAGAAGACAAGATGGCGGCCAGAGAACGCTGTCGATTTCACTTATGAATTGCATTAAAGTATATGTTTTATTATATTTTCCAACTCAAAGGTAGCGGGTAAACATGAAGACATACACAAAGAATAAATGTTGCTTCTTAGATTGTGAAATTAGGCTCTCATAAATACTGATTTCATTAGCCCGATTTTTCGACCGTTTTGATATAAGGCTGGTTTTCACCCCTGTACTGGAAGTATGGGGTGAATCTTGTATCTAGGAATTGGTTAGATTACCGTTCCAGTGGCCTTTGGCTAAGACGCCATTTTCTCACGATCCATATTTTACAAACATGCGGAGGGGGAAGTGGGGGTGGGGGTGTTGTAGGGTATGCCATACACAATGTCAATTGTTGACACAGCTTGAACACGGCAATATATATTAAAGTTGAAAACACAACAGGACTCTCCCCCGCCCCCCCCCCCCACACACACACTTTTTTTCCCATCTGTATTTGTAAAGCCTAATGGTGAGCAGAAATCTGTTATTTTAAGGTTCCAACTCTTTTTTAGACTTCTTTAATGACTTTTTAGGACCATTAAAACTGTTTCTTAAGGACCAAAATGAAGAAATTCAACAGCTTTTTCAGCATGCAATAATTCCAGGTTCTGAGTATGCTCCACTAGTCCTATTGCCCATCAGGTGGGGAAAAATTCCAATTTAAACTTTGGGAGGACAGCCAAGGTTGGCCCAAAATAATTGTCTGTCTGCAAACAAACAATTAACTTGGCCTAACAACAAAAATACCTTAAAGTGCAAGTTACGTGATGAAAAAGTCAGGCTAAACAAAGTTAGATTATTGACATCAGCATGGTTGGTGCTACATATGATTCAAATTTGTCATGTTTTTGTGTAGGTTTTAATGACTTATAATACTTTTTGCATTGCAGCCATTGCAGCCAACCTTCTTCGAGAAGACGGCACCCATTGATTGATTGAATACTTTTTGTATAATTGTCGGACTTTTCAGTACTTAATTTTTGTATTTTCCAAAGCTAGTACTTTTTATGTTTTTTATTACCAGTACGAGTCCTGTCTTTGCGGAAGCTCGGGGGAAAATAACAGATTTGTGTTCTTGGCTGAACAGTAACATATTCTGGTGGGAGAGGGGGGGGAACTTCAGCTCAGACAGACTTCCTGGAGGACAATCCTGTAAGTGAGGACACATTATGGAACACTCAATGATTGCAAACGCATCGCAGTCACTTTGAAATTATATATTTTTAAAAGGGGGGGGGGGGGAGCAGTTTTCGCTTTTTCACATACATGCATATATCAAGTCTTAATTACAAAGCCCCAAATTGTAGCTGTTTTTTGTACACATCTTCGTTGGGCTTTGTTTTTTTATAATAAAATTGTTCAAATCCAGGAGTCCTGGCTAGAGGATTATAGTAAGTTGTTTTTTGTCGCATGAGACACGCGATCGGGCACAGTCCGATTATCACTGACCTCCACTAGTGACACGCATCACCGAGCACCAAAGTAGAGGTCACTTCCGGTCACCACTTCCGGTTATTTCCATGACTGTCATAGGTCACCGGAGTAGAATAGGCTTCCACCCGAAATAGTCGAAGCTCCATCACTAAATGCATCGAAAAACAAGACTTGATCAATTTTGGACTCAGTATGGGTATAATCAGTCCACCCGCATGACTACTATAATTACTCTACAGGCTGAATCTGTTAACAGGTTATTAAGTATTATGCATAAATATATAAATAGAATAGGATAAGTATAAGTAAGTATAGGAATACAGGTGAATCACAACTGAAACTAGCAATTCTATGGGGATGGAGATGTGGGTGGGGGGCTAGGCGTTGGGGTTTGGGGTTTGGGCTGGGGCTGGGGTTTCGGGGTTGGGATTTGGGGGGAGAGGACAACGACTACACGTCACTGATTAACTTTTTAGTCTTATCAAAGACCACCAACTCTAACAGTAACACGTGATCTGTGACATCACATGAAAATACCTAATTGTTTGTGGAAGTGGCAAGCGAGGGGTGAGGGGGTGGGTCGGGCGGGGCCTAAAGGGACTGACAATTGTCACCAAAGTTACACAGTAAAACTTGTTGCAGTCACATGTAGGCAGTAGAGAGGGAGAGGGAGAGGGGGTTGGAGAGGGAGGGGGAGAAGGGGGAGCAGAAGGACGGGGATAGGGAGAAGGAGGGGGAGAAGGAGAGGGAGAGGGAGAAGGAGAGGGAGAGGGAGAGGGAGAAAGGGGAGCAGAAGGACATGGAGAGAGAGAAGGAGAGTGAGAAGGAGAGGGAGCGGGAGAAGGAGAGGGAAAAGGATAGGGAGAAGGAGAGGGAGAAGGAGAAGGAGAGGGAGAGGGAGGAAGGAGAGAAATCTGGTATAGAAATTTGGTGTCTGGTAACGTTTGGTTCTCTGTGATTTATACATTTTTTTCACAACACCCCCTAAACATAATCCAGATTATTGGACAATTGCCTAGTTCACATTCCGCACGCTACAAGTTTTTACAAGAGGTCCATTAATGCAGAAGGTATCTCAGACATCCTAACAACATGAGGCGAATATAAACATACATAGGGGTCTTTCAAAGTTGTCAACATGTTCACGCTTGTTCATAGCATAGAATACGGGGCGGGGGGGGGGGGGTTAGCTATGTACAACTTTTATGGTTTAATAGAATTTTGATATCACATAAGCCAGTCATGTTCAACGATAAAATGTTGATGTGTACTACGTCGTGGTAAAGGGGCAGGAGCTTTCTGGGAAAGTAATGAGTAATACTCTTTGTACAACTGTGAAAAAGCTTCGAACTTTGTCTAACCCATTAGTATGTACACTGTTCGATAGAAGTTAACCATGCCATCACCTCTGCCAATTTGGATTATCACCGCTGTGTATAATTTATAGCATCATCAAAGGGCAGTTGCTCTCATACCATGTCTACGTGGTGTGAGTACTGGTGTGGGAGATTAAAAATCCCTTGAGTCAATAAAAGTGTAGGTTCGGGCTTTCTATCGAGTAACGGTCTAATGGTGAAAACAAGACTACTAAGACTTATTCATGATAGGCAGTATAAATCTTCAATAAAAAATATAAAAGATTTTAACAGAATGAGGCCCACAATAAGATTCACACAACTTTGATTCTTTCACCTGACCAAAGTTATTATTTACTGATTCAGTCAATGAGGAAAGACAACTGAATTCATTATTAATAGCCGTTTGTGTGAGTGAGATCTAGATAGGAATATACTGAGACGTCGATGGTAGCCTTCGCTGCTGCATCTTAGAACCTTGGCCAGTTAAAGTTGCATCGTCTGAAGGTTTTGAGTTTGTATCATTTTCTGAGATAAATACATTAGGTTGGTATTTATCTTACTTTAGTTTGAAGTCACTTTGCTTTAAAATGACTAAGTTGGCAGATGTTTGAAGTGGAAACATGCAAAATTAATGTTTGCATGCTTGTCAAAATTCTGACCGTTATAGGTTTCAGCAGTTACAGGTTATATTAAATTGACCTTCTATGTAGCGCCAAATGTTTAATAAGAGCACAAGTATCTAAGTTAGATGTGTAGGAAAAGATTTAGATAAGTGTTTTGCTTTTGAAAATTTGTTGGCTATGTAGGATCAAATTTAAATAACTGTTTTGCTTTTGAAAATTTGAGGCTTTTATCGGACTATGCAACTTTGAGAGCATGTGCGTTCTTACCACGATTACCGTATATGTCGCAATAGATGCGCACTGCGCGAGTGCAGACACATGGATACGCGTCTATTCAAAGTTAAAGAATTTCATGTATTTGTTTTTGTTGTGCCTCTGAAATAAAGTGGCATGGTCTTATTTTATGTGCATTCAGTCTGAAAATGATCATAAATTTGTGCGTGCTTTCAATCTTGAAATGGGGGATGTGCTTCTCTTGAGTAGCGTGCTTCTATTGGGGCATATACGGTAGGTAGATATTAGAGCTGTAGATAAGTCAATGCCAAATCGGTATTTTTGATTGCGGGTTGTTAATGTTGCATAGTTCGATAGCTTCGAATTTCTGCTAGGTTTCTTTTCAAGGTAAATATATTAGGTTGATCATTATAATCTACATTACTTAGAAGTAACTTTGATTTTAAAGGGTTAACGTTGGTGATATTTGAAGTAAAAAATAAACTGCAAGATTATTGTTGGTGTGCCGGGCGCCATAGGCTTTAGCAGTGTTGACTTGGTATCCCCATATATGCAGCGATAAATGCCTAAAACGTACGCCACTATCTAAGTTGGATATGTAGGCGCAAACCTAGGTGAGTGTTTTGGTTTGGAGAATGTGATACTTTCGTCGTACTATGTAGATAAAAGATTCACCCCTACCCACAGTAGGAGTGAAGAACGACCCATTAGAAACAATACCGAAAGGCTGGGTAAAGGAAATGAGCACACAACTTCATAATCTAAGAAGCAAAATATATTCTTCACATAATTCTTCATATTTAGCCACTACTTTTGATTTGAAAAATATAATAAAACATGTACTTTTTAAGTGATCTTGTTACCGGAAGTCTTCTCAGGAGTATCGACCAAGCACCATCGTCCGGAAAAATGGCCCCACCTGCAGTGGTAGGGAAACGAGAGATTGGTTGGTTGTTGAAGTCTTACGTCCTGGCAATTATCTAAGGTCATATCAGGATGGGTACCGACTTGTGACAGTGCGCACTCATGGTGACTTTATAGTGCTGCCCCACTCTAGACCAGGTCACTGGCACCATGACCCGATATCCCACACAGCCACATTATCCTGACACTGTGATAACCAGTCCTTGTCCTATCCTATCCTATTAATGCAAAGCGCTAGGCTAGGAAGCGACAAGTATCAACTTTATATGTCATTGGTTTGACTCAGCTGGGATTCGAACTCCCGACGGCCTACGCTCTACCGATTCAGCCACCGCTAGTTAAAATGAAAGACTTAAAACAGGCATGTGATTGGGTGCAGGGAAAAAAACATGAAAATTTGTTTATGTCATCATGGGGACACAAAGCGTCCCACTGAGTCGCAAGACGGAAACAAATAGTGTATTTCAGAGGTGTTTCGACGACCAGAAAACCCAAGGAATTTTGGTTAAAACCGGAGAAATCAGATGCCTGTTAAAAAGAATTGGAACATGTCACTGACTACCTGCCCTGGTGCGGTAAAGGACTGGCTGGCTCAGGGGCAGGATAAGTGTTCACACTTCCTGTCTACCATTCGCTATATCGATAATTCACGAGACAGGAAGTGGTACACAGTGCTCTTTTATTTACGACAAGACAAATTAGACACAAATACAAGCAAACAGGCACTCAACCCTCTAATATCAATTGGCTGTCTTCTTCTGGACTTGTGGGGTGGGTGGCGGTAAAAACGATGGGCCCGACCTCATGGTTTCGTGTCCAGGCTGTGAGTGATTTGAATCGGCAGCGGCGTGACGTCAATCACTGGAGGAGGAAATAGCCGCTAGGTGGCGACACAGTTCGAGTGGAGCGGAGAAGGCTACCGCAGTTGACGACAGGTGGCAGCATAAGTGTCCATTGAAATAACGTTGAGGCGACCAAGCCCTATCCCGCAGTGAATTACTCATGTTGAGACTGAGTGGGGTATTACTCTGTACACGTCTTGATATCCGATATGGTCTGAGATCTCACGCACTTACCTCGTGGTAGTTGCTTAGTGCATCTGTTATCATCTTCTCGATGTTGCGCATCATGGCCACCTTCTGTTGCGGTTTTAGCGGGTATTCAATTTTGCCGGTTGGTGCCGACTGCAAAGCAAAGACCACAGGCACAGTCACAGTAGCGTTAATCACAATGACGTCAAAAGGATATTTGAGGCACTTGCCTTTTTTTTCTCTTTTTGTTGTTGTCTTCCCTATAAAATAAAATTTTAAAAATATATATATATTTGTATTACCGGTACTATGCATACCAAGTAAAGCTTGTTTTATTTAACGACACCTCTAGAGCACATTGATTTTTATCATCGGCTATTGGAAGTCAAACATATGGTCATTCTGACATATTTATTTTGGAGGAAACCTGCTGCCACCACATAAGCTACTCTTTCCGATAAGCAGCAAGGGGTCTTTTATATGCACTCTCCCACAGAGAAGACAGCACGTACCACAGCCTTTGATGAACCAGTTGTGGACCACTGGTTGGAACGAAAAATAGCCCAAACTGCAAATGGATCCACTGAGAAGGATCGATCCGATGACCGACAGCTTCACAGGTGGACACTCTACCACCTGAGTTGCATCCCGCTCCTACTATGAGTACCCTACACACATTGAAAAATACCATTTAACTTGAAAATATGTCAAATATAATTGAACTTGACTCACTGAAGCATTGAATTTTAGCTTACTGGGTGCATTTGTATCCCGTGAGCATGTATGTTCCTGCGCTATGGACATTTCATAGGATATTATGCCTAAGGATTTCTGGGGTACATACGGTGCAGTTCACGAATCAAGAAACACGGACCATTGTGAGTCAGAACAGTCAAGCGCGCGTCCTATTACACGTTCCCGTTCAAACCGCCAGGCAAGTGAAGAAATTACCATTATGGCGTGAATGACCGTGACAGTATGGTGATGGAAATGAGCGAATTAGCTTTAAAAGACCAACGGGAACGCATGGCAAAGGAGGTATAGGCCCTAGAAATTGCAAGTTTACACAGGTTCACTCAGACTATAGCGATGCTTCTAGATGGGAGATGGGCGCCACCCATGGTGAGGATTGGATTGTGGGCTCCTATAAGGAAGACGATGATATTAAATTACGGGAATATGCTGGACATCACCACGTCCCGCCTGAGGGGGGTTTGGACGATGCCCACATTAACGTTAAGGAAATGGCTGCCGTGTTTGAGGCGGCCACCTGCTGGGCACACTGAAGGGCCACCTGCTGGGCACACTGAAGGGGGGGGGGGGGGGGCTCCTCAATAGTGTTTGTAGCGGATAGCATGGTGGTGCAGTCGGCCTTGAAAACGAGCCGTTCCCGCTTGCGGGAGATAATGGGTTACCTGCGAAGGCTTTTCTGGCTGGCGATTGAGGAGAATTTTGTATTTTGTTCATGCTACATCCACACTTCCAGAAATGTTACTTGTGATGCACTTAGTAGGCTGACAGGCGGGGGAAGTGCGACTAGGATCGCCAGTGTAGATAGATGGTGGCTGGATGATGTGTTGTAGAAATATTTTTGAGGCCTCTTTTCTTCTTCGTTCCAGTGCGGGAGGCGCTAGCGGGGGAGCAGCAGCTCTATGAAAGGCGGTTTTATTCCGCGTGTTCCTGGTCTTCAAGACCCGGGCAGATTAAGCGATATTTAACCATTGTCGATAAGCTCTTGGAGGACAGAGCTCCTTTCCCCTGTGGTTCAAAGTGGGTTGCTTTGTATGTAACATGGCTCGCCAGAGATCGGTCATACAAGTCGATAGTGAACTACCTGTCGGGACTAAATTTCTATCTGAAACAGAATGGTTCGAAAACTATTGCTTACTCTGACTATTTGTCGCTGCCACTTTAAAAAGGCATAAGACGCGAGAAGGGGGACGCGCCGAAAGTGGTGCCTCCGCTCCTGCCACACATGCTGCACAGTATATTTAAAGAGTTGACACTGAACTCGGGTCATCCTGCATGGCAGGCGGCAATGTTACTCTCATTCCGTGCCCTGCTTAGAAAGAGCCAGGTTACAGACTCGGAGGCCGCCTTTAGACGTTCAGACTTTACGTTTTTTCGACTGGGGCACGTTGGTACGGGTGAAGCGTTGCAAGACTATCCAATTCGCGGAACGAGTCAATGGTTGGTTGTGAAAGTATCACAATGATCGGCATAAATCAGTAGAAAAAGAAATCTGATTCACCGGCTACATATATACAACACACACACAAAGTTCTTAAATGTATTATAGCTTCTTCCTTTTTTTTAAAGGCAAGAAATATATCAGTTTTTTTTTTAATTTGGCAAACGAAGTGAACAACTTTGTCTAGAGTGGGATTCGAACCCACACACTCACAATTCCATGGCTACCATCTAACCATTAGTCTACGTAGGCTCCGTGATGCAATCAACCTACCCATGTCTACCCGTGTATGCGGCATTTCACCTGGAGAGGTGTGAGTGCACATGACTACATTTGTACCCACCCACCCTGAAATTGTAAGTCTCAGTCATATCTACAATTGTTCATATTGCTGCGGCAATATGGGTAATTCGAAACCGAGGCAGACACCTCTCCCCCCCCCCCTCCTTCTCCTCTCCCCCTCCTGCCTCCTTACCCCTCCCCCCCCCCTCCACTCCCTTCCTCCCCCACCTCCAGGTGGCGGCACTACCGCCCTCCCCTTTCCTTCCTCCTCCTCCCATTTCCTCCAGGTGGCGGCACCGGCACTGACCGCTGATGCCGCCGCTGGTCCCCTGCCTTCCCCTACTTCCCTTCCGCTCCCCTCTCACTCTGCCACTTCACCTCACGCCTGACCACCAACACCTATTTTGCACCAGCCCGCCCGACCCCACAATATCATAAGGGTTGAGCCCCGGGTCACCCAGAGACTTACTTATTTACCTTACATTTGATTACTTACTCCTTAACATTACTGCTTATTTTCTTGACTTATTACTACTTGAACTTTTGACCTCAGCAGTCACTTATTACTTATTGATATTTGCTTACTACTCGATTAACCTTATTTGATTCTCACTGCACCCATTGTTCACTACTACTCATTGATTAACTACTACTGAATAAATTTCCACATTATGTACTTCCGCCTCGTGTTTTGAATTACAGATGACTGGTTGGCTCAGTGTCAGGATAATGTGACTGAGTGGGATATCAGGTTGGTTGGTTGTTGGAGTTTTATGTCCTGGCAACGTCTAAGGTCATATCAGGACGGGGGATATCAGGTCATGGTGCTGGCGGCCTGGTATCCCAGTTGGGGCAGCACTATGAAGTCACCATGAGTGTGCACTGTCCTGTACTACCACTGTCCTGATATGACATTAGATGTTGCCAGGACGTAAAACTCCAACCAACCAACAACTAGAGACATCCCGATTGTGACAGTTGTAGTTGTGGTCAGTCAGGAGCTCAGGTGCAGACTGATCATCCTTGTGGTGGAGAGATGGGCTCCTGATAGTTTTGTAATTTGATTGGTGGACAAGGGTTATGTTGTGATTGGCTGTGATTAGGGGGAAGGTGTGGCTGTGTGGCACCCCCCTCCTCCCCCCTCTGAAGCCCCCCCCCCCTCCATGCCATGCAGGTTTAGGGGGGTGGGGGGGGGGGGGGGGGGGGACCAGTAGCTTTGCGGTCCCCAATGAGCCGTCACCGCTCATTCCAGACAATTGGTATCAACATACCTTGTACCAAAAAGTCACGGACACTGTTGTACCAGCGTCCATCAATGACTCAAAGTGGTGCCACCTATAAAAAAAGAGAAATATAGTTTATACACACATACACACACCATGTGTATTCACTGAAATTGATGTTTAGAAATACCGAGAGAAAATTTTTTTTAAATAAAAACTGGTTCTATTCGACCCTGATTTATGTGATCAAAAGGCCGATCACCAACTTTTGTTTGTAAAATTTGGCCTAATGGTCAATTACTAGCATTGTGTTGGCCGTGTTACTGGCCCTTTAAGAGCACCTACCAGTACATGGGAAGGTACAGCACCTCGCCGGGACCAAGAACTGCCTGCATGCCCCGCGCCTCGCGGAACTTCGGGAACTTCTCGTAGTCTGGGTTGTCAAAGTCAACCTAGTGCCAGATAGAGAACTCTAAATACTTATTGTTATATGAGCGGCAAGTGAACCTAGTGCCAGATATAGATCGTTAAATACACTCATTGTTATATAAGCGGCAAATTAACCTAGTGCTAGATAGAGAAAGTTAAATACACTCATTCTTATATGAGCAGCAAGTCAACCTAAGTGCCAGATAGAGAACGTTAAATACACTCATTCTTATATAAGCGGCAAATTAACCTAGTGCCAGATAGAGAACGTTAAATACACTCATTGTTATATGAGCGGCAAGTCAACCTAGTGCCAGATAGAGAACGTTAAATACACTCATTGTTATATTAGCGGCAAGTCAACCTAGTGCCAGATAGAGAACGTTAAATACACTCATTGTTATATTAGCGGCAAGTCAACCTAGTGCCAGATAGAGAACGTTAAATACACTCATTGTTATATAAGTGGCAAGTCAACCTAGTGCCAGATAGAGAACGTTAAATACACTCATTGTTATATTAGCGGCAAGTCAACCTAGTGCCAGATAGAGAACGTTAAATACACTCATTGTTATATAAGTGGCAAGTCAACCTAGTGCCAGATAGAACGTTAAATACATTCATTGTTATATGAGTGGCAAGTCAACCTCGTGCCAGATAGAAAACGTGAAATACACTCATTGTTATATGAGCGGCAAGTCGACCTAAGTGCCAGATAGAGAACTCTAAATATTGTTATATGAGCGGCAAATCAACCTAGTGCCAGATAGAGAACACTAAATACACTCATTGTTATATGAGCAGCAAGTCAACCTAGTGCCAGAAGGTATTCCAACTATGGTAGCATTATCTTATAGAAAGCGCATGCGCATTATGAACAATTATTGTTCCCTCAGGTTCACTGGCTCCAAAATCTCTAGCATGAACATAAATTAATAGGTCGTGCGTTGTACATCACAAGGCGTCAAGTAAAGTAAGGCAGTGGGTCAAAAAAATAGGAAAATAGGGATTTCTTTTTGAAAAAATAGGGATAAAATAGGGATTTCCCCCCCAAAATAGGAAGAAAATATGAATTTTGAATAAGAGCATATGTACCTAAACAATGTATAGAGGCCGTCAAATGAGCCGTCACCTAAAAACTATGAAAACAGGAAACAAATGATTGAACTTCAAATTTTAATATATGGCATGATCATACTGTGCTACTTATTCAAGTCTCATTCTATTTGATTCATAGCCTACTGCATTACCCCGCTTAGTAAGCAACCCTCGCTTGGTAGGTGCCCCCTATTTTTCTTTAAAAATATACATTTCCTGACAAAATGTTGCAAAAGTGACATTCTGAAAAGCTGGTTTCTAATAATCTAGAACAAATAGTGTGCAGAGTAGAGACAAATTATGGCCTTTCGAAGAAGAAAAAAGATGCAACAGGTCAAAAGATTTTAAAAGGTCGGTACAAAATAGGATTTTTTAAATGAAAATAGGGCTAAATAGGGCCTCATGGAAAAAAATTGGGAAAAATAGGAAAAAGTAGGACACTTGACGCCCTGACATCATGAGAAAAGCTGGCAAGTAAACTAGGAATAAATATTACGAAAGCGAGGCTGCATGTGGTGTCAGTGAGAATAGAAGAAGTCACCTGGCTCTGACGGTCGTGTGGGTGGTGCACCGGGAACGGGTACATGCACTCGAACTGCACAGGCGGGAACAGGATCACCCGCTTGTGGCCCTGCACCTGGCAGAAGAAGTTCTCCTGCTCATCGTAGTGAGCCGGGGTCACATTACCTAGGCACAAGTAAGGAAGCTAGCTTAGATTGAGAGTGATGGATGACGATGCATAGATTGTTTATTTGTTGTTATTGCTTGATGTCCTAGCAATATTTTAAGGTCATATCAGGACGGGTACCGGCTTGTGACAGTGCACACTCATGGTGACTTTATAGTGCTGCCCCACACACTGGGAGACCAGGCTGTTTGACACAATGACCCGATATCCCACACAGTCATATTATCCTGATACTGTGCAAACCATCCTTGCCCTATCCTAATAAGGCCGAGCGCCAGGCTAGGTAGCGACAAGTATCAATTTAATAAGTCACAGATTTGACTCAGCTGGGATTCGAACTCCTGACTTTCCGCACGAAAAGCCTGCGCTCTACCGATTAGGCCACCGCGTCCGGTGGATGCATATATAGAGACATAGATCGGTAGATGGATATATCGACAGAAAAAGAGAGGGGTGGAGGGAGGGAGTGGGGTGTGTGGTACGGAGCTGGGAGGGGAAGGGAGGGGTAGGGGAACACGGCGAGGAGAGGGAGTGGAGTGCTAGGAAAAGGAGTTAAATGAAGGAAAGGGAAGGGGAGGGGAGGCGAGGCGAGGGAAGGGAAGGGGGAGATGGGGAAGAGAGGAGGCGGGGATGGGGAGGCGAGGGAAGGGGAATGAATAAAGTGGAGGGTTAGGAAAAGGATTGAAGGGAAGGGAAAGAGCTAGAGGTAGGGGAGAGGGTGGGGAGTGGAGAGGAGGGGAGAGGAGGGGGAGGGGTTGGGAAGCAGAGGGAAAGGCAGGGATTCGGGGAGCAGGGGAAGGGGACGTGAGGAAAGGGGACGGGAGGAGGAGGGGACGGGAGGAGGAGGGGGGCAGAAGAAGGGAATGGAATGGAAGAGAAGGGAATGCAATGGAAGGGAAGGGAAGGAAAGGGAAGAAAGGGAATGGAATGGAAGAGAAGGGAATGCAATGGAAGGGAAGGGAAGGAAAGGGAAGGGGGAAAAAGGGAACTGAAGGGAAGGGAAGAAAGGGAATGGAAGGGAAAGGGAAGAAAGGGAATGGAAGGGAAAGGAAAGAAAGGGAATGGAAGAAAGGGAACTGAAGGGAAGGAAAGGAAAGGAAAGAGAAGGGAAGGAAGGGAAAGGGAAGAGAAGGGATGCGGAGGCGACGGGAAGGAATAGGTTAGATTAAGATTAGATTAAACAATAGTAAGGTTGCATTACAAAAGACAGAACATCATAAATATTATCAGTTGACGGTTTAAATTTCTAAAATTGATATTTCAAACAGTTTGTTGGTTGTGGTGTTTTTGCTTTGGTGGTGGAGGACGAAGAGGCTGCAAGGGTGGGGTTCTTAAGATCTTAAGAAAAGAAAATGACGCGTAAGCTCACCTTCCATGCCAACGAGGAGAAGGTTTGACGTCAGAGGTCCCCAACAATTGCGTTTTTGTTGCTCAGTCGCCCAGTTCCAGTTAAACTGCAGGAAGTCGACCATAATCTTACGACCAACTCCATCATTAAGCGTCTGCTGCAGATAGATCCTAAAAAATATATAGATTAAATAAATAACACATATGTCATTTTATTCCCTCATGTGACTAGGCCATTAGAAAATCAACTACAGTAAAACCTCTCTAAATCGACCAATCATGGGACCAACTTTAAATGGTCCAATTAGGGAGGTCGTCGGTTTAGGGATTTTCTTTAATCATTACAATGGTATTGCATGGACGATCGTTTGGGACCCAAATAGAGCGACCGATATAGTGGAGTGGTCGATCTGTGGAGGTGGTCGGTGAGAGAGATTGCCTAAACTGACGCGTTTGTTATTAAACAACCCCACCGAATGGTATTTCCACAATCATTTATTTGCTCAGCCTCCCACCATCAGCCGGGAAAATAAGGACATCATCAAAGGCGGAAGCCTTCATTTATGATTGTTTGTTGCGGTTTTACGTCCTAGGAACATATATGGTCATATCAGAACGGGCACTGACTTGTGACAGGGCGCACTCATGGCGACTTTATAGTGCTACCTCACTGGGAGACCAGGCCGCCAGCACCATGACCTGATATCCCACTCAGCCACATTATCCTGGCACTGACCCAACCAGTCCTTGCCCTATCTTAATAATGCCAGGAGCCTGAATAGGAAGCAACAAGTATTAATTGTTAAGTCATTGGTTTGACTCGACCAGGATTCGAACCTGTGAGTTCGAATCCCACGGTCTACCAAAACGGAAGATGGATGCTCAACTCATTCGGCCATCCCGTCTGGTCCATGTTGCAAGATAATAAAAACATAAATAAATAAAGACACTTGCTTCTGAACCAACCGAACATTTGTCAGTGGATTCTGTATTATTCATTAGTCTACATATCGACCCGCTATTCTGCGTAGTGTTCCTAAAGGACAGTCAGGACTGATTAAGGTTGCATACCGTTTTGAATTTCTGTCATTTTCTGAGATAAATATATTAGGTGGATCGCTATAATCTGGCTAACTTTTGAGATATTTGAAATGCAAACATGTGAAATTAATTTTGGCAAGCATGCCAAAACCATAGGCTTCTGCAGTAAGAGATTCTATTAAATTGACTCAATAGTCCCTTCCATACAGGTTCTCTTAAATTGACTCAGTAGTCCCTTATGCAGGTATTGCAGGTATAGCAATACCTCGGGGAGTTTAACGCCCCTGCCCTGCAGAGTTGTAAACCACTGCCTTGTGGTACAGGTTATTGACAGAACCGAAAGCTGAGGGAGCAAACCCTAAACAGAAAACCATGTCACTGTGGCAGCATTAAGGGTGGTTGATGTATGGAACTCCCAACATCTCCCGACCAGCCACTGCAGGGACAAATAGTTTTGCGCCTGTCTTGACATGTTCTTGCCGGTGTGTAACCTCTATTTGCTCCCCGAGAGAGTGCCACTGGTAACTTGCAAAAGCCAGCAGCACTTCAACACTTTTGCAGGCAGCTTTCATGAAATGTTTAAGACCGACTCATGGATGCAACTCTCACAGCAGAGAGCTAAATGGAGAGTGGCAGTCAAGTAATGAAAGCAGTCTTTGTCGCATCGCAACCGACAGCATGATGATTAGTCCCTTCTATACAGGTTCTCTTAAATTGACTTAGTAGTCCCATCTATGTGGCAACAAATGATTAATAAGTGCATCAGTCAGATATGTAGAATAAAATCTAGATAATGGTTTTGTTTTGGAAATTTGAAGCTTTCATCGGACTATGCAGCTTTAACAAAGACGGGAAGTAGAATAAAAGCGGGTGTACCACAGGCCATTGGTTGCCATTTCAGTGTCAAGATGTACAGGCCCGACATTTCATGACGTGCCTCTTGTACTGTGGCCATTACACCTCACTGTATCAATACCTGCTAGCTTTAATACCTTAATTGTCCAACATGCCAACGTTGTCCTCGAAATCAGCTCATGTGGGCCTATGTAGGACAACAAAAGTTGTGTGTTGTGCGTTCTAATTCTTGCTGTTCTAGCTATATAACGTTTTATCGCTCTTACCACACATAACTTTCTATTGCTTGGGTAAGAATAGAACCTTATCGAGTCCAATGGCTGCCCTAATTGGTTGTTTTTCAAAAGTTTGTTCATTTTGAATACTACTGAATCCTCCTCTATTCTCATCCTATCCACAGTCAAATTTAGGATAGTCTGCCCCATCTGCGACGACACTAGAAGCAGTAGGATGCTAACTTTATAAGAAAGGAATTTCATGCTCATCATGTCATTGTTTTGTAAACCTTTGATCCAATTTAGCACCACTTCCACACTCCAGAAACTGTTGTATCTGGGTTGTGGGGGGCCTCTCCAATTTGATCTTGGTAATATCAAATTTAACGCACATCTGGCTGCATTTAACGTACCGTACCCCACTCCCGTCTCAAAATAGGTTCTTAAGTATTTAAGTACATTTCCAATGGTGGAGTTCAAAATGTTTACATTGTTTTCTAATGCCCACACGGCCCATCTATTGATGTGTGTGAGATAATTCTTCTTGGTTGAATTTCGCCAAGTATGTTTAAAGTATTGAAGGGTTTTATTGTCAATGTCATACCCTTCCAATGTTCTCGCTAGGAGGGGTATCCCCTCTATTTTGGGTAGCTTCAGCTCTCTGCCGTTCTTCCTTCTTACCGGCTTCCTGTCCCACAGTGGTTTCTCCTCCTCTTTTGTGTCCACCACTGGCGAGTCCTTCTCTCCGGTGGCTTTGGCGTTCTTGTTGTAACCGTTGGTACCTCATGATCTCGTCCGACACCAACCTGTCCGTCTGTCTGTTGCCCTCAAATTTGTGTTTAAGGCTGTACCGAATAAAGGCCTAGGATTAGTGACTTAATATTCTCAACTTTTTCTTTATTTTGTAAGGTTCTTGAACCTCCCATGTAATTAATTTCTCAATTGTGTGTTCATCTTGCACCACACCATTTCTTATTTAATTATATTGGTCCTACCTTTCTAATTATAAATAGAGATCTGTAAATAAATATAGTAAATTCCCTTACCCAAACTTAAGTATGTAAGGTCCACCCACCTGGACAGGGTGCCTCACTTCGGAAAACCCCGCCCCGGGGTTCCCATGCCTCTCATTCCTCGTTGGGCATTCGGGATGTTCCCATACTGTGCATAATCTTCATTTGTTCTGCCGAATCTTTTCTCAGGTGCTTGTTGCCTTGAGCCCCAGCTTGACACCGCTCTCATGCCTCTTGGTCTAAATCTTCCATTCCCTCTGAATTTGTTGTAAGGTGCGCCAGTACGTCCTTGCTGGTTAAAGCCAGTCCTACGCTTGCCTCGGTATGCCAAGCTAGTGTTCAGGCAGTTATCCGAAGCTTTGACCGATTTTAATAACTGTTTGTTTTTGTCTCCCAGGTTCTCGCCGAGTAGGTATTCCGTGGGTTCTGGTAGGTCACCATACACATCCCGTTTTGGTTGTAAGAGTTCCTTCCCCAGTCTTGAATGAACTACCTTCTTCACACTTAGCTTTCTGTCCAGGCTCCCGTGGCTGTGAGTAGCCACCAGTAACTTGATCACATTCAACATGTGGGTTCCCTACGCATCTAACTCTGGATCCGCTGATCCACATTGCAAAATTATGTCCATCATTGGGGTTATCACTGTAAGTACTCCAACAATCCTCTTTGTTGCTGTCAGGAGGGCACACTCTCCCCCTTTTCTGCTTTCTGCGAACCTAATTTCTTCATTTAGAGCATGTACCCTTGCCACTGGAACATCTACGAGTCCGATGTAGTTCCTCAAAATTTCTCTAATCGTCTTAAGATGTTTCATCCCGACTTCATTCGGGCCGCCGTAGAAATGGTGTATGGTGCCCGCCATACTCTCACTTATCGTAATCTGTGGTGTCACAGGCTTCCTGACTTTCTTGTATGCTTCTTGCAACTCAGATAGCAGTGCACCTTCCTGGAGTTCTGTGTCCAGCTTGAATTCACGTCTTGGTCTTGGCTTAACTGTTGGTGTACTCGATTCACCCTTCCCCATAGTCGGTGGCGGCATTCTAAAGCTGCTGAGTGGTGAAACTTTACTTGTGTGTGCTTTCACCTCCTTATTTGTAGCATTTCCCTTCTGAACGCTCATGCCAAATTTTAACACTAACAATTGATCAGTAGTGCTCATAATGCAATCATTATCTTTGTCATCATCCATTTGTTGATAAACATCATATTCATCAACATCTTCCTCGTAGTCTTCCCAAGTACCGCTAGCATCTCCCAAATAGCATGCTCCGCCATCTTGGTTTTCAGCCATGTCATGAAGTGATGCGTAGTTTTTCTCGCTCTCCACTTTCGCTCTATCACGCATCTGTTCTGATTCTAGAAGAAGTTCTTTTGCTTCTCTCTAAGAATAACCATCTCCTCATTCATCCTTCTGAAATCAGCCATGTCTGGTTGAGAAGAAGTAGATTCTGTTGGCGCTTGACCTACTTCTGGGTGTTTCGACCGCATCTTTGTTTTTGGGTCACCCGTCATTTTGGTTTTCTTTGGCCTCGCCTTAGATTTTGTAGTCTCTGAAGACTCGTTCTCCGATTCGCTTAAACAATGTAGGGCGATTGGCTGTTGATCTTCAACTGTCATCATTTTCGCCATCTTCATTCAATAATTCGACCACACCGTCTATTTTATGCGTCATTTAGCGGATTCAAACCGGCCAAGAGTGTGACAACACACCGACTCCCGCAGTCTTACTGTCACTGTCATCTGCAATGACACAGTGCATCACATAAGTAACTTTTATTCTATTACCGCATGTTAATATAACAGCACAATCACTCAAACACAATTACAACAATGTAATCCTGTGTTTATACAACTCAATCACGTCTTCCTATGGTCTAACTCACCTTTTTAAGGGCAATCCTCCTCCAACTCGCTGTTGCTTCTCCGCTGCCGAGTTTCTAACTGAGGCTACTTCCGGCATGCCGCCACATAGGCTACTCTTTCCGATAAGCAGCAAGGGGTCTTTTATATGCACTTTCCCACAGACAGGACAGCACATACCACAGCCTTTGACGAACCAGTTGTGGACCAGTGGTTGGAATGGAAAATAGCCCAAACTGCAAATGTGTCCACTGAGCAGGATCGAACGCATAACCCATACCTACACAGCTGGACACGCTACTGCCTGAGCTACGTCCCGCTCTAATATACATTAAAAGTTAAATGAAGAGCTTCCTGAATACGTTATGCACCCACCCGCTAATACCTATCAGCACCTATCGACATGATTATGAGAGAAGCTTACTTTTTCTTTGTATTCTTTTCCTTTAGCTTCTTCGTGAAATCGGAGAACTTCATTTCTGTTCGATGCATCGACGGTTTGAACTCTTTGTGCTTCTGCGCTTTCGCCTCGTCGTAGTATTTGAAGACATGTGAGTTGGACGAGTACACGCAGAAGTCGCCGTTACCGAGATTCTCTTCTAAGTAGTCTAGGTCCCAGTGCAAGGCGGACGCGACGAGCTTGGAGTCCGTCACAATCACTGGTTGCTAGATGGGGGAAGGGGAGGGGGGAGGAAGTTCATATCTGGAGGTGAAACATGGAAATCATAAAATGCAACTGTGCTAATTGTCCAAGAATACATGATCAACCATTCAGGCAACCTCAAAATACCGGTATTACGGATTCCGTTGGTCCCTCAACAAGGACTGAAGCTGGTGATCCTACCCAGCAGAGGGGAAGGGGGTAGGCCCTGAGTGCCCCTTACATACAGCCCTGCCAGCACCACTATGTCTATTTACATCCTACTCAGGCACCACCAGCACTTACATATATATATACATACGTGCGCCTGGTCACGTATACCCGATCAGTAACAGAACATTTGCATTCCCCCCCAATGCCGTGAATCAGAATATTTTACACTAACATGCTTCAGCTTACACCAGGGTCCATACAGATGTGAAGATCTGGAATTCAAGGCTCTTTCAAGGCTTTTCAAGGCTGATTTTGATAGGAATTCAAACTATTTGGATTTGGATTTCAGGAAAACACAACAATGGTGAAGTCCGACCAATTTAGATCAGTCGGGACAGTTTAATGGAATTCAAAGCTTTTCAACACTAATTAGCCAAAATAGGTTAAATTCAAGGCTTTTCAAGGCCTTGAAATGGGACAAATGAAGTTCAAGACGTTTCAAGACTTTCCAGGCCCCGAATTGACCCTGTAATTGTCAAAGAATACCTGATCAACCATTCAGACAACCTCAAAACACCGGTATTCCAGATTCTATTGGTCCCTCAACAAGGACTGAAGCTGCGACCCGGCATGCCAGGTCGCAGCTTCAGCTTACACCCATGAAAGTGTACATAAAATAGTCACCTCCAGTCGTCCACAAAACAGTCTTAGACTTTAGTCTTAAGCGGCTGTCACACATCACCGGATTGAGCAACGGACAGAACTGTTTAGTCCGGTGGTGATAAGTATCAAAATGTATTAAAATGTGTCAAAGTGTTGCGATATCGGGTATACGAACGGACATTAAACAGACAGGCAATGGATGAAACAAACTCAAACCGGACAAGAACCGGAGACGTCAATCCGGCGGCATCCGTTCCTAGTTTTGTGCATGTTCAAAATTTGAACGGACACAAACCACCCTTTGTTCGGTTTCTGTCCGTTTCCCCCAATTCGGTGATGTGTGACAGCCGCTTAATTTAAGCCCCAGTCACACCTCACCGGATTGAGCAACGGACAGAATTGTCGAGTCTGGTGGTGATGACTATCAAAATGTGTCAAAATGGTGCGCTATCGGGTCAATGGACGAACGGACATGAAACAGACATGAAACGGACATGAACGGATAGCCAAAGGACGGTAAGCGGACTAGACGGACTCAAATCGGACAAGAACCGTAGACGTCAGTCCGGCGGCATCCGTTCTTAAGGCCCAAGTCACACCTCACCGGATTGAGCAACGGACAGAATTGTCTAGTCCGGTGGTGATAAGTATCAAAATGTATTAAAATGGGTCAAAGTGTTGCGAAGGCCGCCGGACGAATGCACATGAACGGATAGCCAACGGACGAAACAAACTCAAACCGGACAACAACCGTAGACGTTTGTCCGGTGGCATCCGTTCTTTAGTTTTGTGCATGTTCAAAACTTGTACGGACACAAAACAGACTTTGTTCGGTTTCTGTCTCTTTCCCCCAATCCAGTGAGGTGTGACTGAGGCTTTAGTTTTGTGCATGTTCAAAACTTGTACTGACACAAAACGGACATTGTTCGTTTTCTATCCGTTTCCCCCAATCCGGTGAGGTGTGACTGGCGCTTTAGTCTTAGAGTGGCAGAGTAGTTAGAGTGTCTGACTTTTTTCTAGGTCAGACTCCTAATCTGAGGGTCGGCGGTTCGATTCCCTGTGCCCCCAGCTCTGCCAATTTGTATTTCCACCGCTGTGTATAACTTACAACGTCATCAAAGGCCGGTTGCTCTCATACCGGCCTTTGGTCACCTGAGTCGTCAGAATTTCAAATAGAACACTGCAAATGGAGTCAAGAAATACATGTGCCGTGTGCAAAACAACCCGACCCCACTAACCCACCTCTTGGCTGGGATTTCCTAGGAGCGATGACGTCACATGTGTGCTGCTACCTGTAGGATAACAGCTACCAGGTCAAGTCCTTTTAATGCTTTTTTTTTTTTAAATAACCCAGATTGTCAGCTTCTACAATCATGAAATACTTTAAATCCTATTTTGCTGTGCCTATATTGGTTATTGACAAAAAATATTAAGATTAAGCCACTATTGTTTCCACCCCGAGTGTATTCGTTTATTCAACACGAGTCTGAAGGATGTGCGCATGCGCCAAAAAGTGGTTCGGGTGACCCGAGTTGATTAATCGATTACGCCCATAGAGGTGAAAAATGAAATCACCAAAATCCAGCAACCGGAAATAGCATAGGGGGCCGCCATTTGCAACGGAAAACAGAAACGGAAACTGCTCATCGAACTTCGCTACACAGCAAACAGGGTGGATGACAGCAATTGGTTAATAATATACTCGCATTATATCGCATAATAATAAATTAATCTCCAAGGGTTTATATGTATGCGTCAATAGACTAGTTCGTAATTCCGAACTTCCATGTTTATGCCAAATTGTTCTGCATTTCTATTATTTTACAATAAAATAGATGTTTTGCACTGCGCATATTGGCAAATTCAATGGCCGTCTGCATTTGTTTTGCTCTTCACACCGTTTTCAAGCGGGGGTCAGTACTAAGCATTGCTTATTCATATTATATTTTTAAAGTCGAATCGAGAGCATTTTTGTATTCTGTCTGAGTCTCTCAGTTCATCAACTCTGACTCTGTGTTGATATTCTGACAATTTAAAAATAATCTGTGACTCTCGTCAAATTATAATATCGGGCTAGGTCAGAAATTAGCTAAAGGATTCACCCCGTACATCCAGTACAGGGGTGAAAACCAACATATTAGAAAAACGGGTGAAGAATTTTGACATGGCGGGGAAATGAATTGAGTTAGTAAATTCTTAATTTAAGAAGCAAAATATATTCTTCACATAAATCTTCATGTTTACCCACTACTTTTGATTTGGAATATACAATAAAACATGTAGTTTAAGGAATTTTACAAATAAAACCAACGGCATTTTATCACTGCCATCTTGTCTTTTTGCATTCTCTCCCATTTCACCAACTCTGTGCCGATATGGGTAGCCATTTGATACTGGAGCCAGAGTTTCTACTTCCTGTTCCATACTAAAGCAGTTTTCGCCAGCTTTTAGTTTTACTGTTTACATAGGCCATAGGCCTAGGGACCAGGGTGTGTGTTCACACCTGCCCCTGGCCCTGTACTGCAAGTACGGGGTGAATCTGTTATCTAGTATGTAATGTGCAGACCTATTGCTTACAACCGATTGTGTGCATACTGCAACATGATGATTCGCTACATGAATCAAAAGGCTGTGAGTATGATCCACCAGTTGGGATGTGGCCTACGTGACATACACCAGCGAGTTCTATTTGCCCAGCCTAATAATGTCAGCAGGTTCCATGGCGGCGTACGCCTCATTGCCATATCTAAGAGTTTTAGTTGGTTGCGGCGTACGCCGGCGTAATGAAACAAACGCATGCATGACAACTAGATTAGGTGCTCCAGTATTTTCTCGCTGACCTAGCAAGAGCAATGTCAGTCATAAACCCTTTGTAAACGGCTACTCACGCCCGAAGATATCAGGTCGTTCAATCTGAAGTCTTTGATACTCATTCGAGGAATAGCATCGCTCGGAAACGGATATTTTCTTAGTTGCGACTGGCTCCATTCGGGGCCAGGTTCATTGCATACCGCCATGTTTGTTATTGTGATGTTCGCACTGGCCCCTGCCGGATAGCAAGAGGTACTATTTCCCGCGATAAGCACTAGGTGGCAGCGATGCTCTACATTCAGGTTTTCAAGTTAGTTAAATATTCAGTAGCAGGCAAGCCAAATTCCGTGCTGTTTACGGTTTGTAGTTGACTTACATATAGTTCCATTAACCTTTGTTGTCTGGCTTTGCTAAATATTGGTGTGTAAAGCATCCATAGTCAAGGTGCAGGGGGATGTGTGACACTCAACTTTGTCTTTGAATACCAATTGAATAGGCTGAATAGCTTATGTATGAGCGATAATAGGTGGTAAACAAATATTATAACCCCAATATAGACTTATAAGTTGTAGTCTTCAGATATTGCTGAATGTGCCAGACTCTGCCCAGACTCTTGTTTTACATTAATACAACTGTGGTGTTGTAGAATTAGGAACATGAAATGATATTGAATACAATATTATCTGGATGTGAGCTCAGAGATATCCAATTGTTTGGGATGATTACTATGGCAACGCATATTCTGATGATATTGATTTAGAGACTGGATCGAGTGCGAGACCGAGAGGCTAGACTGAAGCATCCATTTCCATTGGCATTGCAGCAATTATACATTCTAGATAAAAGATTCACCCCGTAGTTAGAGTACAGGGGTGAACGACAACATAGTCTAAATACGGGCGAAAATAGCTTTAGTATGGAACGGGAAGTAGAATGCCTGGAACCAGTGTCAAATGGTTACTTATATCAACACAGAGTTGGTGAAATGGGAGAGAATGCAAAAAGACAAGATGGTGGCCAGAGAACGTCATCGATTTCACTTTTAAATTGCATTAAACTATATGTTTTATTATATTTTCCAACTCAAAAGTAGCGGGTAAATATGAAGACGTACATAAAGAATATATTGTGCTTCTTAAATTAAGAATTTACCAGCTCAGTTAATTAACCCAGCATGTCGAATTTCTTCGCCAGCTTTTCTAATGGGTTGGTTTTCACCCCTGTACTGGAAGTATGTGGTGAATCTTTTATCTAGATACATTCATGACGATCCGATGCGCTACTGGTAATGTGCAATTGTTTTGTTTGCTCTTTAAAATGTTGTTTGATCACGGCGGGGAAAGGGTCACCCGATCCAACACCTGTCTCATGATTAGGCCAAAATAAACCAAATAATTGGTGGTGGTCCCCGCCCATGCCCAAAAATCGCCCGCCATTTATATATTTTTTTTTACCTGTTAAATGGAGAGGGCGGACAGAGTGCGAAATGGAAAGGGGAGTGGAGAGTGGGGTGGATGGAGTGAGAAATAGAAAGTGGAGTAGCGCATCATCATGAACGGCATCATGCAGTATGCACCACTACAATGGAGACCTATAGACCTACTGTTAGAAGCTAATTAGAGTTGTTACAGGAGTGAAGAGGGGGGAATGGACAGGGCAGAGGGAGAAAGGAATGGAGAGGGATTTGAAGGGTGATAGGGAGGGAACTTGGAAGGGGAGGGAGCGTGGTCGAGAGCGCCAGGGGGGGAGAATAAATTTAATTAAAAACCGCCTTCCCGACCCAGACTTTTATGTCAAAAGGACGATCACCAAGTTAAAAAAAATAGTTGGCCTTATGTATATCAAGGTATGTGTAGAATACACATACCTTGACATCTATGGTATAGAATACACATACAAATGACATCTATGAGACTGGATTTATACCATTGAATATGAATGAATCCATATTTGTACGACTCCCAAAGAAGCTAAAACCAACATTGTGTACTGAGTACAGAACACTAAGCCTGATGAGTCATATGTTGAAGATGATCCTGAAAATAATTTTACTGAGAAACAGACAGAAAATTGAAGAACAAATCAGTAACGTACAAAGTGGGTTTATATCTGGAAGAGGTACACGTGAAGGGATTTTCAATATGAGAATGATTTGTGAACGTTATTGTCAAGTGAACCAGGATGTTTATGCCTGCTTTATTGACTATGAGAAGGCCTTCGACCGAGTCAATCATGAACTGTTAATCAAATGTTTACAAGATATTGGTGTCAATGGCAAAGACATTAAACTAATTGTGAACTTATACTGGACACAACGTGCATTTATAAAAATGGAGCAGGGCCTATCGGATGAAGTTATGATTAAACGAGGAGTTCGACAGGGGTGTGTATTGTCACCATGTCTATTTAACCTGTACACAGAGATGATTTTCAGACACATTGAAGATTGCAAGGGAGTGACAATAGGTGGCATGAACGTCAACAATCTTAGATATGCCGATGACAGTGTAATACGAGCAGACAGTGAGAAAAACCTACAAGATATAGTGAATAGAATCAATAAAGCTGGAATACTATTCAACATGAAGATGAATGCCAGGAAGACCAAAACAATGGTTATAAGTAAAAAAGACAGATAAACCAAATGTCAATATAACCATAGATGGCACAAACATAGAACAAGTATCCGAATTCATATATCTCGGACAAAAGATTACAAATGATGGGAGATGTGAGGAAGAAATTAAAAGAAGGATAACAATAGCCCGAACAACATTCTCCAAAATGTATAGAGTGTTAACATCAAGTAAGATATTAATACAAACAAGGAAGCGTATTCTTCAGTGTTATGTGTGGTCTACTCTAATGTATGGGGCAGAGACATGGACAATCTCTAACAAAATGTACAAACGTTTAGCAGCATTTGAGATGTGGACTTATCGAAGGATGATGAAAATATCATGGACAAAGATCACCAACAAAGAAGTTCTCAGAAAAATTAAAAATAAGAAACGCTTGTTTGCCACTATACAGACAAAGAAACTTATTTATTTTGGCCACATCATTCGTCAGAGTTCAATATACCGTACATTGTTGGAAGGGAAGGTAAATGACAGCAGAGGGAGAGGGAGACCAAGAACATCATGGTTTACAAATATTTCACAGTGGACAGGCTTGAATTATTCACAGTCTATCAGAACAGCACAACATCGGGACAAGTGGAGAACCATTGCATCCAACCCTCGACTAGAGGACGGAACTATTGATTGATTGATTGTAGAATATATTTCGCTTTTTCGATTAAGAATTTAGCTCTTTTCTTTTCTTTTTTTTTTGGTAAATATGTTTATTCTGCTGAATAAGTCTTTTGTCAGTGCCGAAGCACTGGTCTTCCAGCCATTTTTCAATTCAGGGTTATTTACATAAAATGTAGGTAAATGAAATGCGCATGTAACTTTTATGTGTTCATTTCATTTGCCCACATTTTCTCCACTTTTTATGTAGGGTTGTTCTTCACCCGTACTCGGGCTTCTGTAGTACAGGGTGAATCCTTTATCTATGTTAGTGTGTTCACGCTAACTTGACACAGTCATAAGAGCTGTTAAGTTTAGCTTAACAAATCATATGTCGCACAATCTTGAAAAAGCTTGGAATTTTAGGATGTCCTGAAAAGGCCTTATATTTGGAAAAGGCCTGGAAATTTAAACAATGGTCCTGAATATCCCTTACTTTTGGGGAATTTGAATTTCATCTGTAAATTAAAGAAGGCTGTATTTTGTGTACTTTGTATTATCATCCTCGTATGTCTTTTATTTTACAGACAAATATAATTATTTCCCTATTACACATAATGGGGAAACCAAAGAATATGAAAAATAGGGCGACTGACAAACATTCACCAAATGAGTCTCATAGAAGCAGTGCTCATAGCACAGAGCGAGCAGAATCACCAACAATCACCGACAAGGATTTAGTCACCGGCAAATCACCATCAATCACCGACAAGAATTTACTCACCGACAAATCACCAATCACAAACGAGACACAGAAGGTGGTTGACAGAAATATGAAGGATAAAGCAGGAGAGGTCAAAGAGACTGACAAGAAAATGGTTGAGAAGAAAACCGAAACCACAAATGCAGTAGAGAAGCCGGAGCATAAGGTGCATTTTGGTAAGTACCAGAGCATACATGGAATTGGATTTTTATTTCATTTCTGAAGGTACACACCATATAAATGTGACATGTATAGAAATATGTGCTAGGTAATAGATCAGAGATAAATAGTAAGTAAGCCATAAGACATCACAAACCAATAGACACCATTGTAAACAACTAATGACCATTAACTGATTAAGCGCCAGGCAAGACGTGTAGTTGAAATAATGGGAGGTATCTCTAAAGCAAAATGAACTGAAAACAGCAACAAAGAAAATGGAGTAGGCATACCTGAAACCCATACAAATTATCCGCAAACTGAACCTTCAAAGGTGTGACAAAAACACACAAAAAAACAAAACAAAATTCCCATAGTATATCTAGATTAAAACACTAATTGCATGTGTAGAAGCTACTACAAATGTTAACTATCTACAAAAATATAATCGAAATAAAAATGTTTTTTTTAAACTACCCGTTTTTACACCAAGCAAGTTTACATAAGGTGCATGGTCCAATGTCTAATGTAACCAAGACACTTACCTAGATTTGATTCTATATCCAACTTAGGTATTGGTGCGTTAAGTAATGCTTTGAGACCGCATATATACAGAATAATCAGTGAATTTATTACCCCATCCCTTTCGGCACCTAATTTGAGACAACCATTAGGCAAGGAGTCCACTAACCAATTAGGGCAGTCTCGTGACCTCATTAGTGTTTCCCTCATTCTAAGGGGACCAGGCTACCAGTAGTAGGTCATGAGGGATTATACCGCTCACACATAACCAATTATATCTGGGAGTACAGTACAAAAGTCACCGATAACATATTAAGGTCAGCAATTATTACCATTATGGCCACCTAAGGTCATTGTTCCCCCTCAGACCTCTGAGAGGGAATGATTACATACTTTTGCAGTATAATCACTTATGATATACTACTATGCCACGTGGTCATCGAGAGATGGCAAGCTTGGTCATAGCTACAGGAGTTTTGGAATGCTTGCCAAAATAATTATGGGTTCTCTCAGCTTAAATTGTCTCCAAAATTAGCCATTTTTCTTTCTTTTTAAAACTACTTCAGAACAATTAGTATTAGGTTATAATGGTCAACCTGATATATTCATCTTTTTAAAAGAAATTAGGCCAAAATTCGAAAGCCATCGGACTATGCAATTTGCTGGTCAGCGATGAAAACAAGCCGCGAGTGGTAAATAAACCATCACATACACACAAAAATTGAGAAAAGCGAGAAAATATATTAACCAGAACAGGCGACCCCCCTCATCCCTGGTGTGTGTCACTGTTGGCAGTGCCTGATGAGGATAACGCAGTGGACCGTGCCATGGCGACTGCGCACCGGATGTGGAAGATGTGGGCCGTGATGGGCCTCGTGGCGGGCGCAGTCGCTGTGATCGGGAAGACAGAGGTGCCGACACAGAGCGAAGAGCTCGTCGTAGAGAAGGGAGTCGCTCTCCTTGTCAGCCGGCCCACCGTGTTCAAATATGTAGGCGAGCTGAGCAACTACAGAATGGTGAGTGCGTGGGAAACATCTCCAGCCAAATTCTTATGGGATGTATGATGAATTATTGTATTATTTTCACCAGTACGATGAGTGAACGTAACAGCCGCTGAGACAAATGTTTTTTTTCAACTTTTTTTCTTTTAAGAAACAATTCTTTTTTAACTGTAATCAATGAAATCTTGTTTGAATTTGTTTTGTGTGTAAGTATGATGTTATGGACGTGCGTTAAAATGATACTATGGGTGAATTTTGTAGCCTCTCATTATCCTCTCAACCAAAAAATAGAAAGGAATAGCTTTTCTAATTTCTTTTGATTTTACATTGATACACTTGAAACACAAGTATGTCGGCTTGCCTCGTCCCGAGGTAATGTGTGCAGTCCGATATCAGTGATAAGACATTAAGTGTGACCGGACGTGGTGGCCGAATTGGTAGAACGTAGTCTTCCTGTGCAGAATCCCAGCCGAGTCAAACGAATGAGTTATAAAATTGATACTTGTCACTACATAGCCTGGCGTTCGGCATTAATAGGATAGGACAGGACAAGGACTGGTTAGCTCATTGTCCAGGGATGAAAGATCTCCGCGATTTCGCGGATTTCCGGGATTTTTACTGTAGCTATAAGTGTATACTAATACGTTGCGCCCTTCCTGATATGACCTTAGATGTTGTCAGGACGTAAAACCCCAACAACCAACCAACCAATACGTTATTTCACGCTGCAGCACCATCAGCGTATACTAATATGTGGTGCAAACGCCGCAACACTAGCAGCGTATACTACTAATGCCTTCAAACGCCGCAGCAGTGTCAGCGTATACTGATATCTGGTGCAAACGCCGCAGCACTAGCAGCGTATACTACTAATACATGCTTCAAACGGCGCAGCACTATCAGCGTATACCATCCGGGAATTTTCAGCGATTCCCTGACAATGCTAAGCCTATGGGAGAATATCAGCGTTTCCGCTTTTTTCCCCGGAGACCACTTTCATCCCTGATTGTCAGGATAATCTGACTGTGTGGGATATCAGGTCTCGGTACCTGTCCTGATATGACCCCAGATGTTGCTAGGACGCAAAACAAACATTAAATGTACCTTTCGTTGGCAACCTTTCAGTGGTACCCGGGTATCGCTAGGTTCGATCAGACCGACGCGACACCTATGGGCATCGGGAAGCACTTCACCGAGGTACTGCAGGTACCACTCTACGGTGAGGAACTGTGTGAATTTGGTTACGCTAGTGTGCGGTTTCATTGTTAACAACAGGGCCCGTACGGGGCCTGGAATGTCTTGAAAATTATTGAACTTCATTTGCACCATTTCAAGGCCTTGAAAAGCCTTGAATTTAACCTATTTTGGGTAATTACTCCTGAAAAGTCCATTAAATTGCCCCACTTATCTAAATTAGTCTGAAATCACCATTCAGAATGGCGATTTCGGACTAAATCCAAATGAAAATAGTCTTAAATTCCTATCAAAAGCAGCCTTGAAAGCCTTGAAATAGCTTTGAATTCCATATCTTCACATGTGTATGGACCCTGTATAAACATAATTGAAAGTGAAATATTGAAAGCAAGTCTGGGTGATTGGACATGATAGGGGAGAGAGAAAACAGGCCACTACAATTTATTAAATAAGCACACTGTCCGCAATTTGTGACCTGCGTCTACAAAACGAAATTATGCTAAGCAATTATAAACATAAATATCTGGAGTGGTTTTTTTCGGTTATGCAACTACATTAGTATACTACCGGATTAGAGGCTAGCGTTGACAGGACGCCTACTTCCCGTGCGGGAGGTCGTGGGTTCGGTTCCTGGCTAAGTGAACCCAAAGACTTATAATATAAATTCTTATCGTTACTTTTCCTGACACTCGTCATTACTAGGATAGGGAAGTAAACTGGTGGGTTGTGTTAGGATATCGGTTCATTGTGCCAGTTGCATGGCATCCTACTGGGGAGGGGCAGCACTATGAACCCACCACATGTGCGCACTGTCACTATAGTGGGTACTTGTGATGTTTGGTAGGATGCTATGAGTAAAACTGCAATCAATCCTAATAAGAAACCTTACCTGCGGAGCATGCGCAGTAAGCTGCTAGATAATATATTAATTATTACCTCTGTCGTCAGAGGGAAGGTTGGTGGTGGAAATCGTCTATTAATGTCGCGTGGTATAGTCCACTGACACTAACAAACAAACTCTGAATGTAATGTATGAATGATGTCACTGGTGGGATTTCCTCATCGCATGACCAGGGCCGCGTTCAGGGTCCGTCTCCGAGACGTCTCCGCAATGCTTTTTGGCTTATTTCCGTTCAGGGTGCATCTAGGAGATGTCTCCTTTTTCAGATAGGAGACAAAAAGCGCCTCGAAAATGGCCGCCGTATTCAGTGGTTTCAGCCAATCACAGCGCAACTTTTCCATTGCAAATGGCCGCCACCTATGGGGGCGGCCATTTTCGAGGCGACAAACTGCTTTTGCCGTTCAGACTAGCGTGACGTCATGGATTTTCCCGAGACGTCTCGAAGGCGCACCCTGCACGCGGCCCTGGTAATATGGTTCCCACAGAACACTGAGGAAACCCCTTTAAGTTGCATTTGCACACTAGCCATTGTGGTCATTCTCCCTCCACATATTCAGTTACACAAACTGGAAAGGTTTGCTTGGAGAGCATTTGTCGAAGTACAGTTCAAGGCTCAGAGGCCTATACTGGTTCCCTTTTAAGCATATGCCCTGGTCTTCGTTGTGCATACTGCACAGTAAGCTGCTACCCAATGCATTAGTTCTTTCCCTGCCGTCAGAAGGCAGATCGGTAGTGGAAAACCTGAAAGCGCTTTTCTGCAGGGCTTCCTGCATGGTGAGCTGCTACCCAATTTGATTAATTCCTCCATTGCCGTCAGATGGCGGGTTGGTGGTGAAAGTCGTCTGTCACGCTGTCGATTGGTTGTTGGGGTTTTACATCCTGACAACATTTAAGGTCATATCAGGACCGTGTGCACTCATGGTCGACTTTATAGTGCTGCCCCACTGGGAGACCAGGCTGCCAGCACCATGACCTGATATCCCACTCAGTCACATTATCGTGACACTGAGCCAAGCAGTTCTTGCCCTATCCTAATTATGCAGTGCGCCTGGCTAGGAAGTGACAAGTATAAATTTGTACGTCATTGATTTGACTCGACCAGGGTTTGAAACCTGTTTGTTCGAATCCCACAATCTACCAAAACGGGAGACAGACACTGAATTTATTCGGCCGTCAGTCTGTACTTCGATCTCCGCGGTTTCGCGGATTTCCGCGATTATTTATATTTACCTATTAACTTTATACGATTTTTAAAAAAATGATATGTATCACTTGGGGAGTTCGAATCCCATTCTTATATGACCTTAGATGTTGCTAAAACATGAAACCCAAACAAGAGCGAGTCAGGTATGGGTGATGATAGTCACAACAAGATGAGTTGAAACCTGACTTCCGGCATTTTTCCCGCAATTCCCTGACAGTCTATCGGAGAAGATCCGCGTTATCGCAGAAATTTGCCGTCGGTGTAATAATCGCGGCCTGATTTCTGCGTTTTTAACCGGAAACCACTTTCATCCCTGAAAGTATAGGCGTTCCCCGGTGTTCCGTGGGAACCATATTGGGATGCTCAACTCATTCGGCCATCGCGTCTGATCCTGTGACACTGTGTGGATGTTGTGTTTTGTAGGGGAGGTGCTCTATGACAACGTGGTCGTCGGGTACGAGTCACCGCACTACATCAGTTTCGTGTCCGACTCGTGGCTGCGGATCCGGGTCGAGGTGGAGGTGACCCGGCGAGACAGTCCCCGCATCCCCACCTCCCTCAAGTACCGCGTGCACGCACGCCCAACCACCGTCTTCGACAAGGTACTCACCTGGAACAGTTAAATAAATAGATAGACATTTCAAGCTGCATAGTCCGATGAAGGATCAAATTTTCAAAACCAAAACAATTATCTAGATTTGATTCTACATGTCTAACTTGAATACTGATGCACTTATTAAGCATCTGTTGCAACATGGAAGGGAATACCGATTCGATTGAATAGAACTTGTTACTGCAGAAGTCTATGGTGTGCTTGCCAAAATTAAATTGACATGTTTGCACTTCAAATATTTCCAAAGTTAGCCATTTCAGATATAAGTTACTTCCAGCTAATGTAATGTAGATTATAACAATCAATGTAATATTTTTATCTCAGAAAAATTACGAAAACTGAAAATCATGGGACTATGCAACTTTAAGTGAGTGAGTGTGTGTGTGTGAGTGAGAGAGAGAGACTAAGAGTGTGTATGTGTGTGCGTGTGTGAGAATTATAAGTTACAAAATGTTGAAAATTTGTGGCGTTTTAGATAATTGTATATAAGAAAATTAGTTTAAAATTGACAACAGAAACAATTGCTTCCCATTTCTTTAAAGCTATTTGATTAAAAGTAAATATAACGTTGGAAAATACTTAAATTTACAGAATTCTTTGCATGTATATATAAATAATATATATACACACAATATATATATTATATTCCATGCATTGCATTGTTTTTAAAACTGTATCTTAAGCATCAAATTGTTGTTGTGGCGGTTTTCCCACATGCCTCTCCCATTGTCAATAAACACCATGTTAAGCTAAAATATATGCTGACAAGTGCATGGCGTCCTTTGGTTGCAGTACGTGGTGTTGCCGTGTATGCGCTTTGTGTACAACAACCGGGTTCGTCAGGCCATGTTCAACATCCGCTTCGTATTCGCTAAATGAGTCAGCACAATCTGTCAGCCATTTTACAATCAAAGTAGCGACTTGTGATAACACTCACCTTGATAGCGTGAGAGGAGATTGATTGATTGATGATTGGTTTATTACCGTGTTATCAGGAAGGGTCATATTCATGGGGAAAAAACGGTATTGGTATTTATTCTGTCCCTTTTGGTTAATGACAGTTATATGCCTATGTTGAAATTTATGGGGGAATTTGAAATGGTCAGATTTGTGTCAAGTGACGGCAAAAATAATCTCCAATGCAAGCTAATGTAGTTAAATTTGTTTCGAGGGACATCAAAATTTAACTCACAAAACCTACTTAAAATAACAGGAGGCAATATAGTTGTTCTGAGGAACACTAAAATTTGTTTGTGCTTTACATTGATAAAGATGTCTCGCGTGCAATTTACATTAAATCATTGTTGATGCAAGTCTGAAATCTACGCACTTAAGCAGAATGTGGCTAAGTGTTGGGGGTTTCCTTGAGCAAAATGCATTATTCAGCCAAGAGTAGCCAATCCAATATCGAGTGAGGACTACTTGGTCCCGCTGCCACCAAGCGTGAATCTGTGGATGTTTTTCAATGTTATACAACATATTGTTTGGACGCTCCTCCCATTCATGTCGCCATTTTGATTTGATATACTTGAGAATAAGTGGTCTCAGATCAGAGTGAGGGATCCAACACAGTGCAAAAACATCGTTCACAGCCATTTTCACAGCTCGGTCAGCTTGCTCGATTCCTTGGATACTGGCACCCAGCACAAGTGAGAGGAGAGACATTAGGTCAAATAACTTTTTTAATTTGGTCATCGTCCCCGCCCGTGCCTGAAAAATCGCCCGCCCCTGATTTTAATTTCTTTATCTTTTTAACTGTTAAAAGTGTGTTGGGCTAGCAACAATTCAACTTTCAGACATTGCGTTGGGTTAGCAGCAATTCAACTTTCTGACATTATACGTAACTATGTATGGACAGTGGTAAACAGCATAACACCATGTGCATGCACTGAAATTCATCTTTATGTAATACACGATTTCCGCGACTAGTACGGCACCTGGTGATAGGCAACGACACTCATGTTGTGGGTCGACAGTGTGTCACTGTGTTTTACACTGACGATCGAGCTTTTCAATCAATCAATCAATAGGATACAGCTATAATTATCCAAAATTATTAAAACATGGTAAGTATGTTTTCTCTATAAATCCACATTTGTGCCGAAAAGAATGTGTCAGTTGCTCAATATGAAGCCAGTGTTAACAGAGCCTCAATTGCCTCTCCACAGACTCTGTGACCCACAAGTCCAGTCTGGATTACGCTCTGCGCAGGCGTCGCGGAAATCGTGTATTCCATTGAAATCATGTAAAAAGATACTGGGGGGAGGGGGGGGGAATGAACAAATAAAAACCGCCCGCCCGCCTGACCCTGATTTGTGTGATCAAAAGGACAATCACCAACATTTTTTGGTATTTGGCCTTACCATAAAAAATACTACTACAGTGTAGTACCGACATTCGCTATCTGGGACAGTCGACCTGGCGGATGAATAGAAACCAAATGTCACAAGCACGCTTTGTGTGATATTCATCCACAAGTAGAACCTGCCGTCATTTGCATTTATCTTACATTCCTTCTAATTGAGAGGACGGTCATTTTCGTGCGGTTTTGTTAACTTTGAAGTGTGAGCGTGATCATCAAGCATAAAATATTGTGCGTTTAAAAGCAACACGGAAGATATGGAATTCAAGGCTTGTCAAGGCTGTTTTTTATAGGAATTCAAGACTATTATCATTACAGGAAAGAAAGTAAATGATGCCGACTGGTGATTTCGGACTAATTTTGATCATTGGTGACAGTTTAATGGAATTTAAGGCCTTTTAAGACTAATTACCCAACATAGGTTACATTCATGGCTTTTCAAGGCCTTGAAATGGGGCAAATGAAGTTCAACACTTTCCAGGCCCCGTACGAACCCTGAAGTAAGGTTATAGACTATTTTCTTGTATCACATTGCCTAACCATGTGGTGATAACACTTTGATTTTGAATGCTGGTTTGTTGAATATATTTTCGTTTAAGAGAAAGTGTGTGTGACATATGTTTTCGTGACAATCCGTTTTAATGCAATTCGCATGTGCTGACAAGCTATGTAAGCAGTCTATAATGCATTTCTGCTTTTTGGAGTGCCTTTTACAATTTTACAATTATATTATCGAATTGGTATTACTTGTATGCACACACGTGTGCACAAAGAAAACGCACCAGTCTTGACGTTCCTAAGCTCTTGAATGTCATCTTTCTCGTGTCTGATTGGCTGATTATAAGTGGTTAATATTTAAATTCCCATATATGTTGGCATTGCAGTTTCATGTGGAAACTGAAAAACAAATATTTATTGTGAGCCTTAAGCTAAGATTCCATATACAGCTTGGCCTCCATATATATGTTGGCATTGCAGAAGATTAAAAAGAATTATACCAATTAATCACAATAATTCAAAAACGCTGGAAACCGATATACAATATAACCCCGTTAAACCAAACTTGAAGATACCCTAGAAATTTGTTTGGATTAACCGAGCTTTGGCTTTGACCTTGACTTTGATTCCCCCCCCCCCCACACACACACACACTACTGCCCACACACACACTCACTTAGATATTTGTGTAAAAATATGGGATATTAATTTTGGCAAGCACATCAAAATTCTAACATCATAGACATCAACAGTAAAAAGTTCTATTAATCTGACTCGGTATCCCCTTTTATGCATCAGTAAATGCACCATTATCTATGCTGGACATGTAGAGTCAAATCTATATGAGTGTTTTGGTTTGAAAATTTGATGCCGTCATCGGACTATGCAGCTTTAAATTTGATGAATAAATATTGAAACCACACGAGAGAAAACGCATAATTTAGCATTCCCCAGCCGGCTGGGATGACTAGTTTCAGGTAGAAACTGAAAAACAAATATTTATTGTGAGCCTTAAGCTAAGATTCCATATACACGGTATGCGGCATGCCATTCACACTCGCATCGATCGGTTCATTGAGCGATCCACTTTTCCCTCCAATCGTTCACATTCACAACTGGACATATGGAAGCACCGCCGTGCGTTTACATGCTTTTCCATTTTTGTCGAATACCGCATACAATGTATATGAAATCTTAGCTTTAGAAGTTTAAAAGACAAAGACAAAATAGCTTTTATTATTGCAGCTATGTGATTCCGTCCGCACTGCTGAGGCTATATTACAGAGAATTGTTACACGTCACTAAATGCAAAATGAAAGGGCTGTGATGCTTTATATATCTCGAATTACAAAAGAATATAGATCAAGAGAAATTAGTAATATGGTCCTAGCACAAGTATAGACAGTAAAAGCAAATACATCGCCGTCAGGGAAATGTTTAGATATATGGTGATGCGATTTTAGCATGGTTTGAGACAATTACTTGTTATATGAGTCGTTCTCTGAAACTGACCTTATATGTTTCCAGGACGTAAAACTCCCAACAACCAAAAGCTGAAGCTGGCTACCACATATTCGGTGGTTAATTCTTCTCTTTTTTTTTTTGGTATTACAGGTAATATCCAGAAAACTTTAGACCGGAAGTGGCCAGGTTTTACAAAACATTACATAATTAATAATACACGTATAATAAATTGATACATTCCATAAAATCAAAGTCAAAAAGTGAAATAGTTTTAGTTTGTTTTAACTCTGACATGCACGACATGTAAACCTTCATATGAACATGGATTCTGTTATTTGGAATGTTTTCACTTTGGAGGTCCATTAGATAAACGATTCCCCCCATACTTGCAGTAGTGGCTGAATGACAATGTATTCTGAATACGGGCAAAAATTGCTTTAGTATGGAACAGGAAGTGGAATTCCTGGTTCCAGTATGTAATGGCTACTTATATCGGCACAGAGTTTGTGAAATCGGAGAGAATGCAAAAAGACAAGATGGTGACCATAGAATGCCATCTATTAAACTGCATATTTTATTCTATTTTTCAAATCAAAAGTGGCGAGTAACTATTAAGATGTATGTGAATATATTGTTCTTAGACTAAAAATGCTCATTTAATTTACCCAGCCGTTCGCCACTTTTTCTAATGGGTTGTTCTTCACCTCTACTCTACAGAACAGTACGGGGTGAATCTTTTATCTAGAGGACCATGTGATACATTGGTACCCGGTTTCAGAGAATGACCCATATATGGATGACATGAAGACATCTGAAATCTAAAGTGAACCTGTTCTAGGTTTTCTATAAATATTCAGAACATATGTGTGGTAGTAATCCTTGAATGATCAATTAGTCCCTCCTACTAGATTACAATCTAGTTACCCAGACTGTAACACCAGCAAGTCATGGACGCTGTCAATTCATGAGAACAGACAGAATTTAAGGCCTTCAATACACAAAATCAGGGATGAAAGATCGCCGCGATTTCGCGGATTTCCGCGACTTTCTTCTATGACCTAAGATGTTAGAACTTAACACCCTGGAAGCTTCACCTGTTTCAGAAACCGGGCTGCGAAAGTAATTAATAAAATGAAAACAAAGGGTTAGGTATGGGCGATAATAGTCACAATGGGCGTAATCGATTAATCGACTCTGGTCACCCGAGCCACTTTTTGGCGCATGCGCACATCCTGCAGACTCGGGTCGAATAATCGAATAAGCTTCTCCATGCTCGGGTGACAAAAATGGTGGCCCTTTTATTTGTTTTTTTAGTAGCTAATATAATTACAGCAAAATATGATTTAACTATTTTTATGATGGCATAGTTTAGTGATATTTCCATTTCATTAATCTATGTTATTACCAACAACAAAAATGTAGGACTGGTACCGGTGGCTGTTATCCTGCAGGATGGTACCAGTGCAAATGTGACGTCATCGCTCCTTGCAAACCCCAGCCAAGAGGTGGGTTACTGGGGTCGGGTAGTTTTGCACACGGCACGTGTATTTCTCGACTCCACTTGTGGTGTTCGACTTGAAATCCTAGCAACTCGGGTGACCAGAGTCGCCCGGGTCGTGTTAATCGATTACGGCCAAAAGGGACAGTTGAAACCTGACTTCCGGCATTTTCCTCGCAATTCCCTGACAATGTTAATCCTCTGGGCGAAAATCCGCGTTTTCGCGGGTTTTTTGTCGGCGACCACTTTCATCCCTGCACAATAAACCTGATAACTGATCTGATCAAACTGATATTGAACTGTGTAGTCTGATGTCACCCTTTTTGTTATGGATCGTTGGATAGTTATTTGTCCAAATGCGTTAAAATTGTTACTGGTCACTTGGCTAGATTTTGAAAGCTAGTCATTTAATAGAAGCTCTATCATGACGTTGCAACTTTTAAGTAAGTTAATTAGTGCTTGTTTTTTGTTCGCCTCAATTGGGGTTCCCCTTCTGACTTAATCCATGCATCGTGTGGTTTAATTTTTTAAGATTTATGGATTAATTCTTAAGAAGGGCATTTGTATAAGCACCTTCATGTAACGAGACTGGTGCAATGTCCATAGTGTGTTTTTGAACGAAATATACATCTCGTAAAACCAGCCATTAGAAGTTGAACCTTTAACTCAGTGAGAGTTGTTTTGCCGCTTATTGAATTGAAGTCGCACCCGAACCTTTCAACTGTGTCGCGACTCGCACACTGGAAACATTCCAAACAATAATTATATGATGATGATGATGATGATGATGATGATGACAATTGTTATGGTAAGCGTTTGTCTGGGGTGATCTTGCACTATTTTGCCAGGGGAATTAGGGTGATTTCAGTTGTGGAAAGTTCTCTGTTGAAGCACCGTGTTCAAGGTAGTTTCCTTGCACTCAATAAATATATATATATTATATAAAGGCAGTGGCTATGCGTACGTGAGGCGTATTCGTAGCTTGCCGGTCTAGACGTACGGCAGTGTGCGCATGCACCTTAGTTCCTCACGTATCTTTAGCCTCCGTGGCTACGCTTACGTGAGCAACTACCATATCACCGTAATTTGTGCTTTTTGGTGGTTTGAAAGCAAATTTGTCTTATTTCTATTAAATAGTTCAGATCTTTCTCTACAATTTCACCATCAGGTTTTTTTTTATCAGCTAATTGGAAGTTCTTGAATTTATTTTGCGAAAATAGATTTTGAGGCTGTGATCCAGTATAGCTACAACTGGCACTGACACTCAGAATACCCCAACTTTCACTATTCTCTCCTTTCAGAGAAAATTGCTCTTAGGTTAAATTAAATACTTCAGATCTTTCTCTTAAATCGGGCATTAAGGTCTTTTTAATCGACCCAATGAAAGCTTTTAAATTTATTTTGCACAAATAAATGCTCTCCCTCCCCTTTGATGGGGTGCAGGGAGTTCTGTCATTATACATCTTTCAACTAAAATCGATTAAATCTTTTTTTATTGGCATCCAATTGAATACATTTTTCATCTTTCACAGACAAGAATATTTTGAAATAATTCCATACAACATTGTACATTCCTTTCAATTCTCAGGGTGGCGCTCGGCACTTTATTGTAATGAACTTATTTCCTTCATTACAAATATTGCTTCATTCATGAAACTGTTCAATTTTAAAAGAAACAAATTCCTACTGATACATACATGTTTTGGATGACTGTGTTCGATAATGATTCAATACTCTTGTAGTTCAATGGTCAAGACATAAATAAATGTCAAATTTATATCAAGCATTATTCACAAGAGTATATTAAAAATAGACTTGCTATGTCTACAGGTATGTAAGAAGTCTAACTCATTTTCTCATATTAGATCTTGGTTAGAAAACAAGAAAATGTCGAAAAATATGCTGGGCACCATAGATGCAATGTGCATGTGTACTAAAAATATATATTAAAACATTCTAGACTTCAGACCTTGAAATGCCATTTTATTACTATTTCTTAGAGCTGTGTATTGCATGCCGATACGTATCATTGAGGTAATCCATCCTGTTAATGGTTAACAATTTCAGCTTATCTCCATATACACATGTTAATAAATATCCTCGTCATTCATTCAAGTGCTTATTGCTTTTTAACTGTCAAGTATTACAAAATAGAATAAGGATTGAAAATTAATACTCAAACAGCATATCTTTATGCACCTTTAATTGAATCACTGAGTACCGAGTGTTGGGTCATTCTTACCCCAACTTTCATTTCTTAATCCACACCCCCACCCACCCCCACCCCCGCTATACAAAATAGATACTTGTCGCTACCTAGCATGGCAGTAGGCCTACTGTTGACAGAACCAGGAGATGGCAAGAATCAGCGGAATGAGGGAAGACCAATTGTCCGCAATTGAAATGTCCCTTCTTAATCAACAAATGTAATAAAAGTATAAAAGAATTAAATGACTTTTGGAGGGAAACAAAATTAAAATCACATTAGCAATTACAATAATTATTAATACTGTCGTGGGGGGGGGGTGATGAAAATGGGAAATATTGCGCCTAGAACGGGACTCGATCCCACATCTCTTTGCATTCCGGGCCAGTGTGCTAACCATTACACCACCTAGGCTCCCTGATATCACCATACTACCCACACCTACCTGTCTATGCGGCTCCTTGCCTGAGAGGTCAGTGCAGACTACTTACTACACTACGAATCAGGAGAGCATTACCAGTTGTAGTTGTTTAGCACAAATTTGGCTGTAAACTGATTAAAATTGCATAATCTATTGGTTTCACAAAAAAAGAGTAATGCTTTTTTAAATGAAATAATCAGGTTGACAATTATAAGCTACTCTTCTTCAGTTCATAGTAACTTGTTTTGTACTATTCTTTTTTATGTGTGATGAATTTTTATTTACCATGCTCATAACTGATAAGTGTTTTAACACTTGTTTTCATCACTGGGCCGCACTAGTCCAATTTGATTCAAATCTTTTGAATTTAGTTTTTTCGTAACTTTTATAATAATTGAATAACCTTGGAGATATTTGGAAAGATTGCACTCAAAATAATTTGTCTATGCACACCAAGTGAAGCCAAGTGCAACCCGCCATTATTATGCTAACTAGGTCATGCCGAAGTTTTAACATTCTTAAAAAAATGGAAACCCCACCGCAGAGCTGGAATAAGTACTGGTGGCGCCACCTATTCACCAATCACAGGAACTATTAATAACTCAGCGTGTCTTATAAATATAAGTCACGTCTGGCATGAAAGGCATGTATACAGGTTGTGGTAAAATCTAGCTTCAAAATTCACCATCTTACAATTAGCATAAGAGCATAATAATTGATTGATTGGTGGTTGTTTGACACCATGTCGACAACAAAGACCATATTCACGGCGAGAAGTATTCAACTTGTATTCTGTCCATTTTCGTTTAACCATAACTTTTACCAGAGTGTAAAAGCACACAATCAGATATAGTTCCAATAAATAATACTTGCAAATCACTTTTCCTACTCTAACCAATCCACCCGGATATCTATAGGCATTCCATATAAAATGTCAAGTCTAATCAAAGGGGAACAATTTAAGCGAATTGAATAATATCAATCAATCTCTCCAAAGGTAAAGACAGTGATAATGAATAACAATTGTTGCCGTCAGTAAATGTGTAGATTGTATAGCGAAATATTACCCGAATGTCTTATATTGACAAGTTTAATGTGAACACCTGATTACTTCCTATGAACAATTAAATGAATTGACCAGACGGGATGGCCGAATGAGTTGAGCGTCCATCTGGTAGATCGTGGGGTTCGAACCCGTGAGTTAAAAATTGATACTTATCGCTACCTCCTAGGCTGGCGCTTGACGTTATTAGGATAGAGCAAGACCTGGTTGGGTCAGTGTCAGGATAATGTGACTGAGTGGGATATTAGGTCATGGTGATGGCAGCCTGATCTTCCAGTGGGGCAGCACTATAAAGACACCATGAGTGTACTGTCACAAGTCGGTGCCCGTCCTGATATGACCTTAGATGTTGTCAGGATGTAAAACTCCAACAACCAAGCAACCATTAAATAAATTGAATTATTTAGGCAGTGTAGTCAACGCTTTTCATTCGTCAGAACTTCTAACTTCCTCTTTGTTAGACGATATCTAAAAGTTGGATGGTTGTTGGGATTTAACGTCCTGGCAACATCTAAGGTCATATCAGGACAGGTACCAACTTGTGACAGTATGCACTCATGGTGACTTAAGTGCTGCTCCACTGGGAGACTAGGCCACCAGCACCATGACCTGATATCCCACTAAGTCACATTATCCTCACACAGCCTATAGCTGAAAGGATTTGTTGGACAAACATACGGCACAATGCTCCGTTGAACTCAAATTGAACCAATTAATTCTAATTTTAGCTTTGAACAATATAGCAAATATTTGTCATTGTAGATAAGCTCGGGATGCAAAACGTAAATCTACCTAATGTGGTAAACGATTGTGCTGCTTTGTGGTTGAAATACATCTCATAAAGCATAAAACAATAGATTTGTGTGTATTTTTATGATGGAATAGGTCATGTTGCTTCGGCAACATGGGTAAAATAATGACGGGACAGATAGTTGTGTCGACCCTTGTTCAGCGAGATCCACTGGTTAACCCACTCCACCTGTTGAACTATTATAATACACGGTAGGCGGCTAGAACCCTTCCTAGCTGCAGGCGTCGACACCAGCACGCGCCACCGCCTGGACTTGGACTTGGTGAACCCCAAGTCTACCGTCACTTCTGGCTACCACTACCACTACCATGCCGCTGGCACTTCTTCACCAGACACCGAACTGACAACACCACACACCTGTTCTTGCCCGCCCACCCACCCCTACAACCAGACGAGAGTGACATTCAAAGGGTTGAGTGCCGGGTCTTGGATTCGAACCTCACACCTTCAGACAATTGACCTATCTGACTTGATTCTCATTCTTGTTGAACTTTACCAACAAAAATAAATTTCCCATACTATGTAGTCCTGTGTCGTGTCGTGAACTATAACCGTCCACCTAGATAACAATAAATTTGTCAAGTTCCTGAACTTCTTTTCTCGACAATAGATATTGTTTTTTCTGGCCCCATGAGTTCACATATTTTCTTGTTTACATCGCAATTTTTGGCAACAAATATTGAGTTGTCAGTTCAAAAATATTTTCGCGTTTATGTGTAGTACAAAGCATTTATACAAATATTATTATGGAATTATTATTATTGTTATTATGGAATTATATATTTTGCATATTGGATTCGAACAACTTATAATATCGTAGTTTTCTGCAAATAGAAATGTGTCAATAGGTATGTACTTTTTTTTTATAAAGTTTTTAAATAACATCAACAAATCTTTCTTGGTTTAAAACAACACACGTGTATTGCCTTAAATACAGTATACTAGACTTATGATATATCATATCACATTATGTAAAAATGTACAATAATAGCAATTAACACATATGCTCACATATGTGATCTGTAGCATGTGTAAATAGTAACAAGACAGAGATAACACTGGTAATGCCATCGGTACCATCTGTTGACCCCGTATGTAGCTGCCGTGGAATCTTCAGGATCTGCCATTTTTTAGGACAGGTAAAATTCTTTTATCAGGTTTCACAAATCTGGGGAAGAAAGAAAAATATAGGAATCTGAACATTTAACTTTGCTATTTGACGGAGTATTAAATCAAATTAAGTTTAAATGGAATGGTACAAATAACAATGATGATACTACTACTAATAATAATAATAACAAGAAATAAAACCAAAATTATTACTAAAACTAAATTTTAAAAAGTTGAATCAAATTGGACTAGTGCTGCCTGTAAAGTATGACTTGACCCGTTGAGTTGCGTAGTAGAACTGACTTTATTAGCCGGCGACCTGCCCAGCTGACCTCTCGTGACCTCTCGTGACCTCTCGTGACCTGAGACCTTCTGCCTCTATACACACGACATCAGTATACACAACATCTTCCTTTTATTACAAAGTATTAGTTTAACATTAATCAGTAATAATCAAAGGGCGACTTGAGCTTATCCCTGGCCACATTGCTCATGGCCACCCTCTCTCTTAAGTCTCTGAATAACTTTCATTTTAAATAACGTTACTTAAATCTAACATACATGTTTTATTTTCAATTTGCACTTTACTCAACAATGTGACAACCTTAACTCTTAACACCACCTCATCTTTTATATATCTGTAGGTTTGTCGCTACACTTCCTTTGTATTTACAGCCTCCTTATCGGGCGTACGATTCGACCATACCTTGTTTTGTATGCATCATTTTTTTGTTTCGTTTCGTCATTATTTTTGTTTCGGTCGTGATGTACCCGTTCTGTTGCACTGCTTGGACATTTGTATATGAATTTCCTGTTTCTTTGTATAATGTGCTCTGCCTTGTTCCTGATCTCGTAATCTCTGGGCCTCGGTGTTTCTGACTTTACAACCTGTCCTGACGCCCATTCCCCTTTGTAATCGAGGTATCGTACCTTGTCCCCCACGTTTAACTTAGGATGCTCTGTTCCTGCTTTTTTGTCAAAATAAGATTTCTGCTTTGATTTGTCCGCTATAATTTTCTGTTTTTTAGATGACTGGACCTTAGGTTTCAAATTCGCCGCGACAGTAGGTATTTTTTATCTTAATGTTCTCGACATTAGCATCTGCGCCGGTGAAGCATTCATGGAATGAATCTTGGCGTTCCTCATGTTAAGCAACGTTATTGAGATATCTCTATTATCCATTACCGCTTTTTTCATCATTTGCTTTACTGTCTGTATGGCTCGCTCTACTTGGCCATTACTTTGCGCATGCATGGGAGTCGAATACACTCGTTCAAAACCATACTCTGTACTGAATTTACGATACTCCTCACTCTGAAATTGGGGCCCATTATCTGACACAACTACTTTTGGTATCCCATGCCTCGCAAACGTTTCCTTCATTACTTTGATCGTTGATAAACTAGATGTTGATTTCAATTCAATAACTTCAGGGTATTTACTATAGTAATCAATTAACATAATATAATTCTTGTTATCTACATGGAACAAATCTGCACCCACCTTTTCAAACGGCATGTCTGGCACTGAATGACTTATTAATGGTTCTACATGCGGTTTGTTTCGGAAGCACTGACATATCTGACATCTAGATATTTTGTCTTCAATTTGGCTGCTTACTCCCGGCCAAAATACGTTATCCCTGGCTAATTGTTTTGAACGTACAATCCCCATGTGAGACTCATGAATTATTTCAATAACATTTGGTTGTAACGATTTAGGTATAATTATCCTGTTATCTTTCATCAACAATTCACCCTGTGTGGTTATTTCGTGTCTGTATGTGAAAAATGGTTTCACTTGATCTACTACTTGATGTGAATGTTCTGGCCAACCTGACTTGGTGAGTTTGATGATTTCCTGTAGTGTTTCGTCTTTCTTTGTCTCTACTGCAATATTCTCTGTGTATTCAGGTGCTATGTCTATTACCGCTATTGACAACTCTTTGTCAAACAAGTTGCTTGGCGAAGTGCTGCTTGTATGGGCCCTGGACAACGTATCTGCAAAATATAGATTAGCACCTTTAACGTATACCACTTTGATATCATAATTCTGAAGCCTCATTCTCATCCGTTGCATCCTGGCAGACAAATCATGCAACGGCTTAGTCATAATTGATATTAACGGTTTATGATCTGTTTCTATCATGATATCTTTTCCATAGATGTACTCATGAAAACGCTTACACCCAAAGCACATAGCGAGCAACTCCTTCTCTATTACAGCGTAATTGCTCTGAGTCTTATCCAGTGCTTTCGATGCCATTGCCACTGGCAAATTATTTTGGAACAGTGTGGCCCCCAGGCCTGATTGTGACGCATCAACTTGCAACGTTATTGGTTCTTTAGCATTGTAATATTTGAGCACAGGAGCTTGCATTAACAATGACTTTAACTTCTCGAATGCTTGTACCTGCGGTTCTTGCCAGTGCCACGCTACATCTTTCTGCAATACTATTCTCAGGGGCTTAGTGATTTCTGACAATCTGGGTATAAATTTGCTCACGTATCCGACCATCCCTAAAAATCTTTGCAGTGCCGTTTTATCTGTCGGAGCTGGCATATCTACAATAGCCTGTACCCTATCCTGATTTGGCTTTAATCCATCAGCAGTTAATAGATGACCGACATAATTAACTTCAGATCTGCAGATTTTAGACTTGCTCGGGTTCAACTTCAGATTAATTTCCCGTGCCCTGCTCAACACAGCTTCGAGCCTCGTGTTGTGCTCATTGATGTTACTACCGTAAATCAAAATATCATCAGACACTATCTGCACCCCTTCTAGATCACTTAACAACTCATTCATTTGCTGTATGAACAAATCCCCGGCAGTCTTTATACCGAAAGGAAGCCTTGTGAACCTGAACCTGCCCCATGGTGTATTAAACGTGCATAGAATAGAGCTGGCTTGATCTAGCTGAATTTGCCAATACCCCGAGTTTGCATCTAGCACTGAGAAGTATTTTGCATTATGTATTCTAGCTACAACTTCTTCCACTGTACGAATTGGGTAAGGCCCCCTCAAAATAGCCTTATTTAACTTGGTTGGATCAAGACAAATTCGAACTTTACCCGGTTTTCGCACGATAGTAATAGAGTTAACCCATGGAGTAGGCTCTGTCTGACTCACAATTACTCCCATCCTTAACATCCTATTAAGCTCCGCTTTTACGTCATCTACAATAGCATGCGGTATACGCCTTGGCGGATCTACTACTGGGCTTACATTTTTATCAATATGTATCTTTGCATTTACTTTAATGACACCCAGTCCTTCAAACACATCTTTAAAGTTTTTTACCGTTTTGTTCGCAGCAGCTGCGGTGTCATTGTCCACTGTTGGTTTGCCCAGTTCATCGATGCGCGCTACCAGCCCGAGCAATATGCACGCCCTCCGTCCTAAGATAGGGCTGCCGGTCTCGGTGATTTGGAACTTGAGGTCCCGTCCGCGCACTCTTATTGTAGCTTCGCCCTCAGGTTTCACCCTCTGTCCCGTGAACGTGAGGAGCGTACATCTCGATGGCTCCATCTTGACACTTCTGAACTTGTTGAACACTTGCCGCGGAATGAGGTTCGCCTCAGCCCCAGTATCTATCTTAAATCGAACTGCCTGCAACCCTATGGTCACATCAGTAAACCATGGTTCCTCGTCTTCTGCGTCGTCCGTCAACACCGCCCCCACAAACAAGTCATACGACAACTCGTCAGCTGACCCATGACTATCTCCACCGTCATACGTGTTATTTGGATCAACACTAACCTCATTCACCTCTGCTGCCTTGTTCAGTTGCGACCTACATACCTTCACAAAGTGCCCAATCTTATGACACCCAGCACATTCCTTCCCCTTTGCCGGGCATTGTCCACGTACGTGTGAATACCCACACCAACTACACTGTGCCTTCCCCATGCTTGTATTGGTTGTTCGTCCCAGGGGGCGTTTCCATGCTGGGGGGCGTGTCTGTTGTGATGACCTCTGGCTGCCCACTGACGATATGGCGTCCACATTGTGTTCACCGGTGCTTGTCGCCCCCGGTGTCGCCCTAAGTGTAGCTGAAGTATGCTCACTCAGCCTACACATGTCAATGCACTTTTCAAGCGACAAATTTTTTGTTTGCAGCAATTTGTCACGCAGCACATTACTCTTCACACCACATACCAGACGGTCACATAATAATGAGCTCTCCAACTCACCGTATTCACATTGAGCCACCCGAGTTCTCAACTCCCTGATATACGTTTCCATATTCTGCTCACTCTGCTTATATGAATGACACTTATATCGTATTACAGTTATATTGTCTTTGCCTTCACAGTACTCTCTAAAAGCCGTAACCAACGGCCCTATGCGGTCTCTCTCCGACGGGTCAATTTCCATAGTACGATGCACTTTTTGCGCTTCCGCACCCGCAACATGCAAAAATATAGCACATTGCACCTTCTCCGCCTTACTTGCAGCTCCTGTAGCAACTGCATAAATCTCATAAGCCTGTATCCATGTTCGCCAATTCGTTCCTATATCGTCTTCCAAATTCAAAGGCGCCGGCGCTTTTAAGCCTGTGAGCGACATGTCTTGTTCGTTCGTCTCCTCGTCTGACACCATGTAAAGTATGACTTGACCCGTTGAGTTGCGTAGTAGAACTGACTTTATTAGCCGGCGACCTGCCCAGCTGACCTCTCGTGACCTCTCGTGACCTGAGACCTTCTGCCTCTATACACACGACATCAGTATACACAACACTGCCCAGTGGTGAAAACAAGTGTTAACACGCTTATCCGTTATGAGCAGGGTAAATAAATTCATTATCATCATCAATTAAAAAAAAAAAAAAAAGAGGTTCCTCTTCAGCTAATTTACCAGATGGGATGGCCGGATGAGTTGAGCCTGCATCTCCCGTTTTGGTCGTTTGTGAATTTTCATGAAAAATACTTTCTTTAAATGTCAATATATTTATATAAAAGCTGCATAGTCCGATGAAAGCATCAAATTTTCAAAATCAAAACAATTATCTAGATTTGATTCTACATATCTAACTTAGCTACTGATTCACTTATTAAGCATTTGTTGCCAAATAGAAGGGAATAATACTGAGGCAATTTAATAGAACTTCAAATATCTCAAAGGTTAGCCATCCAAAATAAAAGTTACTTCAAACTAAAGTAAGGTAGATTATAACAATCAACTCTCAGAAAAATTATAGAAACTCAAAACCATTGGACCATGTAACTTCAAAAGAAAATCAGTTTGGTCCTCTGACCTTTGTAGCGCCTCTGGTGAGCTGATGAGTTCCTTCGAGTAGTAGTTCCAGAGCAGGTCCTTGTCCTTGAGGAACAGGTTCTTGGCGAGGAACTCATTGAAGGACACGGCTGAGTTGTCCTGCTCCATTGCCACAGAAACCATTCGCATGTAGAATGATGTCACCGTCTCATTGTAGCCACGCGTGATCTGCCACAGAGCAGGATCAGATGAGACGCAACACTATATGTCACTTACAATGCACCCAGCACACGTCAGATCTGTAGTGAGGCAAGCTTCCACACTGCGCATAGTTACTCACGCAGCACTATCTCGTGGACAGGGCTGCTAAACGACTAGATAAAATGTTCACCCCATACTATAGTATAATGCTGAGTGCCTGGCTAGGAAGCGACAAGTTACAATTTTTAAGTCATTGGTTTGACTCCGACCAGGGTTAGAACCCCCAAACCCATGGGTTTAGATCCCCCAATCTCCAAAAACAGGAGATGGATGCTCAACTCATTCGGCCATGCCGTCTGGTCAGTAATTAATATCATTGCAACATAATATATTAAAAGTTGCATAGTCCAATGGTTTTGAATTTCTGTATTTTTTCTGAGAAAAATATATTAGATCGATCACTAGTATCTACTTTACATTAGTTCAAAGTTATTTTTATTTTAAATGGTAAACTTTTAAGATATTTTGAGTGCAAACATGGAAAATTAGTTTTGGCAAGCTTGCCAAAAATCGGACACCAGACGCTTCTGCAGTAACAGGTTCTGTTAAATTGACTCAGTATTGCCTTCTATGCAGAAATATATGCTTAATAAGTGCATCAGTATCTAAGTTAGATATGTCAAATCAAATCTAGATAATTGGTTTGGTTTTGAAAATTTGATATTTCATCGGACTATGCAGCTTTAAGTCACTTACCCTTGCCTGGTTCTTCTCATTGAACCACTGTATTCCTTTCCTGAAATAAAATGAAAATTATGTTACAAGCGTTCTCTGTGGCGGAGTGGTTAGAGTGTCTGACTTTTTTCTAGGTCAGACTCCTAATCTGAGAGTCGGCGGTTCGATTCCCCGTGCCCCCAGCTCTGCCAATTTGGATTTCCACCACTGTGTATAACTTACAGCGTCATCAAAGGCCGGTTGCTCTCATACCATGTCTATGTGGTGTGGGAGGTTAAAAATTCCTTGGGTCGGTAAAAGTGTAGGCTCGGGCTTTCTATTGACCAGCAGTGGAATTAGGAAGACCAGTCGTCTATGACTGAAATTTCCCCTGCTTAAACAACTAATGGACCAAACAAAAAACAAACAAAAAAACTATAATTTTAACTCATTCGTTATTACAATGAAACCGTTAATTAGAGTTGATATATTCGATAGTTTTAAAATGTTGTCATACTTTTCTGAAGATAAATATATTAGGTTGATTATTAAAATCTAATTTACTTTCGTTTGAAGTAATTGTTACTTTAATTCTGTGGTATTTCATACTAAATCTTAAACATCCACTATTTTATGTAACTTTGACATTACTTGTCCTGTAGCCATATGTATATGGGCTATTCTCTAGAATTGGGCACCAGATATTTGGTTTCCACATCACGATGTTGACAATTAATTCTTTCTTTTATTGATAGCAAGTCAAATAATTATTGTTGCCTATGTGTATTAAGTTTATTAGCATTACTACATATATTTAATAACTCCCAGAAAAGATATCAAAAGCATACTTGTATGCTTTTGTACTTAACTGTAATCAGTAAAATCTTGTTTGAATTTGTTGTGTATGTTAAAATGATGTTTTGGATGTGTCTTTGATTTCCATGTTACACGAGTGATATTAGCATATTGCTCAATTTGTGAAAGACCTAAATCAAAAAGTGAAGACGGTTTTTTTCAACTCTAACAGATGCACAACATTTAAACCTTCATATGAACATGAATTCTGCTATTATTTAGAATGTTTTATGCTATTATTTGGATGGTTTTCATTTTTGGTTTCGATGTCACACTTCAGTGCCCAGTTTCAGAGAATGACCCATATATGCATGAAAAATGCATGCATATATGTATACATACAGGGGAATATAGGATTCTATGTAGGAATATCAAATGCTGATTTTTTTCAAGAATGTATTTTGCATAAATAGGAACTGTTGTATTTTGTGACGTTTCCAATATATATACATTATATGTATTAACCACGATTCAGTGAAAAACATATTTTCCTATTTAACCTAAGGTCAACGCACACAAAATGATGAAAGTGAGAGTGGGGTTTTACTCTCTAGTAACATCTGGTGTTATAGTAGGAGAGGTACCGACTTATGACAGTGTGCCTACTTATGGCGACTTTTCAGTGCTGCCCCAATGGGATAGTACCACCAGCCCCATAATATATATTCAGTCACATTGTTCATGTTGCGGAGCAACATGGGTAATTTGGAACTCAGGACCGTTAACCTTAAACCACTGAACTCTATGAGATGCTGGCGCCACCTATATTCTAAAGCCTGCGCCAAACCCCCACCCACCTAGCGGATTACACTGGCGTTAACCACGGAGCCCTGGAGCAGCTCACTTCCGCCAGTGAACCCGAACCTGCCGCGTGGTTGCTGCGAGCCTTAGCCTGGATTATTCAACCATCCCACCCTCCCAGCTACAACAGGGCTGAGCGCTCGAACATTACCCTGACTCAAACATATGTAATAAGAATACCATCCACTCTGTAACGAAAAACCTTAAACGAATTAAAATTACCCACTATATACTGATCCGTGTCCTGAGTGATAATTATCCTGACATTGAGTCAAATAGTCCTTGCCTAAACCAACAGGGTTCGACGAGACTATACATTTAGGTCATCCCTTGCAGTTTACACTTGGACTTGAGAAAAAAGAAGCGAAGAACTAAAGAAACAAAGAAGCAAACACAGGGTCCGTACACATATGAAAATATGGAATTCAAGGCTATTTTTAATAGGAATTCAAGACTATTTTCATTTGGATTTCAGAGAAAAATTTGTTTTAAAAAATGGTGAATAATTTCAGACTAATTTAGATCAGTGGGGATAGTTTAATGGAATTCAAGGCTTTTCAAGACTAATTACACAAAATAGGTTAAATTCAAGGCTTTTTCAAGGCCTTGAAATGGGGCAAATGAAGTTACAAGACTTTTCAAGACTTTCCAGGCCCCGTATGGACCCTGCAAAGAAGATGGGCCGGAAACATTGGTGGAGGGGGAGGGGAGGGGGAGGGAAGGAGAGACAAGTACTTGATTTTGTGCGCAGCATCATCAGGCCCGTACTCCTTGATGTAGTTCCAGGCCATGCGCAGATGCGCCTCATGCGTCCACTGCTCAAATGGCAGCGTCCGGTTCTCAAACGCGTCCATGAACATCTCGTCGCCTACTGACCGGAAGGACCTGACGAACAGACAGATGCGTCAGTAATGGAGATTATTTTATAACTCGTTTCTTTCTTTAAAAAAAAAAAAAGTAGCCAAATGACTCTCAATTTATAGTCCTGTGTACGCATTGTGTATGTATGTATGTATGTATGTATGTATTTATGTATGTATGTGTGTATGTATGTATGTATGTATGTATGTATGTATGTATGTATGTATGTATATATGTATGTGTGTATGTATGTATGCACGAATGTTTGTTAAGGTTTTACCTTCTGGCAACATCTAAAGTTATATCAGGATGGGTACCGACCTGTGACAGTGTGTGTGTGTATGTATGTATGTATGTATGTATGTATGTATGTATGTATGTATGTATGTATGTATGTGTATGTATGTATATATGTATGTGTGTATGTATGTATGCACGAATGTTTGTTAAGGTTTTACCTTCTGGCAACATCTAAAGTTATATCAGGATGGGTACCGACCTGTGACAGTGTGTGTGTGTATGTATGTATGTATGTATGTATGTATGTATGTATGTATGTATGTATGTCTGTACATATGTATGGTATGGCATATTATGTATGGTATGTATGTATGTGTGTGTGTGTATGTATGTATGTATGTGTGTATGTATGTATGTATGTACGTACGAATGTTTGTTAAGGTTTTACCACCTGGCAACATCTAAAGCTATGTATGGTATGTATGTATGTGTGTTGGGGTTTTACGTCCTGGCAATATCCCAGTCACATTATCCTGATACCGTGGTTAATCCCTGTCCGTGCTTAGTGCCAGGCTACGTAGCAACAAGTATCAATCTTGTCATTTGATTGACTCGGCTGGGATTCGAAAACTCCCGACATTCCGCACGGGAAGCCTGCACTCTAGATGTTGCCAGGACGTAAAACTCCAACACACCAACTAACCAACCAACCATTAAATAAATTGAATTATTCAGGCGTTTCATTTGTCAGAACTTCTAACCTCCTCTTTGTTAGACTATGTCTACAAGTTGGTTGGTTGTTGGGAGTTTTACATCCTGGTAACATCTAAGGTCCTATCAGGCCAGGTACCGACTGGTGACAGTGTGCACTCATGGCGAATTTATATTGCTGCCCCACTGGGAAGTCACGACGCCGGCACCATGATCCGATATCACACTCAGTTACATTATCCTGACGCTGAGCTAACCAGTCATTGCCATATCCTATTAATGCCGAGCGCCAGGCTAGGAAGCGACAAGCACAAATTTTAAAGTCATTGGTTTGACTCGACCGGGAACTGAACTACCAAGGCCCGGGCTTTACCGATTAAGCCACAGTGCCCGGACCCCCAAAAAGAAGGCAAAATCATTAACAATGTAATGTGGAAAGCCAAAATGTGGTACACAGTTCCTGAGAATGACCCATATGTGGATGAAAATACCAAGAGACCAGGGTGCACCTCATGTGGTAGAGGAGCGGGGCGCGTTCCGTCGAGTTGTTGTCGATGTGCAGAACCTCGCCGTACCACACGTCGTGGTCACCGATCCCCGCCACGGAGTGGCCCCGACACCGCAGCACCGAGCACACGTCCTCAATTATCGGGAGGCCCTGTCAGCACACAGGCACACAGCTTAGTGGGTGGGTGGGTGAAAGAAACTGGAAGAGTGAGTGGTTGAGTGAGTGAGTAGTTGAGTGAGTGAGTAGTCGAGTGAGTAGTTGATTGAGTGAGTGGTTGAGTGATTGAGTGGTTGAGTGAGTGGATGGTTGAGTTTGTTTATTTTTTGGAGTTTTACGTTCTGGTAACATCTAATGTTATATCAGGACGCCAATGTTTACAGCTAGGTAAGCTGGAAATTTATTTAATTTATTGCTGACTGCTTATTTTCCATATCCAAGTTAAATACAGATGCGCTTGTCAATCACAGAAGATTATAATGTCAGAGTTTTGGCAATCTTGCCAAAATTAATCTTGCATGTTTGCACTTCAAATATCTCAAAAGTTAGCCATTTAAAATAAAAGTTACTTCAAATTAAATTAAGGTAGATAATAACAATCAATTTAATATATTTATCCCAGAAAATGAAAAAGACTCAAAACCATTGGACTGTGCAGCTTTAAGTGAGTCTCACCTGTTCATCCAGGTGATACGCCACGCCCTCAAACTGGTCGTCTCCCTCAGTGTGCAGTGTGGCAAACTGCACCCCATAGCCCACCTGCACGACAAACAAAGCCGACCAAGTCATGGTGCCCGTTGGCAGTGTCCGTACACATGTGAAGATATGGAATTAAAGGCTATTTCAAAGCTTTTCAAGGCTGTTTTTGATAGGAATTCAAGACTATTTTCATTTAGATTTAGTCCGAAAACGCCTTTTGGAATGGCGATTTAGGACTAATTTAGATCAGTGGGGACAGTTTAATGGAATTCAAGGTTTTTCAATGGTGTGTGTATGTGTGTGTGTGTGTGTGTGTGTGTGTGTGTGTGTGTGTGTGTGTGTGTGTGTGTGTGTGTGTGTGTGTGTGCGTGCGCGCGAGCACGCCCATGCGCGCGCAAGTGTGTTGTGATTGAATAAAGAGAGGAAGTTAAAGTAATTGCAGCAATCCCATGTTTTCGGGATGATTATAGGTCTATGCATGATGTATAATGTTTTATGTGAATAAAAAGATACAATGACTTATGAAATTGATACTTGTCACTTCCTAGCTTGGTGCTCAGCATAAATACTAGGATAGGGCAAGGACTGGTTAGCTCGGTGTCAGGATAATGAGACTGAGCTGGCAGGCTGATTTCCTAGTGGGACAACACTATAAAGACACCATGAGTGTCAGTACCCATCCTGATATGACCTTAAAATTCCAACAACCAACCAATAATCACTGAAGTTATTCACAGTGAGGTGGCTGTCGGGTGAAGGGCCCTTACCTGGGTCCGTGACAGCACGTGAACGGCGAACTGCTGTGACTGCACCAAGAGGGCATGCATGCGGCTGTGGGAGGTAAAAGCGAGGGTTTACTGGCAGGGAACAATTTGTTTGGTATCGTGTCGCGAATCACGATACAAGTTATGTAGATCGCTACGCAATGTGTAAAACGTGTCATGTAAAATCGCAAACCATATATATCGACTTTTGTGATGAAACGTCATAAAATAAAACACGATAACGTTTTGCACCAAAAAAAATTGTTTCTATCTTACTTGCCTTAAAAAGAATTGCTACACAAAATGAGCCATTGCTAATCAATTTCCAAATTGATTAGCAATTGTTGCCAATCAAAATTAAAAAAACAAAATGCTCCCTGACGGGCCATCACTTATTGTCGCACAACACATGATTTGCTTTGTTTGAGTGTTGTTTAACATCCTAGCAACATCTAAGGTCATATCAGGATGGGTACCGACTCGTGACAGTGCGCACTCACGGTGAGTTCTATAGTGCTGTCCCACTGGGAAATCAGGCTGCCGGCACCATTACCTGATATCCCACTCAGTCACATTATCCTGACACTGAGCTAACCAGTCCTTGCCCTATCCTATTGATGCCGATCGCCAGGCTAGGAAGCGAAAAGTATACATTTTAAAGTCATTCATGACACATGTGTCACCAGTAAACAGACACCCATGACGACATTCGACGGGTCGGGTCGAGTCGCGAGTTTTAGTGCGCGAATCGTATACGGTAGGTGTGTACCAGGCATTAGGCACTATTTTGTGTGTGTTTTCTTGTGTGCCTGGGTTCTCCCATGCCGTGTAATGGCCTGTAGGTGCTTGTATGTAATGGCATGTTGGAGCTTGAGCTTGAGCGACCCAAAAAGGGTGTGCATAGGCCTTATGCACTATTTTGTAATCATATGCTTCACAGTTTAATACTTGTGCGTGCTGTGCTGTGTTTTCTTGTGTGCCTGGGGTGTCCCATGCCGTGTAATGGCCTGTAGGTGCTTGTATGTAATGGCCTGTTGGAGCTTGAGCTTGAGCTACCCATGTGCATGGGTTCTCCCATGCCGTGAAACGCCTGTAGGTGCTTGTATGTAATGGCCTGTGGGAGCTTGAGCTTGAGTGACCCAAAAAGGGAGCGCATAGGTATTATGCACATGTTCTCTGTGGCAGAGTGGTTAGGCAGTATAAATCTCCAAGAAACAAAAATGCACTATTTTGTAATTCTATGCTTCACAATTAATACTTGTGCCTGCTGTGTCATCCAGGTTCGGCTTCAGGTGGAGATGTAGGTCTGGTCTTTCTTATTTTGTGTAACGGCCTGTTGGAATTATTACTGGTGTTTTCTCATGTGCCTGGGGTGTCCCATGCCCATGCGCAACTCCTGCCTTTTCCAGCCTCATGCACTAGAGCAGGACGGTAGTCACTCCTTGTATTGTGGTAGTCGTATGCTTTTTGGTAGTCATGCACTATGTAGTGTCACACAACTGTAAAACCGTACGATACAGGGCCATATACAACAGTACGGCTATTGTAGGTTGTGCAGTAATGGCGAGCTGTAGGCCTTGATGGTAATCAGTTGATGGAAGACCATGCACAGTAGGACATGTTTGTAGGGTGTATGAGAGACTAGACTGCGTACTTGTAATGATGTATGGGTACCGCAGGCGCGTCAGCCTGCTTATCTTCCTTCTTTAGGCTCCTCAGCCTTCTCTTCCTTCACATCCTCCTTCTCTCCGTCAGCTCCATCATCACACTCGTCCTCCTTCTTGCCATTGTCTGAAAATCCATTAGTTTCCTCCTTGCCGTTCTCCTCGGCTACACCTTCTACTCCTCCTCAGCATCTTCGATATCCTTCACCACCTTCTTGGCCTTCTTCGCTATGGGCTCATCCTTTTTGGCCGTGCAGCCTTTCCTTTTTCTGCTCGGTCGAGGCATGTTGTTGCTGTGTCAGTGAAATGGGTGAAATGAATCCAACTTGGTCAGGGACATTTATTTGCCAAGTTTGGGAAATCCAACAACGAATAACCTCCCGTTTCTTTTCTTATCTCAAAGTTGTTGAGCCCTTGGAAATCCTGGCTTTTCCAGCCTCACGTTGAGCTAGAATGTCAGCTTGAGCTTGAGCTAGAATGTCATCTTGAGCTCAAGCATATGTCATTTCCTTGCCGTGTTCCTGCCTGGTTCAAACTTGGTCTGGTGCTTCAGGAGCTCAGGCACATTTGTTTGCATGACGAATAACCTGCCTTTTCTTTTCTTATCGCTAAGTTGTTGAGCCCTTTGACAGAGCGCTATTTTCTTGGTTGTTCACCACCTTGGTGCCTCTACAGGCCCCTTCCGTCATTTAAACTTTCAAATACAGTTTCCTTTATCCTCTTGGGTTTCTTATCTCAAAGTTGTTGAGCCCTTTGACAGAGCGCCGTTTTCTGATGGCTTCCTTTTCACCATCTCGGTCAGCAAATATGTTAGTCTAAACTTTCAAATACAGTTAGACTATGTGAGTTGCCCGTCCTTTATCCTCTTGGCTTTCTTATTTCAAAGTTGTTGACCCCTTTGACAGAGCGCCGTTTTCTGATGGCTTCCTTTTCACCATCTCGGTCAGCAAATATGTTAGTCTAAACTTTCAAATACAGTTAGACGATGTGAGTTGCCCGTCCTTTATCCTCTTGGGCTTCTTATTTCAAAGTTGTTGAGCCCTTTGACAGAGCGCCGTTTTCTGATGGCGTCCTTTTCACCGTCTCGGTCAGCAAATATGACACAGACTAAACTTTCAAATACAGTTTTCGTCGCTGTTCTTTTTTTTGGAAATCCCCCGACGAATAATCTGCCTTTTCTTTGCAAGTTGTTGAGCCCTGTTCTTGGTCACATAAAGTATTCATATTTCTACGTATATTAGGTACTCCAAACTGTATTATTCTTTCCACAAATGTAATTCTGCTATGAGATGTTATAAATTGAAATGTGTTTTCTAAGTAAATGTGTTGTGCTATGCGATGATTCACTGATGATTCTGCTATGCGATGTTATAAATAGGCGGAGTGGTTAGAGTGTCTGACTTTTTTCTAGGTCAGACTCCTAATCTGAAGGTCAGTGGTCCGATTCCCTGTGCCCCCACCTCTGCCAATTTGGATTTCCACCGCTGTGGATAACTTACAGCGTCATCAAAGGCCAGTTGCTCTCATACCATGTCTATGTGGTGTGGGAGGTTAAAAATCCCTTGGGTCGGTAAAAGTGTAGGCTCGGGCTTTCTATCGACAAACTGTCTAATGGTGAAAACAAGTCTATTCAGGCTTATCCATAATAGGCAGTATAAATCTTCAAGAAAAAAGAAAAATCGTCTTAGGGATACTTATATTATGTCCTCCAAACGGTTAATTCTGCTATGCGATGTTATAAAAAGAAATGTGTGAACTAAGTAAATGTGTTGTGATTCATTGAGTCTGCTAGGCAATGTTCTAAATTAAGCATATGAGCGCGGGTAGGGTGAGATTTCAGACATCAGCATACTTGGTGCTACTTATGAATCAAATTTTTCATATTTTTGTGTCATTGTTAGTGACTTATAATACTTTTTGTATAATTGTAGGGCTTTCCAGTACTTCATTTTCGCATTTTCAAAACTTGTACTTGTTAGGTTTGTTATGACCAGCACAAACCCTGCGTTACCTTGGGCGTCTAATGGCGAAGGAAATGATTGGAGGCGAGATTGATATACTGGTGAAGGAGCTGCAGGTGAGCCCCCGCTTGTACCAATCCTTCCTGTCATCGTCGTATTTAGCTGACGTGACAACCACGACTGAAAATGTCAGTTAAACAGTTATCGTCTCTCGCACCATGATTAAGTTCGCTGCACCAACTAGATAAATGCAAATTAAGATATAACAATAGAAATCCCTTAAATTGGGATTCAACTTAGTGATTCTCATTTTTATGTTATATTAGTAACAACGGCCTTTCATCTTCATTTGTTCTTTGATTGTTTTTTTTAAAATTGCTTGATTGCTGTTTTACGTCCTAGCAACATCTAAATAAGACCATATCAAGACGGGTACCGACTTGTGACAATGCGCACTAATGACGACTTTATAGTGCTGCCCCACTGGGAGAACAGGCCACCAGCACCATGACCTGATATCCCACTCAGTCACATTATCCTGATACTGTGCTAACCAGTCCTTGTCATATCCTAGTAATGCCGAGTGCCAGGCTAGGTAGCGACAAGTATCAACTTATTAAGTCATTGGTTGGACTCGGCTGACTCCCCACCTTCCGCAAGGGAAGCTTGCGCTCTGCCGATTCGCCACTGCGTCTGGTGGTCCTTCAGTTATTTCGTCAGTTTGAATATAAGATACACTCATGTATACCACTATATTACGTTATTGATCAAATATCCACTTCAAACCAAATTCTTCCTGACTTTGTAGAATTAGTGCAAAAATTGTTGGTGAAATCTGTTAGTCAGCTTAGTTAAAGGCAGCATAGTCCGACAAAAGTGTACAATTTTTTTAATCAAAACAATCATGTAAATTTGATTTTACATATTTACGTTACATACTGACACACTCATTAAGCATTTGTTGCTGCATAGGATGGAACACTGCTGAGGCCTACGGTGTTAGCGTTTTGACATGCTTGCCAACATTGTTTGCTTGTTTGCACTTCAACAAATGTATCAAAAGTTGGTCATTTAAAATAAAGGTTCCTTCAAACTAAAGCAAGGTTGATTATAACAATCACCATATTCTATATTTATCTAAAAAAAGAAACAGAAACTCAAAACCATCGGACTATACAACTTTAATCTAATCTCAGAATCTTGACATCTGTCAGCCGTTATTCTGCATACAGGAGTATGTCTTCGAAGGATAACCAGACGCGATACCCGGATGAGTTGAGCGTCCGCCTTCCGTTCTAGTAGGTCATGGGATTCGAACCCCCGGGTTCGAACCCTGGCCGAGTCAAACCAATGACTTAGACACATGTATACATGTCACTCGATATTACAAGGATAGAGCAAGGAGCAGTGGGATGAGGAAGACCAATTATCCGCGATTGAATTTGTCCCTGCTTAATCAACTAATGTAAACAAAATTTTAATTTGTTAAAAACAAAAAAATAAAAAGATTCTGTACCCCCACCAATGTTGTGCTGACGGAGTAAGTGTTCTGTCATCGGAAGAACAGGCAAATGAGACAAATCAGTCTGTACATGGAACAATTGTTTGCACACGGCATCTTTTCATAGTACTGTGGTGCCGCTACGGCACTAGAGTGGTAGACGCACCCATATAGCATCTAGTGGTGCCCAACAAGTCACGCAACTTGTTGTGCCATGTATACGCATCATTAGATACTTCCCCCAATCAAAGTTGCTTTGTTATTGGAGTTTTACATCCTGGCAACATCTAAGGTCATATCAGGACAGGTATTGACTTGTGACAGTGCACACTCATGGCGACCTTATAGTGCTGCTACACTAGGAAATCAAGCCACCAGTACCATGACCCAATATCCCACTCAGTCACATTATCCTCACACTGAGCTAGCCAGTCCTTGCCCTATCCTATTAATGCTGAGGGCCAGACTAGGAGGCAACAAGTATCAATTTTATAAGTGATTGGTTTGACTCGACCGGGAACCGACCTCCCGACCTTCCTCACGCGAGGCCCACGCTCTACCGATTACGCCACCGCGCCCGGTTTCGGTCACCGGAGAAACAAGTAAATTGGACAAAAACGGTCTGTACATGGAACAATTGTTTGCACACGGCATCTTTTCATAGTACTATGGTGCCACTAGAGTAGTAGACGCACCCATACATGATACAGCACCTTTTTGTGTGCAACAAGTCACACAACTTGTTGCACAATGTAAGGACATCATTAGCTACTTCTCCCAATCACTGTAAAAAAATATAAAAAAACAATCAAAATTAAATAAGTCAAATTACTCACCAGGTTGAGGAACGTTCCTCATGAGACATGTAAATTCCTTGCATAATGGTTTATCCAATTGAGACACTAAAAAGAAAATAGATTTAATGTGAATTATTCTTTTATTATATTCATAACATTAACCATTTCTCAACTTTTTTTATATTTAAAAAAAAAGGGTTTAAAAGGAATAATCGTGGAGGGGGGGGGGGCGTTGGAAATGGTGCCCCAACCATTACACTAGAGCGCTCGAAATAAGAGCTTGTCCGAGAGAAGTGAGAATATGCGCAGACAAGTAGAATATGGCTTCAGCTTGTCCATTGGATAAGTGAAAATGTTGGGCTAAAAAACATCTACTTCAGTGTTCTCATTCATTTGTAGCCAAGACCTATATGTTTATATATTGTATATAAGGTAAGAACTGTGGATAAGTGAAAATTCAGATGGATAAATGAAAATCACACCAGGCTTGTGCAGTGGACAAGTGAACAATTTTGCTTAATTCTATCCCTACACTATCTAGGCTCCATGATGCAATCATCCTACCCACGCCTGTCTGTGCATGTAGCGCTTCAGCTGGGGAGGTGAGGGCACACGACTACAAAGTAACAAAGCATAATGGCCTTGTTACACTATGACGCATTGCATCAGCGCGTGGCCAATGGATAAAATCACTTTCAAATGTTGAGATGTGTCAACTTTTTGGCATGTGGGGCAAAGTTGGACGTATACATACCATATACAAAACGTAATGAAGTATGTCCGACCTATTGCTAGCATATGGCCATGGTATGGTAGCATACACATACCATATACACAACATGCTGAACGTATGCAGAACGTATGCCCGACCTATTGCCAGCGTGTGTCAAGCATATGAGAGCCTATCATATAACGTAGCAGCGAAAAATGCTCACAATATGCTCATGGTACGCTCGCAGAACACCGGTGAACATTATATATGTAATTCGATCGCCAGAAGTACGCCTTATACGTTACCTACATCAAGACATGGTGGAGAAACGCAAAACATACTTTATACATACGTTAGACGTACGTTATCCATACATCATCATACATTGTCAATATGTGGACTGTACGTTTCCATTGGCTCTCCATCCGACTGACGTAGGTCAACGTAGTGCTAAGTATGAATGTTTCTCTAATGTACATCGACGTATGGGTAACATATACATAATGTACGCCTGACGTAAAAGCCACACATTGTCAAACCTCGACAGTTTTGTGCATGAACAAAACTTTCACCACCCCTTGATGAGCGTATAACGACGCACACCAACGTGCACATAACAAACGCGTAATGTTCGAGTAATGCATATATATTAACGTATTGGCACAAAATCACCTACATCAGCGCACGCTTGCGCGATGTGTCGTAGTGTGACAGGGCTATTACATTAATATGAACATCACTTGATAGTGTTATCTTAGTAGGAAATATAAATGAATTGGAAAATCTGTGCTATGCCTATAGATGCCTTCATTTGAATCTGGACCTCAACTATAGATACAAGCGCCATACCAAATAAAAGCTAAAACAACTAGGCCGATTCAATACAATGAATTAAACATTGATGTGTGTCACTGCCTAGCCTGGTGCTGGGAATTATTAGCATTGGGCAAGGTGTAGTGGAATGGACATTACTTGTATACAATTGAAATTTCCCCATCTTAATCAATGAATGTAACGGATTTTTTCTAAATAATTTAAATAGGAGTTTTCACTGTTTTTAAAATATCAAGTGCTTACCAAAAATGATGGAAATAAGGTGTTAAATTGGGGCAAAGGGAGAGGGGAAGCATAAAGTATTCTTTGGTGAAATCATTCGAAGAAACATTTAAAAATTGTATAGAGTAACTAACTAGTTAACACAACTGCATGCTGCATATTGGTGGTATTATGAGTTTATGGGTTAGCCCAAAAGGACCGATGCTCAGTTTTTATCAGGTCAAAATAAAGTGGAGTTTTTAGTTCCATCCACTGCTATCAATAGTACCACTACTAAGCGGACACAAACACTTTCAAAGTGTGTCCCACGTACACACTTTCAGTATAATTAAAGATGCATAGTCTGATGAAATATAAAATTTTCAAAACCAAACCAATTATCTAGATTTGATTTTACATATCTAACTTAGACACTGTTGCACTTATTAAGCATTTGTTTCTGCATAGAAGGCAATACTGAGTCAATTTAACATAACCTGTTACTGCAGAAGTCTATGGTGTCAGAGTTTTGGCAAGCTTGCCAAAACTAATTTTCCATGTTTGCACTCAAAATATCTCAAAAGTTTACCCTTTGAAATAGTGTAAATTAAATACTAGTGATCGATCTAATATATTTATCTCAGAAAAAATACAGAAATTCAAAACCATCGGATTATACAACTTTAAAGCCAGCCAAGAATCAAACCCAAGCCCACACAAGAAGCAGACATGCTAACCATTGGTCATCTCAGTTCATCTTTCTTTTCTTATCTATTTTTTTAAAAGAAGAATGAATAGCTTGAATATTATTAGTGATGTTGAGTTTTCAAACACAAGTGCGTGCACAACCCGAACAAATAAGTAAATAAAATATGCGAATGGATCAAAGGGAAAACATTCTGTATGGGAAACGATCATTTAAACATAATATGCAACAAGGTTTTATTTTTAATCATAGGTTGTTTACATTGAATAGTGATGCAATCGCTTCACAGAGCGCCAAGATGCCGTCCACTTCCATTGCATTGGCATTGTAGGTCGAGATTTAGAAACGCTCTCATGTTATCTGAATGGGGAAAGCTAAATTGTATTTCAATTACGAAGTTATTATTCACCCGACCGTCGTGTGTGCAGTGATGATTTCGAGCGCTAGAGACCCGACAGTGACATCATCACTTTGCAGGCACTATCGCTACATATTTCAATTACAACCAGTCACATATCCTTGGTGGTCTAGTAGTTATGGTGCAGCACTCTCACTGCTGCGGCCAGGGTTTGGTTCCCAGTCAAAACCATTTTACTTTTCTTTATTCTGTATATGTGTATATTATTATTTTAATGTAGAATACTTCCAATTGTTATATTCTGTTAATTGTTGATGGATTTTGACCAAATAAAAACTAAAATATGTGGAATTTAATGGACTTCAAAATAGCACCATTCCCATCAGAATTTGAGCAGAATTAACCCCCCACCCGCAAATCCACATTTCCTCATCTGACGAAACACGGCATGCTGAAAAGTGATCCTGATATGACCTTAGATGTTGCCAGGACGTAAAACTCCAACAACCAACACTGTTTTCCCGACGGTCGGATGAGCCGTAGATCTACCAATTTCTCCACTCAAGACCCGACCGTAAGGTCTATAAGATCAATTTTCTTCACTCGAGACCTGACCGTTGGGGAAATAATATCGGCCTTTAAATTAAAGATGTACGTATTTAAAATGTCAATATTCTCAACTTATTTATTATTTTTAATACGCCTATATGGGTATCTTGTCTTACCACTTGTGTTAACTCAGTAACTGATCCGATCTGTTCCCTACTACAGTCCACGACCAACCTGTGTTTGTTTAATATAAATATGCATAGAGTAGGAACACCTCTTGCATTATTCTCATAATCAAGCCTTTCCCGCCGTATATTACCATGTTCACTTCCACTACGGACTAGTCATTGGAGTACAACAGTACGTGGAGCCTGGAGGGCAGGTTAGTTAACCATTACGCCACTAAAATACACTAATTGATAATTTGCAATCACCCGATCGACCTGTCTTCATGCCTGGTTTAGGTACCCGCATTTCCACTAGGTGGTGTATTGAAATAGCCAACATGTTTGACTGCCATTTTTGTGACCAAATCAAAGTTACCATGGTTGCAAGTGGGCAGCTTTGTGCATGCCCAGAAGGCCTCACAATAGTTGCAATACATTCAAAAGATTTGGGACATAATTTCATACATTATTATTTAACTTTCGCTCCTGACAATTGATTCTGAGCACTTTTTTTGAGGATCTGAAGTTTTGCATCATCAGAAAAGCTAAGTAAATGGCAATAGCAGTAGGTAAAACTAGTATAGCTGTGTAATTTACCCATTTCTAAATCATATAATCATGGTTCAAACCAGCCTGGACCTATCGCCGGTGTGTTTTGAATGGCCGAAAGTGTTGTGGTTTGGACATCATTAGCAGTAGGTACCTGCAGTGAAATTTTAAAATATGCATTGGGTTCAATATTTGTATTCCTTCCTGTATACATTGAAATTACAAGCCTAAATCCAAAAGCAGTTAGGCTATATATATTATTGTTCTTGAGATAATAATTTTTCAAGATTAAACGTATAAAATGTATTAAATTTGAATTAAAAGTGGAACTTTGACCAAATATAATTTTTTTTAAAGTGAAAGGATGTGAGGGGAGTTCTGCTAACCAATTTCCATTCTACATATATAAAGGAATTTAAAATGTCAATTGCTAAATTAATTAGTCAAGCAGGTTTTTAATAAGACAATGTCAAAAAGAGCAATTCATAACAAAAAAATCATTCTGATTTGGCCAAATGTTTTGTAGATTTTAGTGTGATCTGCCATAGAAATCATTATTTTATCCAAGGGGGAATCCTTGAATTCTAAAACTGAGACCAGATCTGAAATCAGCACAGTTGAAAGTATAAATGTGCTAATTTTCATAACTTTTGAATAACAAATAAAATAGCTTCATCTAGTTTACGTGCCTTACTATAATAACAGTACAAAAACCCATCATTATTTACAACTTCAAAGCGCAATAACTTTGTCCATCGTGAATTATTTTGTTTAAACTAAGAAGTGTTTTTATCTGTAAATTAAGCTCTTTAATTCTAGACCAGTCAGATAAGAAAAAGAAGTATTCTAAATTTGTATGCACGTGCCTACCTTGTTCAATGGGTGTACCCTTGGCCAGGTATTACTAGTTGTAGTAGCAGTAATAGTGTGCAACATTGCAACTCGCAAATGTCCTCTGGACCTCTCCGCTGCCCCATCCCTTTTTGTCCTAGAACCAGCTGAAGCTTCCGAACTCCCAAAGACTCCTACAGCCCATAAGCAAACTCTAACCGGTTTGCCTATCACACCAACACAACCACAAGAAAACTTGTTCACCGAGGGAATTGCACCATTAATTATTGTGTGTGCGCACCACCTGGGAAAGGTGGTGGTGGGTGATGGTATGGTGAGAGGACCAGAGACTGAGAGAGAGAGAGAGGGGGAGGGAGGAGGGGGGGGGGTTATAACAACGAATGACAGTAACTTCAGTGTTTGGCTTTGCGGTGGGAATCCTTGTTTTCTCACCTGTTTTTGAATAAGACCGAATGCGCCAGACCGAATCTAATAGCCTCAGGCTTATCATCAGTTTCCTGAAGGCGAATATTCGCTGGTGCATCGTCATGTTGCTCCTTTGTACAGCTTGCGATTCATTGACCTGAGAGAAGTTGACACTTTTACGACTGCCCTTGTTTTCATATAAAAGCCGCACACATATCTGCCCCCCCCCCCCCTCCCCCGCTGACCGTTTCGCCCTCTGGAGGCGATTAACTAGGACGCCGTGGTTTCCGTTAGGTGGCGCCACCATGGGGCGATTCAGCTCTCATGCCATGGGGCGATTCAGCGCTCGTTTAGACATCATGGCGCTGTTGAACAAGATCGGCGCTTAGGGCATCCATACAGATCTGCAAAAGGAAAGAAACACAGATATTTTTAACACAGAAGACTTGACATGCGTACACCTAGGGTGCTTTTTTTTGTTAAATTTTTTTGTTAATTATTCAACCATTGGCGCTTTTATTATTCTTTAATTATTTGCATCTATATTTTAATATTATTGTTTTATTTATTAATAATGTTTGGCAATTTATATATATCAAAAGCCGTGTTCACACCTGGGCTTTAAGTCGCCTCATTTAGTGCGCCTCATCTAAGTCGGCTCACATTGGCAGTGTGAACCCGACGTTGAGGCGGGTTAGGGCTGAGTCGCCTCATCTAGTTCGCCTCAAGTAGTCCGCATCGCGAGGTGGATTAAAAGAAGCGAACTAACTTGAGTCGGCCTATCTTGCGTGTGTAGACGCAAGCGGATTAGATGAAGCGGCTTACTGACGTCACACGCATGCGCACACAAGCGGAGGGGTTGTTGTCTTCCGGTCACGCCCGTACGCAAATAACGCAAAAAAACGCCAACATGTCTACTGCCAGCAACTCCAACGAAACGTCCCGGCGTGATAACTGGGACGACGAAGAAGTGCGGGTCTTGATCAACCTGTGGGCCGATGCCAAAGTGCAGTCCGAGATAGAAGGCTCCGGACGAAACATCAATGTCTACCGGCGACTGGCAGGGAGGCTCAGCCGGGTATGTGGAGACGCGAGGTGTGAGCGCAGCGCTGTGGCCTGCCGAACCAAGATTAAAAGCCTGACACAGGCGTACAAAAAATGTCGTGACAACAACAAGTAAGTGTGTTTCTTGTGCTATGGCAAATTGCTGGTGAGAATTCGTCTATTTACGACGGCACAGAGTTGGTCCGAGTCGGTGCGAGTCGGTACGAGTTGGTTAACTGGGTCAGCATGAAAAAAACAATGGCGGCCATAGAACGGCGTGGGATTTCACTTTCACTTAAAAATGGTATTAAACTAGATAATATATTACTGTTTTGAACTGAAAGGTAGATTGTGAAATTAGGCTCTCGTATCAATAACCCGTGTACCCGGGGAATCATTTATCTAGGCCGCATCTTGTTTACGTAAAAATGGCGGCCATAGAACGGCGTGGGATTTCACTTTCACTTAAAAATGATATTAAACTAGATAATATATTACTGTTTTTAACTGAAAGGTAGATTGTGCAATTAAGCTCTCGTATCAATAACCCGTGTACCCGGGGAGTCATTTATCTAGGCCGCATCTTGTTTACGTATCCCCTTTTGTCCCGAAATCATAGCTGTTTTAAATACCTCATAACTATTCAGACGTATATGTCAACATTTCTTGTATGTAACTTTCTTATATGTAACTTCACTTTAGGGCGATTTATATATTTATTTAGGACGATTTAAAACAACTTCCGTGCAACCAACAGAGAGGAATAACAAAATCCGATTTTGTACACAAGCGATTTCCATCTGATCGATGTCTTTATTAATGTCCGAATCTTTTTCCAGCCGAAGTGGCCGCGCACTACACACCTTCCGATACTTCGAGGAGCTCGACGGTATTTTGGGGACACGACCGACCGCCGAACCCCTGAACTACGTGGACACTGACGCAATGTCAGTTGAGCATGGTAAAGGCCAAACATTAACTAACAATAACTAATCGCAACATAACTGTAACCAACACAGATCGATAAATGCCCAGCTTACACAATACGCTCGATCATCATAAACTTTTTGGCAGCAATAGCTCTATCTATATCGACGATACCATTTCCAGTTTATTTCTTTGTTTGACACTGCGCTAAATTTCAAAGAACACACTCTCTCACCTCTCTGACCGGTCTCAAAGCAATGTAAACTTTTGTGCCATGGACAGTTTAAGCACACAATACTAAGCACACAATACTAAACAAATTTTCTACAGCATATATGATTTTCCCGCAAAGCATGCAATGTATGAGTGAATGACAATAACATTTAGTCTTGTTGTCTTGTTGTCTCAACTGACAACTCTCATACTCATATGTGCCTTTAATTACTCTATCATTTACATTTTGAATTTCCAGACGACCTGGTAGAGGACAACCCACTAGAGCTGGTAGAGGCCGCGGAGGTGGAGGTGGAGGTGGAGGTGGAGAGTGAAGCCTCCTCACGTCCAGACACTCCCGTTCAACAAACTCCCGTTCAACAAACTCCACCAGGCAGGCAGCCGAAGCAAGCCAACCAGCAAGGTAAGCCTTTTTCTAGTCATTTGCATTTGCATTTGCATATCTGACGAGATCAAAGAACTTGGCTAGGAAACGACAACTATCAGTGTTTACGTCGGCCGTACCATGGATTTCAATACTGAAAAAAAAAACTACTACTTCCAGTTAGCTTTGAAATATGTAGTATGTAGTATGCACACATAATTAAATTGCCCCAATGAAAATACAGTATGGGACAACGGTCCTCCACGTCCAACTGTATACCAACTTATAGGCTAAAGAGTCGGCTTAACTAATCAACCGCACAAACCGTTACTAGTTGCATCGATATAACGCTGATACACTGACATCCCGATATAACGCTGATACACTGACATCCCGAAACGTTGTACCTGAACCTGAACTAGTTTAGTCAACTCAGCATTCCTATAGTAACAACTGCTTTCTATTGCAGTGATACGCAAAAGGAAAGCTTTGTGCAAGAGCGAGCGGTTCATGGACAGCTTGATAACCCAGTTCGTCTCCGCGCAGAAGGAATCCGCCACGCTCTTCCATGAAAGCGAAGAAAAGCGGCTTAAAGTGCAAGTGGAACTGGAGGGCAGGCGCCAGGAGCATGAGGAGAGGATGCTGCAGATGATGCTGAATCATCATTCTCCTCAACCTCAACCTCAGCAATATCAAACTGCCACAACCGATGGTTTAACACGCATAACGCTCCTGACCCCCCAAAACCCAGCCGGTGGGCCATCTACCAGCACCCCAAACACCAGTTTTTACGAGTATCATTAGATCACTTATTTTCAGACTTTTAGGTACACAGACTGAAACAGTAACTTTCCAAAATAACAATTCAATAGCTAACTTTCTACACTTTTGCTTTGAATGTACCTTGCCTCGTACCTACTTGTACTGAATAAAAACGACTTGTACTTTCCTATCATTGCTTTTTGTCCGGTTATCTAAGCACTAAAGTAATCCGTGAAGGCCTGTCGTATACCCGCACCATTACCCTCACCTTCGACACCATGCGATACATTTTGCGGTTGTTCATTTGGGTCCGAGTCCCAGTCCCCGTTGAATGCCTCCTTGTGTATCTCACATATGTTGTTCAATGTGAAGCATGCCAGAATCACAGTTGTCACATCTTCAGTCCGAATGTCTGTACGTCGCTGGAGAATCCTCCAGCGCGCTTTACAACGGCCGAAAGTATTTTCTATCGTCATTCTGGCCCGCGACAACCTGTAATTGAAGTTAGTCTCCTCCCTGCTCAGTGCGCCCGTGTCAGCAAACGGTTTCATCAGCCAGGGACGAAGAGGGTATGCCGGGTCCCCTAGAAGGACGACAGGGACATTATTGTTGCCTATGTTTAATGGCCTATCGGGGAAGAGGACACCCGCTTCACCTTTGGCAAAGATGGAAGAGTTTGCCAACACTCGCGCATCATGCACCCTACCTGGCCAACCGGCTGCAATGTTCAGAACCTGGTATTCATGATCGCACACAACCTGAGCCACAATAGAGTAATACCCCTTTCGATTATGGTAGTCAGTGTGGTGACACTGCGGTGCAATAATGGGGATATGCGTGCCATCAATAACCCCTCCACAGTTGGGGAACCCAAATTTAGTTTCGTATCCCTCAATGATCTCACTCAGTCGAGCAGCATTTGGCATTTTTATGTACTTTGGGAGCATAACCTGGACGATGACAGCGCAGGTTTCCTGGAAGATTTCGCAGCATGTCGACCTAGCGATACCGAATAGATGCCCCACGCCTCGATACCCCGATCCTGTAGCCAGCAACCACAGAGTCACTGCCACACGAACTTCAACGGCAATGCATCTGAAATGAGTCCCGAAATCCACATAACCATTAAGAATCAATACGCTGAGTCATGATAACACATTTAGCCGTATAATCAAGGTCACTTTAGTTTGCAACAATTTTAAGGTTCAAGGGAGACTTTCAGAGATATAGGAATTCAAAGACCGCAACCAGTAGGACAACCGACAATTGAGCATTACCTTCTCATACGTGTGTCGACACGCCCTATATGCACTCGGAGTTGATCGACCAGATGGAGGAATGTCTCCCTGCGCATTCTGAAGTTGGCAACCCATTCGTTCTCCCCGAATGTCACATTGACAATGTGAGACCACCAATGGCTGGACCTGGAAAAAGTTTGACTGGTGAGAAGATGTAGGTAACCAGTGCCCCTCATGTAGGTCAAAAACAATCCTATTCAGGCCTATCCATGATAGGAAGTATAAATAGTGAACAACAACAACAACTTAGCACTGGTTATACATATTGGTATAAGCGTGGCTGCCTACCTTTCCCTTGTCCATAGAAAGCGCTCAGGGCCAGCATGCAGGTGCAGGATAGTAAGGAGTTGGAGCACAAAGCCTCTGCGCTCATTCTCTTGGAGTTGGAGAAAACGTTGCGTCCTTCTGCGGGATCCATCCACAATCCGTTCTACATTCGCATTCGCTCGTAAACGGGCTAATCGGAGTGAGATGGACGTACGGCGAGATCCAAAAAACCCGGTGGACAAGTAGTCAGCCATATTGTTTTGGTGGCAACGCTCATGCGCACAAATCGACTTCCGGCTTAAGCCGGCCTAAGTGATGCGTGTGTGGACGCGACACACTTTCAAAAGTCGGTGTGTGTGAATGCACCACTAGTTCGCCTCATCTAGTTCGCCTCATCTAGTTCGGCCTAAAGTTGTGGGCGTGAACACGGCTAAAGACCCTATAATATTAAGACGGCTCACTCAGCCTGTACTGTGTAATCAAAATGATCAAACCCACCACTTGGTGTGCTGGCTGTTCTCTTGGTTAAACAGGTACTATATTATATGCATAAATGTATATGTGAAAGATATGTGATGATGGCGATGCTGATGCTGATGATGATGGGTATTTGTTCATATTGATGCGTATTCATACTTACCTATCTCATGTATAATATAATTGTATGTGTTTACATGTGAAACACCAACCAGCAGCCGGGCTGATCAAACCCACCAAAAAGATGGCACTGCGAAATTTACATTACCATGGGAGAGATAGGGAGTGAGCCGCCTTAGTATTATTGGGTCTTTGTATATATGTCACAGTAATGAATGTATACAACTTACAAGTATAAATATTCTTTTTACGTATAGCTTATTTATTTTGACAATCAACACAAACTAACAATAACAAACAAATAACACACAATACAAGACAAACGTCTGGGAGGATGTGGTGGCCTGATTGCATTACTTGCTTGGGGTGGTTTGTAACCTTATGACGGTTACTGGTTGCAGAACTGCAACATTATAGAGAGGCTCCGATAAAGCGGCCCAATCTTTGGTTGAAGATTAATCTTCAGTAGGGGCGGTTGTAGAAGCTGGGGACATCTTTACAATGTTGTAATGGCGAAGCGTTGGGGCGGCATCGAATCTCTTCGGTCCGGCGGTAGTTGAGCACTTGTATCCAGCAGACAGCAGCAGGGGTTTCGAGGAAGGGTGGGTAAAGATGGGTGCAGCGGTGGTTCCAGCAACAAGAACAAAGTGAGAGAAGCGTAAAGGTACAGGGCCCCACCCAAGAACACAACTCCCCTGGTCAGGAGAAGTATGCCTGGGAGAAATAGAAAGGGTAGAGTCTAGGAAAAAGAAATGAGGAGAGTTGAGTCAAAGGACCATGTCTATATGCTCTATGGTGACCAACCAGCGAGCCATAGACATGGACAGAGTAAGAGTAGAAAGTGAAATGCCGGCGGGTTCCCCCTCCTGGAATGCTTTTCAGACATATCGAGGAGGAGCGAGGCCAGCGGAGAGGAGAGAGAGAGAGGTGTGGACGAAGTGCGGTCCGGGTGGCAAGTGATTGCATTACACTCTGGCCTGGGGACTTATAAAGGTCCTTACAAGGACCGTTCCCCTAGACTCCCTCTCCTCTCAGTACTGGCGCAGATTGGCATCCTGCCATGCCACTGATCCTGCCAGTAATACAAAGTAGTGCTTCAGGTATATGCGCTGGATATTGGCATCCGCCGTGTCCCGGTTACCACCCTGAGGTGTGGAGGTACACCAGGTTGGCATTGTCACGCGAGGCACCAGGGACAATTACGTTGTGGTTGGCATTCTCCTGGTCCAACACATGGGCATCAGCAACTCTCTCCCGCAAGAAGTTGTGAAGGACTATGCAGGTCCGGACTAAGGGGTTCACTGTACCTATGTCCACATGCAGGGTGCTCAGCAGACAATGGAAGCGGTTTGCAAGGAGCCCAAATGCATTCTCCACCACACAATGAGCTCTGGAGAGGCAGTAGTTGAACACCAGCTCGTCGTGGTCGAGACCCCTGCGCCCGAATGACTTCATCACCCAGGTCCTCATGGCAAAGGCATCATCAGCCATGATGTAGAATGGGGTGTCCACATCATCATGTTGTAAAGTCGTCGTCTGGCAGCTGTAGTTGTGTAGGCAGGCTAATAGGAAATCAATATAGGCAAGGAGAGAAAGGAAAAGTATAAAGAGTGAAAGAAGAGTGAGAGCTTGCACCCTTAGGTTTATTATTATATAGTGGTACATGGATCTGATATGCATACCACCTGACCATGCTCTCCAATGAACAACGAGCATTTCTAGGTCCACTAATGAACAGTAAGCATTCTTGTGTCACCATGGCTACTGTGATCTACCCACCACTACCATTCCTTGTGGCTCTTGGCCTGCACCTGCCTTGCTGTGTGTGTGTGTGGTGATCCGTGACTAACAGTTGGGGGTGGGGGGAGGGGGTAGTGAGTATAGCTCTTGAGCCCCTTCCACACTAACAATAGTGCCCCTCTCACACTATCTATTAAATACACAATGACTATGAACCACAAGTAAAGAGTCACCCGCAACTACATAAACACATTCATGCACCTGGCCCTATACATCATTTACCTTTATAGACCATTTGTAATCCTTTATAGACCAGTTCACATTCCCCACCAATGCGTTTTATCAGAATATTTTACAGTGTGGTAGTGGCTCTGTGTCTGGGATGCCAATGACACCTGACCATCCTCTATGGCTTGGCGCAGCTCACAGAGGTTCCATATCTGCCCATCGGAACTGGAGCCTACATCACCAACCTGTACCCACCGCGGAGCTTGTAGTCCGCATCTACCAACGCCATCAACACAATGGAGTAAAACCCCTTGTAGTTGTGGTAGGTGGAGCCAGATCTGTAGGGTTTCTTGATAGCAATATGCTTGCCATCAAGAGCGCCCATGGCATGTCAGAATTGCCATCTTTGTTGGAATCGATCTGGCAACTGCCGCCACTCTTGGGGTTCTGTTGGTGTTTCAATAACCTCACCTTTAAAGACATCGAGAAGAGCCTGGCAAACGGAGGGGACACTCCCTGAGATGGTGTTGTGTGCAACACGAAAATTGTGCATCAAGGACCAGTAGGAATCTCAACGTCAAGGTGAGCTTATGTCCAGACACACAGGTAGGCGCCAGTTGCTCGAGGTCGGGTTGAGATGGCGTTCAACCCTGGTGAGAAGGTAATGGAAGCACGCCATGGAAGTGGTTGAAGGACTCAGGATTCTCTATCCCCAGCTACAATGTGCACCGTACTGGCCATGGATGGGTCTTCTCAGCAACCAGTCTCTGGTCCACAACCTTCTCTGGCGCCTCTCTTGTCGGTCTTCCTCCAACTGTCTGAGGTCGTGGGCATGACCCAAAAGCTCAGCATTCTGCAGGGCAAAGAGGTTCACAACCTGTCTTCTGTCACCCATGTTGACTTCTAGGGTCGGCACCAAGGCAGCGCCAAGTCGGCGCCCTGGCGCCGACCACACAGCTAGCGCGACATTGCATGAGTTGGTGCTGCCAGGTCGGTGCCAGATCGGCGCCAAGTCGGCACCAACTCGCCAACCAAGAGGTCGGCTACCTGGCAGCGCCAGGTCGGCACCAGGTCAGCGCCAGGTCGCCAACCACTTTTTAATGGCACTGACCAAACTGGACCCAAGGAGGTTGCAAGTGCAGCACTTGCAACCTCCTTGCGTCCAAAATTTCCGAAATGGACACACTTAAGGAGGGCGTAAGGAGGGCGCAATGAGGACGTTTTGACGTCGCAAATCGATCATAAGCGACCGCAGGCCTCGTGTGACTGGGATATTAGTCTACCGTGCTGGGGATTCATACTGACACCCGCAGTACAGCATACTTTTACATAGTGCGATGTAGCACAGACCGTAGTTGAAAGTACTTATCTCTACTCGGCCGTGAAACTGGTCAGATATTGGTTTTGTGCGGGTCAAAATACCCTAGAGTATGGTTGAGTACATTAAGAGGTATGTTACACTACCTTAGAGTATGTTAGCATCACGGATGCAAATTCAGCCTCTAACATACTGCTCTTTTGAACATGTCCAAAAATTAAATCGGAGATCACGGTCACCCATGTTATTACCAAGTTAACATCACGGACAAGTACGGATGCCGGTACGTTCAACTAGTTTCAACTATGTTAGCCTCCACTACATTCACCTACGTCCACTAATGGCTATGTGACCGGGGCTTACCTGTGAACAGGAGTAGGCAGGCACGCCCGCCTCTGCTGGGGAACAAAGACATCGCTCCTCAAGCTGAAGTGTGCATGGTGCCTGTTGTAAAGAACCAACGTCTGGACAAGTTCTGGATACTGAATGGTTTATTCCCAATCCAGGGCCCGAGCCGCCGGCACCCTCTGTCTGTGACATCATCTCATTTACATATTTCTTTATTCTCAATACGTGCCTGGATATCTTTTACGCATATATTACATCCCCCCCCTGAAAGTATTTCTGAGACATGAAATGTTTCAAAATCGCCATACACATACCAAGTTTACATGTTTAGCATACAATAATACAATAATATATCAAATATACCTGGTACTTAGCTTTAACCACAGGTTTAGCGAATGTCCGAGTGCACTATGGCACTGAAGTCCTTTGAACTTTCCGGCTGCTTAGCCTCTAATATGACACATTGTCCAGTTTAACATAATATAAATATAGATATAACGACTCTGAAAGCAAACAATACTTAAACTAACTTGCACATTTGTTTGTGTGTGATTATAGTTTGCAACTGACTAACTTATAGGTCTAGCCTGTCTGCTGGTCTAATCACCCGACCTGACCTAGTTAGATTAGCTGTGCTGTTTACATTTGACTGCGATGTCGGCACACTTTGTGCCTGCCCGACTAGTTCGGGCTGCCTCCATTCTGGCACCTTTATTATCTGCACTCTGTTCCTATATAACATATTTCCTGACTCGTTCAAAATCTGATATTCTCTACCTGACACACCTGTATGCCCTATAACCACCTCTTTCTTCCACTCTCCTGCATGATTCTTATATTTCACCTTGTCACCAGTACAGCATTTCTTGTCATGAAAACTTTTCTGCTTTTCCTGTCGTTTCTCCGTCTGTGTTGTTTTCGGGTTTTGTGTTTCTGGTGTTAAATTTTCCTCCGTCTTCGGCAATCTACCCCTCAGCCTTCTGCCCATGAGCAGCTGAGCCAGAGATGCATTCAAGATGGAGTGATTCTGTAATTTAGCAAGGCTAACTGAAAATCTGTCTTCGTCTCTAAGCATTTTTTAACATGTTTTTTACTGTTTGTACAAATCTTTCGACTTGGCCGTTACTTCGGGGGGTATTGTGGACTCGAATACGTGGCCGTAAACCCATAATGGTTTGCAAATTCTTTATACTCATGGCTCTTAAACTGCGGACCATTGTCTGAAATCACCTGGCTCAGAATACAATGCCTTGCAAAGTTATCCTTCATAGCCTTGATGACTGTCGCAGACGCCGTATCCTTTAACAACATTACCTCAGGATATTTAGTGTAATAATCTACAGTTATCAGGTAATCTTCATGACTTATCTCAAATAAATCTGCTCCTATTTTCTAGTAAGGTTGATATACTATCAGGTGGTTCATCAATGGTTTGTTGTGCAAACATTTACGATTTTTTGCCACTCGACCTATGCCGACCTATGAAGAGCATATACGACCTATGCCCGACCTATGCGTAACCTATGCGTAGCCTATGAGTATGACAGCCTATGGTCGAAAACCGCATAGGCCGGCATACACTAACGCCATAGGTCGTAGTGCGACAGGCCCATAATTAAGGATTCTCAGTTCCTCCAGGCTGACTCCTATGCCCCAGGTCTTTCAGGGGACTTTCAGGAACAATGAGGTCACATGTGTGCTGGTGCTTGAGCTATCAGTACAAGTCTCATGTGGATTTTTTATGTTTAAAAAAAAAAAGGATCATCACCCAGATTAATGAAATAGACATAGAAGTAAACTATGCAATCATAACAAAATTTTAATCCTATCTTGCCGTAGTTATATTGTTGGTTTTTTGGGTCAAAAACTAGTTTTGGATTGGGCAACCATTTTTTGCACCCTGAGCGCATTCGTTTATGCAACCCGATGTTGTAGGGTCAGCGCATGAGCAAAAAAATGATTGGGATGATCCGAGGTGATTAATCGATTACGGCCTGTATATTTGTATGGTGTGGTTGACTGTCTGTTAGGTCCGCGCAATTGATTAGATTCTCACTAGGTGGCAGCAGGTGTCCAGTATGATTGAAATCTGCAATGATGCATGTATTTTCCTGGGAATGCGTCGTACTTCTGACCCAATATGTGTATCCATGACCGATGTATGTTCAATGAAATGGGTTTGGGGGAAGCGTATGAGATCAAAGACCAACATTACCAGATTGAGGTAAGACTGTCATACGAAAGACCATTTCCTGTGATAACAGCAAACCTATGTATTTATTTGTGTGACAAACCAAAACCAACTCAATATGGCTACACAAAACCCCCCAAATAAAAAAACATTCTTAGACACGGAAAAGAAATTGGACTCGTATTCGGACTCACATCCGAATGCTGATATTTAACCATGGTTCAGTATGATTGAATCATTGAATGACGAGGCATCAGTTGCCAAACTTTCCCCTTTTGCCATTCACAAGGGCATTATGGGAATCGCTGTCACAGTTAAAGATGTGAAGAAGCTATGAACTGGACATATTCTGGTGGAGTGTGCTAAAAAAGCACACGCCAATCTGCTATGTGCAAACATGCTAGCAGGCGTCAGCATCAAAGCCTCTCCTCATCAAACTCTCAACTCTAGCAAAGGAGTAATCCAGACTAGAGATCTTGATGATGTTGATGAGGATGAGATAGCACATGAGCTCAAGTCTCAAGGAGTGTTAGACGTACGAAGAATAGTTATAAAGAGGGATAACAAGTCCATAAAAACAGGGGCATATATCGTCACGTTTGGCAAGCCTTTTTTTTTTTTTTTTTTTTTGGTCCATTAGTTGTTTAAGCAGGGGAAATTTCAGTCATAGACGACTGCTGGTCTTCCTCATTCCACTGCTGGTCGATAGAAAGCCCGAGCCTACACTTTTACCGACCCAAGGGATTTTTAACCTCCCACACCACATAGACATGGTATGAGAGCAACCGGCCTTTGTTGATGCTGTAAGTTATACACAGCAGTGGAAATCCAAATTGGCAGAGCTGGGGGCATGGGGAATCGAACCGCCGACCCTCAGATTAGGAGTCTGACCTAGAAAAAAGTCAGACACTCTAACCACTCCGCCACAGAGAACCCCAAGAATTTGCTAATTGGATACCTTAGTGTGAATGTGGATGTCTTCATCCTAAACCTACTTCGGTGCTTCCAATGCCAGAAGTTTGGTCATGGCAAGGATAGATGCAAAAATGAAATCATCGGTCAGAAAGGTCACAACAACACCAGTTGTCAAAACCAGGCAAAATGTTCCAATTGCCTGGGTGACCATATGGCCATATCTAACGACTGTCCTGTCTGGAAAAAAGAAAAGCTCATTCAGCAGATCAAAACTGAAAAGCGGCTAAGCTACCCAGAAGCTTGAAGGCTGGCTGAGGCAAATACTCCCTCGCCAACCACCAAGAGTTATGCTGCGGCAGGACAATTGAATGCCAGACTGAACAAACGTGGTTGACAGGGGGGAAGCCTACTACCTTCACCCCAGTCCCGAATCCGACTCTGGTTTCAACTGCAAAAAATATCAAGAGTAATAATAGTATTGCGGTGCAGACGCTGGCCGAGCCAGCGATGCCCAAAAAGAAGAAGAAGAATTTGTCGGACTGAGTTCCGAAGGGATCTTTGACCCCTACGGACAAAACATCCAGGCGGTCATTGATCTCCAAAAACCTAACATTGAACCGATATCAGGCGCTGGCTGATATTGAGATGCCTGAGACTGTGGAAACCCGCAGTCGAAGTCTCTCCCCCAAACCAAAGGCAAGGGGGAGAACACCTGTCAGTGCTCCAAAATGACAGTGACAGGTGGATCTCTTATTCAATGGAACTGCCACGGTTTTAGGAGCAACATCGAAGAGTTGTCTCTTCTTTGTTGCAACCTCAATCCACTTGCTGTTTGCCAACAAGAAACTTATATAAAAGCTTCTGAGAGTTGTAGTCTTAAAGGATACACCATTCATAACAAGCACGCATCAGATCTCTTGGTCAGACGTGATGTGGTATGTACGCCAGTGGCACAACACTACAGGCTGTAGCTGTTCGTCTGACGCTGCATAAGACTGTAACTCTCTGTTCCATTTACATTCCTCCGAGCTCCGTTCTCACTTTACAAGAATTGGATCCCCTTGTGGACCAGATACCGTCCCCATATTTACTTATGGGTGACTTTAACATCTACAACCCATTATGGGTGGGGGGGGAACAATAGGAACGCTAAAGGCAAGAGAATTGAGGGCCTTGTGGCCAGTCATGCTCTGTGTGTATTGAACGATGGTTCATACACATATTTGCATCCCGGCTACGGAACATACTCTGCCATTGTACAACCAGAACTGGCACTGGACTTTTCGTGGAGGGTCTGGGACAACCTCTGCGGGAGCTACCACTTCCCAATTATTCTTACTTGCGAAGGGGCATCTCCCGTAGAGCGAGACAGGAGCTGGCGGCTTTGTAAAGCCGACTGGCCCACCTTCCAGACCCTATGTCGTGAGGAGTTCACTCCAGATATCAGTGACATCGATGCCTTCACTGAGATGCTGAGATTGATCGCAGAGAAAACTGTTCCGAAGACCTCGGCAACTCCCAAGCGTCTGACGCCTCCATGGCTGGATGACGGCTGTAGGAGGGCTATTAAGGAGTGAAAGAAAGCTCAGCGTAAATTCCACAGGAGACCGACTGCTGAAAATCTGGCGCTCTTTAGAATTCTGCGTGCTCGCACTCGCAGAACGATCAAAGAAGCGCGGAGGCAGTGTAGATGACGATTTGTTTCTAGCATCACCATGGTCACGCCGTTGGGCAAAGTGTGGACAATGATCAGGAGAATCAAACGAAGAGGAGGTGATTCTTCTGTAGTCCAGCCCTTGAAACACAACAGCACCATTCTCGCATCACTCGACGAAATAAGTGAAGAATTGGCTAGCGCCTTTGCTGGAAACTCGTCTTTGGCAAACTGCTTCCCTGGCTTTCTGGCCGTCAAGGAATGCCAAAAGCGAAAGCTCTTGGACTTTTCCTCTGATGGCGAGGAGCACTACAACTCCCCATTCAGTATGGGTGAGTTGAGGTTTTCTTTGGAAAGCTCACATGACACAGCAGTTGGACCTGATGGAATTCATTATCAATTTTTTAAACATCTCCCCGAACCTGCGCTGAGACTGTTGCTTCAACTCTTCAATAACATCTGGGAGTCGGGTGTCATCCCCACCTCTTGGTGGAAGGCGACCGTAATACCGATTCCCAAACCTGGTAAAGACCAGAGTGAAGCCAACAACTATCGTCCCATAGCCTTCACAAGCTGCATCTGTAAAACCATGGAGTGTATGGTAAACAACTGCCTCGTCTGGCTACTGGAGTCAGGACACCACCTGTCCAACCTCCAATGTGGCTTCAGATGGGGCCGCAGCACCCTCGACCATTTGGTGCGCATGGAGACCTTCATAAGAGATGCTTTCCTTATGAAGGAGCACGTTCTGGCTGGCTTTTTCGACCTCGAAAAAGCCTATGACACAACTTGGCAGCACGGCATCATGGAGGATCTTCATACGATTGGCCTTCGTGGCCACCTGCCAATTTTCATCAGGAACTTTCTGGCCTTCAGTCATTTTCGCATCCGTGTCAAGACTACCTATTTCAGCCTACACTCACAGGAACTAGGAGTGCCTCAAGGCAGCATACTGGCTGTGACCCTTTTCGGGGTCAAGGGCAATGGTATTGCTGCTGCTGTAAAGTGAGGGGTCTCCTGTAGTCTTTTCGTGGATGACTTTGTTATATATTACAGCGGTGCTAACATAAATGTCATAGAGAGACAGCTACAACTAAGCATAAACGGATTCAAATTTTCCAAGACCAAAACAGTCTGCATGCACTTCTGCCTGTTGCGTAGAATGCATGCGGAACCGGGGCTGACCCTTGATAGGGATCCCATTAAAGTCGTTGAGGAAACCAAATTTTTTGGCCTCATTTTCGACGCAAAACTGTCTTTCGTGCCACATATAAAGTACCTGAAAACAAGATGCCTGAAAGCGCTAGATATTCTGATGGTGCTGTCCAGCTCAGAGTGGGGAGCGGACAGAGATGTTCTGCTCTCCGTGTACCAAACTTTGGTTCGGTCACGAGTGGATTATGGCAGCATAATAGTATACGGTTCCGCAAGGAAATTGTATATTGGGCTGCTAGACACGGTCCACCACCAGGGACTGCACCTGGCCCTTGGGGCCTTCCGCACCTCACCGGTTCAGAGCCTCTACGTCGAAGTCAACAAACCATCACTTAACAACAGGAGAATCAAACTGGCCATGCAATATGTAGTCAAGATAAAAACTAATGCATTGATTCATGCACACAATTGTCTATTCGAATAACATGACGAATCCAGGTATGAAGCCAGGCCGAATTACGTCCGGCCACTGAGGCTCTGAATGAAACCTCATTTGGAGGCCTTAGGCGTGGATTTGGACATGTTGGAGGATGCCAAAGTCCCAGAACATCCCCCCGTGGTTGTTGGAAGCCGTCGGTTATCCTCCGACTCACGGAAATGAGGAAGTCTGGGACACATCCACTCGAATACCAAGGACTACATGCCGAGATTCAAGGCCAATTTGCAGACCACCTCTCCGTATACACTGATGGTTCGAAAGACCAAAGCCAGGTAGCTCCTGCGGCAGTCTGCCGACGGAAGAAATTTGGCGCACGCTTGCCCGATCAGAGCTCGATTTTCACTGCGGAAGCTCGAGCACTCCTTCTCGCGTTGGAGTGTATCGAGGTATCCAATCATACTAACTATGTTATATACAGTGATTCATTCTCCTGCCTCCTGACTGTTGCTGGACTGAAAACGGATCACCCAATTCTAGCAACGGTCATTTATAAAATGAACCAACTGGCAAAGGATGGGTATGACATCTACCTGTGCTGGGTGCCTGGCCATGCTGGCATACAAGGAAACGAACGAGCTGATCGGGCTGCGAAGAAGGCACTGAACTGTGATCTTGAACCGTGTCTGATCCCTCACTCTGATCTGAAACCACTAATAGCCACCCACATAAAATCCAAATGGCAACATGAGTGGGATAAAAACATTAATAAACTTAGAGAAATTGAACCATCTGTGGGAAAACCACCACAGACTCATGTGGGAGGTTGGCGGGACCAAGTGGTCCTTAGCCGTATTGGCCACTCGTATTGGCTGTATTGGCCACTCGTGCCTTACACATGCTTTTCTGCTCAAGGGGGAACCTCCCCTTGAATGTATTGGGTGTCAGTCCCCGCTGACACTCAAACACATTTTACTAAGTTGTGTTGATTTTTTGGCCCTGCGCCAACAATTCTACACTGTAGAGAGTATGCATGACCTCTTTACTAAAGTAAAACAAGAAAACATGTTAGCCTTTTTGAGGGCAGCTGGACTGTACCACCTCATATAGTTTACTATATAAATTCTATCAATTATTAATCAAACTTTTCTTTTTCTATGGGAATCTGTTTCTCTTGGCCACAAATATATGATTACAAGCTTTTTAATTTAATCAGTGTCTATTGGCACATAATTGATTGTCTGATTTTACATGTAAAAGCGATGGTTCGAACAAAAAACAAACATTTCTCGCCGTGAATATGTCCTATGCTGCCGACACAGAGTAAAGCAACCACCAATCAATCAAGCAATCAAGCAATTGGCACATCCGCACAATTGATTAGATTCTCACCAGGTGACAGCAGGTGTCCAGTATGACTGAAATCTGCAATGGTGCATGTATTTTCCTGGGAGTGTGTCGTACTTCTGACCCAATATGTGTATCCATGACCGATGTATGTTCAACGAAAAGCATTTGGAGGAAACGTGTGAGATCAAAGACGAACATTACCAGATTGAGGTAAGACTGTCTAACGAAACACCATTTCCTGTGATAACAGCAAACCTATGTATAATTTGTGCTCCAATTTTACATCATGACTCTGGTTTCTCTTCATTCCACGCATCAATCTTTCGCCTTTTACTAAAGATTTCCGTGGGGAGGAACAATAGAAAGAGTCTATATACTAATTTTTCAGACCCTGCTTCAATGTGGGCTACCATACAAATCAAAGAAAATACCCTTTTTTTACTTACTGTGTTAGTTTGATTTTGTCCATTTCAACCAATTTGTGAACAACCGCCCAATAGATATCGCACACGCTTAGGTTCCATAGTTCAGTATTTGTGCCTGTTAAATCATGAAAACTTTCCCTCTTTATTTGATTAGCACGCTCTATATTTGTATCATGTGGGTCAGTATCTGGCACTTCCGTGCAATTGATTAGATTCTCACCAGTTGGCAGCAGGTGTCCAGTATGACTGAAATCTGCAATGGTTCATGTATTTTCCTGGGAATGCGTCGTACTCCTGACCCAATATGTGTATCCATGACCGATGCATCTTCAATGAAATGGGTTTGGAGGAAGCGTGTGAGATCAAAGACCAACATTACCAGATTGAGGTAAGACTGTCTAACGAAACACCATTTCCTGTGATAACAGCAAACCTATGTATAATTTGTGCTCCAATTTTACAATATCACTCTGGTTTCTCTTCATTCCACGCATAAATCTTTCGCCTTTTACTAAAGATTTCCGTGGGGAGGAACAATACAAAGAGTATATATACTAATTTTTCAGACCCTGCTTCAATGTGGGGTACCGTACAAATCAAAGAAAATGCCCTTTTTTTTACCTGCTGTGTTAGTTTGATTTTGTCCATTTCAACCAATTTGTGAACAACCGCCCAATAGATATGCTCACATGTATCACACACGCTAAGGTTCCATAGTTCGGTATTTGTGCCTGTTAAATCATGACAACTTTCCCTCTTTATTTGATTAGCACGCTCTATAAATGTATCATGCGGGTCAGCATCTGGCACTTCCGTGCAATTGATTAGATTCTCACCAGGTGGCAGCAGGTGTCCAGTATGACTGAAATCTGCAATGGTGCATGTATTTTCCTGGGAATGTGTCGTACTTCTGACCCAATATGTGTATCCATGACGATGCATCTTCAATGAAATGGGTTTGGGGGAAGTGTGTGAGATCAAAGACCAACATTACCAGATTGAGGTAAGACTGTCGTATGAAACACCATTTCCTGTGATAAGAGCAAACCTATGTATAATTTGTGCTCCAATTTTACATCATTGCTCTGGTTTCTCTTCATGGCACGCATAAATCTTTCGCCTTTTACTAAAGATTTCCGTGGGGAGGAACAATACAAAGAGTCTATATAGTAATTTTTCAGACCCTGCTTCAATGTGGGGTACCATACAAATCAAAGAAAATACCCTTTTTTTACCTACTGTGTTAGTTTGATTTTGTCCATTTCAACCAATTTGTGAACAACCGCCCAATAGATATGGTCACATGTATCACACACGCTTAGGTTTCATAGTTCGGTATTTGTGCCTGTTAAATCATGAAAACTTTCCCTCTTTATTTGATTAGCACGCTCTATATTTGTATCATGCAGGTCAGCATCTGGCACTACTGTACAATTGATTAGATTCTAACCAGGTGGCAGCAGGTGTCCAGTATGACTGAAATCTGCAATGGTTCATGTATTTTCCTGGGAATGCGTCATATTCCTGACCCAATATGTGTATCCATGACCAATGCATCTTCAATGGAAATGGGTTTGGGGGAAGCGTGTGAGATCAAAGACCAACATTACCAGATTGAGGTAAGACTGTCTAACGAAACACCATTTCCTGTGATAACAGCAAACCTATGTATAATTTGTGCTCCAATTTTACATCATCACTCTGGTTTCTCTTCATTCCACGCATAAATCTTTCGCCTTTTACTAAAGATTTCCGTGGGGAGGAACAATACAAAGAGTCTATATACTAATTTTTCAGACCCTGCTTGAATGTGGGGTACCATACAAATCAAAGAAAATACCCTTTTTTTACCTACTGTGTTAGTTTGATGCTGTCTATTTCAACCAATTTGTGAACAACCGCCCAATAGATATGGTCACATGTATCACACATGCTTAGGTTCCATAGTTTGGTATTTGTGCATGTTAAATCACGAAAACTTTCCCTCTTTATTTGAATAGCACGCTCTACATTTGTATCATGCGGGTCAGCATCTGGCATATCTGCACAATTGATTAGATTCTCACCAGGTGGCAGCAGGTGTCCAGTATGACTGAAATCTGCAATGGTTCATGTATTTTCCTGGGAATGCGTCATATTCCTGACACAATATGTGTATCCATGACCAATGCATCTTCAATGGAAATGGGTTTGGGGGAAGCGTGTGAGATCAAAGACCAACATTACCAGATTGAGGTAAGACTGTCTAACGAAACACCATTTCCTGTGATAACAGCAAACCTATGTATAATTTGTGCTCCAATTTTACATCATCACTCTGGTTTCTCTTCATTCCACGCATAAATCTTTCGCCTTTTACTAAAGATTTCCGTGGGGAGGAACAATACAAAGAGTCTATATACTAATTTTTCAGACCCTGCTTCAATGTGGGGTACCATACAAATCAAAGAAAATACCCTTTTTTTACCTGGGGCCGTATGCAGGAGTCAGTGTTAGCAAAGCAAAACGGTGTTTGGCGGGAATACCGGTTTAGTGGCGAAAAAATGGTATGCACGAGTCAGTGTTAGGCCTAACACCAAAGGCTTAACCGGTGTTACCTTAACCCTAAAAAATATCAGGTTTAGCGAGTTTATTAGGCCCAAATCTTTTCAATGCTGTCATATTTAACAGAATTACATACGCAATAAGTGAAATTTTATCAATTTAACCCTAAATTCGAAGCATTATTAAGGCTACCACCGCATTGGCGGCGATATTAATAGTTATATTTTCGAATCGACGAACGTAAAGTAAACAAATCGCCGTCGCCGCCGCATCGACGTCGCTGTCCATACTGGCGGCGGGGACGGTTTGTTTACTCTACGTAGAGACGCAGAGGGATTTCCCAAATCTATAAATAAATTCACGTTTAGCTATAATGAAAGTGTTACGCACTCCTGCATACGACTTGACACAGTTCGCTACATCAGCGATAGCTAACCGGTAATAGGCTCTAACACCAAACCACACCAACACTGACTCCTGCATACGGGCCCAGATGTGTTAGTTTGATTTTGTCCATTTCAACCAATTTGTGAACAACCGCCCAATAGATATGGTCACATGTATCACACACTCTTAGGTTCCATAGTTTGGTATTTGTGCCTGTTAAATCATGAAAACTTTCCCTCTTTATTTGAATAGCACGCTCTATATTTGTATCATGCGGGTCAGCATCTGGCACTATCGTGCAATTGATTAGATTCTCACCAGGTGGCAGCAGGTGTCCAGTATGACTGAAATCTGCAATGGTGCATGTATTTTCCTGTGAATGTGTCGTACTTCAGACCCAATATGTGTATCCATGACCGATGCATCTTCAATGGAAATGGGTTTGGGGGAAGCGTGTGAGATCAAAGACCAACATTACCAGATTGAGGTAAGACTGTCTAACGAAACACCATTTCCTGTGATAACAGCAAACCTATGTATAATTTGTGCTCCAATTTTACATCATCACTCTGGTTTCTCTTCATTCCACGCATAAATCTTTCGCCTTTTACTAAAGATTTCCGTGGGGAGGAACAATACAAAGAGTCTATATACTAATTTTTCAGACCCTGCTTCAATGTGGGGTACCATACAAATCAAAGAAAATACCCTTTTTTTACCTGATGTGTTAGTTTGATTTGTCCATTTCAACCAATTTGAGAACAACCGCCCAATAGATATGGTCACATGTATCACACACGCTTAGGTTCCATAGTTCGGTATTTGTGCCTGTTAAATCATGAAAACTTTCCCTCTTTATTTGATTAGCACGCTCTATATTTGTATCATGCGGGTCAGCATCTGGCACTTCCGTACAATTGATTAGATTCTCACCAGGTGGCAGCAGGTGTCCAGTATGACTGAAATCTGCAATGGTGCATGTATTTTCCTGGGAATGTGTCGTACTTCTGACCCAATATGTGTATCCATGACCGATGCATCTTCAATGAAATGGGTTTGGGGGAAGCGTGCGAGATCAAGGACCAACATTACCAGATTGAGGTAAGACTGTCGTATGAAACACCATTTCCTGTGATAAAGCAAACCTATGTATAATTTGTGCTCCAATTTTACATCATCACTCTGGTTTCTCTTCATTCCACGCATAAATCTTTCGCCTTTTACTAAAGATTTCCGTGGGGAGGAACAATACAAAGAGTCTATATACTAATTTTTCAGACCCTGCTTGAATGTGGGGTACCATACAAATCAAAGAAAATACCCTTTTTTTACCTGATGTGTTAGTTTGATTTTGTCCATTTCAACCAATTTGAGAACAACCGCCCAATAGATATGGTCACATGTATCACACACTCTTAGGTTCCATAGTTTGGTATTTGTGCCTGTTAAATCATGAAAACTTTCCCTCTTTATTTGATTAGCACGCTCTATATTTGTATCATGCGGGTCAGCATCTGGCATATCTGCACAATTGATTAGATTCTCACCAGGTGGCAGCAGGTGTCCAGTATGACTGAAATCTGCAATGGTTCATGTATTTTCCTGGGAATGCGTCGTATTCCTGACCCAATATGTGTATCCATGACCAATGCATCTTCAATGGAAATGGGTTTGGGGGAAGCGTGTGAGATCAAAGACCAACATTACCAGATTGAGGTAAGACTATCTAACGAAACACCATTTCCTGTGATAACAGCAAACCTATGTATAATTTGTGCTCCAATTTTACATCATCACTCTGGTTTCTCTTCATTCCACGCATAAATCTTTCGCCTTTTACTAAAGATTTCCGTGGGGAGGAACAATACAAAGAGTCTATATACTAATTTTTCAGACCCTGCTTCAATGTGGGGTACCATACAAATCAAAGAAAATACCCTTTTTTTACCTGATGTGTTAGTTTGATTTTGTCCATTTCAACCAATTTGTGAACAACCGCCCAATAGATATGGTCACATGTATCACACACATGCTTAGGTTCCATAGTTTGGTATTTGTGCATGTTAAATCACGAAAACTTTCCCTCTTTATTTGAATAGCACGCTCTATATTTGTATCATGCGGGTCAGCATCTGGCATATCTGCACAATTGATTAGATTCTCACCAGGTGGCAGCAGGTGTCCAGTATGACTGAAATCTGCAATGGTTCATGTATTTTCCTGGGAATGCGTCGTATTCCTGACCCAATATGTGTATCCATGACCAATGCATCTTCAATGGAAATGGGTTTGGGGGAAGCGTGTGAGATCAAAGACCAACATTACCAGATTGAGGTAAGACTATCTAACGAAACACCATTTCCTGTGATAACAGCAAACCTATGTATAATTTGTGCTCCAATTTTACATCATCACTCTGGTTTCTCTTCATTCCACGCATAAATCTTTCGCCTTTTACTAAAGATTTCCGTGGGGAGGAACAATACAAAGAGTCTATATACTAATTTTTCAGACCCTGCTTCAATGTGGGGTACCATACAAATCAAAGAAAATACCCTTTTTTTACCTGATGTGTTAGTTTGATTTTTGTCCATTTCAACCAATTTGTGAACAACCGCCCAATAGATATGGTCACATGTATCACACACGCTTAGGTTCCATAATTCGGTATTTGTGCCTGTTAAATCATGAAAACTTTCCCTCTTTATTTGATTAGCACGCTCTATATTTGTATCATGCGGGTCAGCATCTGGCACTTCCGTACAATTGATTAGATTCTCACCAGGTGGCAGCAGGTGTCCAGTATGACTGAAATCTGCAATGGTGCATGTATTTTCCTGGGAATGTGTCGTACTTCTGACCCAATATGTGTATCCATGACCGATGCATCTTCAATGAAATGGGTTTGGGGGAATCGTGCGAGATCAAGGACCAACATTACCAGATTGAGGTAAGACTGTCGTATGAAACACCATTTCCTGTGATAAGAGCAAACCTATGTATAATTTGTGCTCCAATTTTACATCATCACTCTGGTTTCTCTTCATTCCACGCATAAATCTTTCGCCTTTTACTAAAGATTTCCGTGGGGAGGAACAATACAAAGAGTCTATATACTAATTTTTCAGACCCTGCTTGAATGTGGGGTACCATACAAATCAAAGAAAATACCCTTTTTTTACCTACTGTGTTAGTTTGATGTTGTCTATTTCAACCAATTTGTGAACAACCGCCCAATAGATATGGTCACATGTATCACACATGCTTAGGTTCCATACTTTGGTATTTGTGCATGTTAAATCACGAAAACTTTCCCTCTTTATTTGAATAGCACGCTCTATATTTGTATCATGCGGGTCAGCATCTGGCATATGTGCACAATTGATTAGATTCTCACCAGGTGGCAGCAGGTGTCCAGTATGACTGAAATCTGCAATGGTTCATGTATTTTCCTGGGAATGCGTCGTATTCCTGACCCAATATGTGTATCCATGACCAATGCATCTTCAATGGAAATGGGTTTGGGGGAAGCGTGTGAGATCAAAGACCAACATTACCAGATTGAGGTAAGACTATCTAACGAAACACCATTTCCTGTGATAACAGCAAACCTATGTATAATTTGTGCTCCAATTTTACATCATCACTCTGGTTTCTCTTCATTCCACGCATAAATCTTTCGCCTTTTACTAAAGATTTCCGTGGGGAGGAACAATACAAAGAGTCTATATACTAATTTTTCAGACCCTGCTTCAATGTGGGGTACCATACAAATCAAAGAAAATACCCTTTTTTTACCTGATGTGTTAGTTTGATTTTTGTCCATTTCAACCAATTTGTGAACAACCGCCCAATAGATATGGTCACATGTATCACACACGCTTAGGTTCCATAATTCGGTATTTGTGCCTGTTAAATCATGAAAACTTTCCCTCTTTATTTGATTAGCACGCTCTATATTTGTATCATGCGGGTCAGCATCTGGCACTTCCGTACAATTGATTAGATTCTCACCAGGTGGCAGCAGGTGTCCAGTATGACTGAAATCTGCAATGGTGCATGTATTTTCCTGGGAATGTGTCGTACTTCTGACCCAATATTTGTATCCATGACCGATGCATCTTCAATGAAATGGGTTTGGGGGAATCGTGCGAGATCAAGGACCAACATTACCAGATTGAGGTAAGACTGTCGTATGAAACACCATTTCCTGTGATAAGAGCAAACCTATGTATAATTTGTGCTCCAATTTTACATCATCACTCTGGTTTCTCTTCATTCCACGCATAAATCTTTCGCCTTTTACTAAAGATTTCCGTGGGGAGGAACAATACAAAGAGTCTATATACTAATTTTTCAGACCCTGCTTGAATGTGGGGTACCATACAAATCAAAGAAAATACCCTTTTTTTACCTACTGTGTTAGTTTGATGTTGTCTATTTCAACCAATTTGTGAACAACCGCCCAATAGATATGGTCACATGTATCACACATGCTTAGGTTCCATACTTTGGTATTTGTGCATGTTAAATCACGAAAACTTTCCCTCTTTATTTGAATAGCACGCTCTATATTTGTATCATGCGGGTCAGCATCTGGCATATGTGCACAATTGATTAGATTCTCACCAGGTGGCAGCAGGTGTCCAGTATGACTGAAATCTGCAATGGTTCATGTATTTTCCTGGGAATGCGTCGTATTCCTGACCCAATATGTGTATCCATGACCAATGCATCTTCAATGGAAATGGGTTTGGGGGAAGCGTGTGAGATCAAAGACCAACATTACCAGATTGAGGTAAGACTATCTAACGAAACACCATTTCCTGTGATAACAGCAAACCTATGTATAATTTGTGCTCCAATTTTACATCATCACTCTGGTTTCTCTTCATTCCACGCATAAATCTTTCGCCTTTTACTAAAGATTTCCGTGGGGAGGAACAATACAAAGAGTCTATATACTAATTTTTCAGACCCTGCTTCAATGTGGGGTACCATACAAATCAAAGAAAATACCCTTTTTTTACCTGATGTGTTAGTTTGATTTTGTCCATTTCAACCAATTTGTGAACAACCGCCCAATAGATATGGTCACATGTATCACACACGCTTAGGTTCCATAATTCGGTATTTGTGCCTGTTAAATCATGAAAACTTTCCCTCTTTATTTGATTAGCACGCTCTATATTTGTATCATGCGGGTCAGCATCTGGCACTTCCGTACAATTGATTAGATTCTCACCAGGTGGCAGCAGGTGTCCAGTATGACTGAAATCTGCAATGGTGCATGTATTTTCCTGGGAATGTGTCGTACTTCTGACCCAATATGTGTATCCATGACCGATGCATCTTCAATGAAATGGGTTTGGGGGAAGCGTGCGAGATCAAGGACCAACATTACCAGATTGAGGTAAGACTGTCGTATGAAACACCATTTCCTGTGATAAGAGCAAACCTATGTATAATTTGTGCTCCAATTTTACATCATCACTCTGGTTTCTCTTCATTCCACGCATAAATCTTTCGCCTTTTACTAAAGATTTCCGTGGGGAGGAACAATACAAAGAGTCTATATACTAATTTTTCAGACCCTGCTTGAATGTGGGGTACCATACAAATCAAAGAAAATACCCTTTTTTTACCTACTGTGTTAGTTTGATGTTGTCTATTTCAACCAATTTGTGAACAACCGCCCAATAGATATGGTCACATGTATCACACATGCTTAGGTTCCATAGTTTGGTATTTGTGCATGTTAAATCACGAAAACTTTCCCTCTTTATTTGAATAGCACGCTCTATATTTGTATCATGCGGGTCAGCATCTGGCATATCTGCACAATTGATTAGATTCTCACCAGGTGGCAGCAGGTGTCCAGTATGACTGAAATCTGCAATGGTTCATGTATTTTCCTGGGAATGCGTCGTATTCCTGACCCAATATGTGTATCCATGACCAATGCATCTTCAATGGAAATGGGTTTGGGGGAAGCGTGTGAGATCAAAGACCAACATTACCAGATTGAGGTAAGACTATCTAACGAAACACCATTTCCTGTGATAACAGCAAACCTATGTATAATTTGTGCTCCAATTTTACATCATCACTCTGGTTTCTCTTCATTCCACGCATAAATCTTTCGCCTTTTACTAAAGATTTCCGTGGGGAGGAACAATACAAAGAGTCTATATACTAATTTTTCAGACCCTGCTTCAATGTGGGGTACCATACAAATCAAAGAAAATACCCTTTTTTTACCTGATGTGTTAGTTTGATTTTGTCCATTTCAACCAATTTGTGAACAACCGCCCAATAGATATGGTCACATGTATCACACACGCTTAGGTTCCATAGTTCGGTATTTGTGCCTGTTAAATCATGAAAACTTTCCCTCTTTATTTGATTAGCACGCTCTATATTTGTATCATGCGGGTCAGCATCTGGCACTTCCGTGCAATTGATTAGATTCTCACCAGGTGGCAGCAGGTGTCCAGTATGACTGAAATCTGCAATGGTGCATGTATTTTCCTGGGAATGTGTCGTACTTCTGACCCAATATGTGTATCCATGACCGATGCATCTTCAATGAAATGGGTTTGGGGGAAGCGTGCGAGATCAAGGACCAACATTACCAGATTGAGGTAAGACTGTCGTATGAAACACCATTTCCTGTGATAAGAGCAAACCTATGTATAATTTGTGCTCCAATTTTACATCATCACTCTGGTTTCTCTTCATTCCACGCATAAATCTTTCGCCTTTTACTAAAGATTTCCGTGGGGAGGAACAATACAAAGAGTCTATATACTAATTTTTCAGACCCTGCTTCAATGTGGGGTACCATACAAATCAAAGAAAATACCCTTTTTTTACCTACTGTGTTAGTTTGATGTTGTCTATTTCAACCAATTTGTGAACAACCGCCCAATAGATATGGTCACATGTATCACACATGCTTAGGTTCCATAGTTTGGTATTTGTGCATGTTAAATCACGAAAACTTTCCCTCTTTATTTGAATAGCACGCTCTATATTTGTATCATGCGGGTCAGCATCTGGCATATCTGCACAATTGATTAGATTCTCACCAGGTGGCAGCAGGTGTCCAGTATGACTGAAATCTGCAATGGTTCATGTATTTTCCTGGGAATGCGTCGTATTCCTGACCCAATATGTGTATCCATGACCAATGCATCTTCAATGGAAATGGGTTTGGGGGAAGCGTGTGAGATCAAAGACCAACATTACCAGATTGAGGTAAGACTGTCTAACGAAACACCATTTCCTGTGATAACAGCAAACCTATGTATAATTTGTGCTCCAATTTTACATCATCACTCTGGTTTCTCTTCATTCCACGCATAAATCTTTCGCCTTTTACTAAAGATTTCCGTGGGGAGGAACAATACAAAGAGTCTATATACTAATTTTTCAGACCCTGCTTCAATGTGGGGTACCATACAAATCAAAGAAAATACCCTTTTTTTACCTGATGTGTTAGTTTGATTTTGTCCATTTCAACCAATTTGTGAACAACCGCCCAATAGATATGGTCACATGTATCACACACGCTTAGGTTCCATAGTTCGGTATTTGTGCCTGTTAAATCATGAAAACTTTCCCTCTTTATTTGATTAGCACGCTCTATATTTGTATCATGCGGGTCAGCATCTGGCACTTCCGTGCAATTGATTAGATTCTCACCAGGTGGCAGCAGGTGTCCAGTATGACTGAAATCTGCAATGGTGCATGTATTTTCCTGGGAATGTGTCGTACTTCTGACCCAATATGTGTATCCATGACCGATGCATCTTCAATGAAATGGGTTTGGGGGAAGCGTGCGAGATCAAGGACCAACATTACCAGATTGAGGTAAGACTGTCCTATGAAACACCATTTCCTGTGATAAGAGCAAACCTATGTATAATTTGTGCTCCAATTTTACATCATCACTCTGGTTTCTCTTCATTCCACGCATAAATCTTTCGCCTTTTACTAAAGATTTCCGTGGGGAGGAACAATACAAAGAGTCTATATACTAATTTTTCAGACCCTGCTTGAATGTGGGGTACCATACAAATCAAAGAAAATACCCTTTTTTTACCTACTGTGTTAGTTTGATGTTGTCTATTTCAACCAATTTGTGAACAACCGCCCAATAGATATGGTCACATGTATCACACATGCTTAGGTTCCATAGTTTGGTATTTGTGCATGTTAAATCACGAAAACTTTCCCTCTTTATTTGAATAGCACGCTCTATATTTGTATCATGCGGGTCAGCATCTGGCATATCTGCACAATTGATTAGATTCTCACCAGGTGGCAGCAGGTGTCCAGTATGACTGAAATCTGCAATGGTTCATGTATTTTCCTGGGAATGCGTCGTATTCCTGACCCAATATGTGTATCCATGACCAATGCATCTTCAATGGAAATGGGTTTGGGGGAAGCGTGTGAGATCAAAGACCAACATTACCAGATTGAGGTAAGACTATCTAACGAAACACCATTTCCTGTGATAACAGCAAACCTATGTATAATTTGTGCTCCAATTTTACATCATCACTCTGGTTTCTCTTCATTCCACGCATAAATCTTTCGCCTTTTACTAAAGATTTCCGTGGGGAGGAACAATACAAAGAGTCTATATACTAATTTTTCAGACCCTGCTTCAATGTGGGGTACCATACAAATCAAAGAAAATACCCTTTTTTTACCTGATGTGTTAGTTTGATTTTTGTCCATTTCAACCAATTTGTGAACAACCGCCCAATAGATATGGTCACATGTATCACACATGCTTAGGTTCCATAGTTTGGTATTTGTGCATGTTAAATCACGAAAACTTTCCCTCTTTATTTGAATAGCACGCTCTATATTTGTATCATGCGGGTCAGCATCTGGCATATCTGCACAATTGATTAGATTCTCACCAGGTGGCAGCAGGTGTCCAGTATGACTGAAATCTGCAATGGTTCATGTATTTTCCTGGGAATGCGTCGTATTCCTGACCCAATATGTGTATCCATGACCAATGCATCTTCAATGGAAATGGGTTTGGGGGAAGCGTGTGAGATCAAAGACCAACATTACCAGATTGAGGTAAGACTGTCTAACGAAACACCATTTCCTGTGATAACAGCAAACCTATGTATAATTTGTGCTCCAATTTTACATCATCACTCTGGTTTCTCTTCATTCCACGCATAAATCTTTCGCCTTTTACTAAAGATTTCCGTGGGGAGGAACAATACAAAGAGTCTATATACTAATTTTTCAGACCCTGCTTCAATGTGGGGTACCATACAAATCAAAGAAAATACCCTTTTTTTACCTACTGTGTTAGTTTGATTTTTGTCCATTTCAACCAATTTGTGAACAACCGCCCAATAGATATGGTCACATGTATCACACATGCTTAGGTTCCATAGTTTGGTATTTGTGCATGTTAAATCACGAAAACTTTCCCTCTTTATTTGAATAGCACGCTCTATATTTGTATCATGCGGGTCAGCATCTGGCATATCTGCACAATTGATTAGATTCTCACCAGGTGGCAGCAGGTGTCCAGTATGACTGAAATCTGCAATGGTTCATGTATTTTCCTGGGAATGCGTCGTATTCCTGACCCAATATGTGTATCCATGACCAATGCATCTTCAATGGAAATGGGTTTGGGGGAAGCGTGTGAGATCAAAGACCAACATTACCAGATTGAGGTAAGACTGTCTAACGAAACACCATTTCCTGTGATAACAGCAAACCTATGTATAATTTGTGCTCCAATTTTACATCATCACTCTGGTTTCTCTTCATTCCACGCATAAATCTTTCGCCTTTTACTAAAGATTTCCGTGGGGAGGAACAATACAAAGAGTCTATATACTAATTTTTCAGACCCTGCTTCAATGTGGGGTACCATACAAATCAAAGAAAATACCCTTTTTTTACCTGATGTGTTAGTTTGATTTTGTCCATTTCAACCAATTTGTGAACAACCGCCCAATAGATATGGTCACATGTATCACACACGCTTAGGTTCCATAGTTCGGTATTTGTGCCTGTTAAATCATGAAAACTTTCCCTCTTTATTTGATTAGCACGCTCTATATTTGTATCATGCGGGTCAGCATCTGGCACTTCCGTGCAATTGATTAGATTCTCACCAGGTGGCAGCAGGTGTCCAGTATGACTGAAATCTGCAATGGTGCATGTATTTTCCTGGGAATGTGTCGTACTTCTGACCCAATATGTGTATCCATGACCGATGCATCTTCAATGAAATGGGTTTGGGGGAAGCGTGCGAGATCAAGGACCAACATTACCAGATTGAGGTAAGACTGTCCTATGAAACACCATTTCCTGTGATAAGAGCAAACCTATGTATAATTTGTGCTCCAATTTTACATCATCACTCTGGTTTCTCTTCATTCCACGCATAAATCTTTCGCCTTTTACTAAAGATTTCCGTGGGGAGGAACAATACAAAGAGTCTATATACTAATTTTTCAGACCCTGCTTGAATGTGGGGTACCATACAAATCAAAGAAAATACCCTTTTTTTACCTACTGTGTTAGTTTGATGTTGTCTATTTCAACCAATTTGTGAACAACCGCCCAATAGATATGGTCACATGTATCACACATGCTTAGGTTCCATAGTTTGGTATTTGTGCATGTTAAATCACGAAAACTTTCCCTCTTTATTTGAATAGCACGCTCTATATTTGTATCATGCGGGTCAGCATCTGGCATATCTGCACAATTGATTAGATTCTCACCAGGTGGCAGCAGGTGTCCAGTATGACTGAAATCTGCAATGGTTCATGTATTTTCCTGGGAATGCGTCGTATTCCTGACCCAATATGTGTATCCATGACCAATGCATCTTCAATGGAAATGGGTTTGGGGGAAGCGTGTGAGATCAAAGACCAACATTACCAGATTGAGGTAAGACTATCTAACGAAACACCATTTCCTGTGATAACAGCAAACCTATGTATAATTTGTGCTCCAATTTTACATCATCACTCTGGTTTCTCTTCATTCCACGCATAAATCTTTCGCCTTTTACTAAAGATTTCCGTGGGGAGGAACAATACAAAGAGTCTATATACTAATTTTTCAGACCCTGCTTCAATGTGGGGTACCATACAAATCAAAGAAAATACCCTTTTTTTACCTGATGTGTTAGTTTGATTTTTGTCCATTTCAACCAATTTGTGAACAACCGCCCAATAGATATGGTCACATGTATCACACACGCTTAGGTTCCATAGTTCGGTATTTGTGCCTGTTAAATCATGAAAACTTTCCCTCTTTATTTGATTAGCACGCTCTATATTTGTATCATGCGGGTCAGCATCTGGCACTTCCGTACAATTGTTTAGATTCTCACCAGGTGGCAGCAGGTGTCCAGTATGACTGAAATCTGCAATGGTTCATGTATTTTCCTGGGAATGCGTCGTATTCCTGACCCAATATGTGTATCCATGACCAATGCATCTTCAATGGAAATGGGTTTGGGGGAAGCGTGCGAGATCAAAGACCAACATTACCAGATTGAGGTAAGACTGTCTAACGAAACACCATTTCCTGTGATAACAGCAAACCTATGTATAATTTGTGCTCCAATTTTACATCATCACTCTGGTTTCTCTTCATTCCACGCATAAATCTTTCGCCTTTTACTAAAGATTTCCGTGGGGAGGAACAATACAAAGAGTCTATATACTAATTTTTCAGACCCTGCTTCAATGTGGGGTACCATACAAATCAAAGAAAATACCCTTTTTTTACCTGATGTGTTAGTTTGATGTTGTCCATTTCAACCAATTTGTGAACAACCGCCCAATAGATATGGTCACATGTATCACACACGCTTAGGTTCCATAGTTCGGTATTTGTGCATGTTAAATCACGAAAACTTTCCCTCTTTATTTGAATAGCACGCTCTATATTTGTATCATGCGGGTCAGCATCTGGCATATCCGTGCACAATTGATTAGATTCTCACCAGGTGGCAGCAGGTGTCCAGTATGACTGAAATCTGCAATGGTTCATGTATTTTCCTGGGAATGCGTCGTACTTCCTGACCCAATATGTGTATCCATGACCAATGCATCTTCAATGGAAATGGGTTTGGGGGAAGCGTGTGAGATCAAAGACCAACATTACCAGATTGAGGTAAGACTGTCTAACGAAACACCATTTCCTGTGATAACAGCAAACCTATGTATAATTTGTGCTCCAATTTTACATCATCACTCTGGTTTCTCTTCATTCCACGCATAAATCTTTCGCCTTTTACTAAAGATTTCCGTGGGGAGGAACAATACAAAGAGTCTATATACTAATTTTTCAGACCCTGCTTCAATGTGGGGTACCATACAAATCAAAGAAAATACCCTTTTTTTACCTGATGTGTTAGTTTGATTTTTGTCCATTTCAACCAATTTGTGAACAACCGCCCAATAGATATGGTCACATGTATCACACATGCTTAGGTTCCATAGTTTGGTATTTGTGCATGTTAAATCACGAAAACTTTCCCTCTTTATTTGATTAGCACGCTCTATATTTGTATCATGCGGGTCAGCATCTGGCACTATCTGCACAATTGATTAGATTCTCACCAGGTGGCAGCAGGTGTCCAGTATGACTGAAATCTGCAATGGTTCATGTATTTTCCTGGGAATGCGTCGTACTTCTGACCCAATATGTGTATCCATGACCAATGCATCTTCAATGAAATGGGTTTGGGGGAAGCGTGCGAGATCAAGGACCAACATTACCAGATTGAGGTAAGACTGTCTAACGAAACACCATTTCCTGTGATAACAGCAAACCTATGTATAATTTGTGCTCCAATTTTACATCATCACTCTGGTTTCTCTTCATTCCACGCATAAATCTTTCGCCTTTTACTAAAGATTTCCGTGGGGAGGAACAATACAAAGAGTCTATATACTAATTTTTCAGACCCTGCTTCAATGTGGGGTACCATACAAATCAAAGAAAATACCCTTTTTTTACCTACTGTGTTAGTTTGATGTTGTCTATTTCAACCAATTTGTGAACAACCGCCCAATAGATATGGTCACATGTATCACACATGCTTAGGTTCCATACTTTGGTATTTGTGCATGTTAAATCACGAAAACTTTCCCTCTTTATTTGAATAGCACGCTCTATATTTGTATCATGCGGGTCAGCATCTGGCATATGTGCACAATTGATTAGATTCTCACCAGGTGGCAGCAGGTGTCCAGTATGACTGAAATCTGCAATGGTTCATGTATTTTCCTGGGAATGCGTCGTATTCCTGACCCAATATGTGTATCCATGACCAATGCATCTTCAATGGAAATGGGTTTGGGGAAGCGTGTGAGATCAAAGACCAACATTACCAGATTGAGGTAAGACTATCTAACGAAACACCATTTCCTGTGATAACAGCAAACCTATGTATAATTTGTGCTCCAATTTTACATCATCACTCTGGTTTCTCTTCATTCCACGCATAAATCTTTCGCCTTTTACTAAAGATTTCCGTGGGGAGGAACAATACAAAGAGTCTATATACTAATTTTTCAGACCCTGCTTCAATGTGGGGTACCATACAAATCAAAGAAAATACCCTTTTTTTACCTGATGTGTTAGTTTGATTTTTGTCCATTTCAACCAATTTGTGAACAACCGCCCAATAGATATGGTCACATGTATCACACACGCTTAGGTTCCATAATTCGGTATTTGTGCCTGTTAAATCATGAAAACTTTCCCTCTTTATTTGATTAGCACGCTCTATATTTGTATCATGCGGGTCAGCATCTGGCACTTCCGTACAATTGATTAGATTCTCACCAGGTGGCAGCAGGTGTCCAGTATGACTGAAATCTGCAATGGTGCATGTATTTTCCTGGGAATGTGTCGTACTTCTGACCCAATATGTGTATCCATGACCGATGCATCTTCAATGAAATGGGTTTGGGGGAATCGTGCGAGATCAAGGACCAACATTACCAGATTGAGGTAAGACTGTCGTATGAAACACCATTTCCTGTGATAAGAGCAAACCTATGTATAATTTGTGCTCCAATTTTACATCATCACTCTGGTTTCTCTTCATTCCACGCATAAATCTTTCGCCTTTTACTAAAGATTTCCGTGGGGAGGAACAATACAAAGAGTCTATATACTAATTTTTCAGACCCTGCTTCAATGTGGGGTACCATACAAATCAAAGAAAATACCCTTTTTTTACCTACTGTGTTAGTTTGATGTTGTCTATTTCAACCAATTTGTGAACAACCGCCCAATAGATATGGTCACATGTATCACACATGCTTAGGTTCCATACTTTGGTATTTGTGCATGTTAAATCACGAAAACTTTCCCTCTTTATTTGAATAGCACGCTCTATATTTGTATCATGCGGGTCAGCATCTGGCATATGTGCACAATTGATTAGATTCTCACCAGGTGGCAGCAGGTGTCCAGTATGACTGAAATCTGCAATGGTTCATGTATTTTCCTGGGAATGCGTCGTATTCCTGACCCAATATGTGTATCCATGACCAATGCATCTTCAATGGAAATGGGTTTGGGGGAAGCGTGTGAGATCAAAGACCAACATTACCAGATTGAGGTAAGACTATCTAACGAAACACCATTTCCTGTGATAACAGCAAACCTATGTATAATTTGTGCTCCAATTTTACATCATCACTCTGGTTTCTCTTCATTCCACGCATAAATCTTTCGCCTTTTACTAAAGATTTCCGTGGGGAGGAACAATACAAAGAGTCTATATACTAATTTTTCAGACCCTGCTTCAATGTGGGGTACCATACAAATCAAAGAAAATACCCTTTTTTTACCTGATGTGTTAGTTTGATTTTTGTCCATTTCAACCAATTTGTGAACAACCGCCCAATAGATATGGTCACATGTATCACACACGCTTAGGTTCCATAATTCGGTATTTGTGCCTGTTAAATCATGAAAACTTTCCCTCTTTATTTGATTAGCACGCTCTATATTTGTATCATGCGGGTCAGCATCTGGCACTTCCGTACAATTGATTAGATTCTCACCAGGTGGCAGCAGGTGTCCAGTATGACTGAAATCTGCAATGGTGCATGTATTTTCCTGGGAATGTGTCGTACTTCTGACCCAATATTTGTATCCATGACCGATGCATCTTCAATGAAATGGGTTTGGGGGAATCGTGCGAGATCAAGGACCAACATTACCAGATTGAGGTAAGACTGTCGTATGAAACACCATTTCCTGTGATAAGAGCAAACCTATGTATAATTTGTGCTCCAATTTTACATCATCACTCTGGTTTCTCTTCATTCCACGCATAAATCTTTCGCCTTTTACTAAAGATTTCCGTGGGGAGGAACAATACAAAGAGTCTATATACTAATTTTTCAGACCCTGCTTGAATGTGGGGTACCATACAAATCAAAGAAAATACCCTTTTTTTACCTACTGTGTTAGTTTGATGTTGTCTATTTCAACCAATTTGTGAACAACCGCCCAATAGATATGGTCACATGTATCACACATGCTTAGGTTCCATACTTTGGTATTTGTGCATGTTAAATCACGAAAACTTTCCCTCTTTATTTGAATAGCACGCTCTATATTTGTATCATGCGGGTCAGCATCTGGCATATGTGCACAATTGATTAGATTCTCACCAGGTGGCAGCAGGTGTCCAGTATGACTGAAATCTGCAATGGTTCATGTATTTTCCTGGGAATGCGTCGTATTCCTGACCCAATATGTGTATCCATGACCAATGCATCTTCAATGGAAATGGGTTTGGGGGAAGCGTGTGAGATCAAAGACCAACATTACCAGATTGAGGTAAGACTATCTAACGAAACACCATTTCCTGTGATAACAGCAAACCTATGTATAATTTGTGCTCCAATTTTACATCATCACTCTGGTTTCTCTTCATTCCACGCATAAATCTTTCGCCTTTTACTAAAGATTTCCGTGGGGAGGAACAATACAAAGAGTCTATATACTAATTTTTCAGACCCTGCTTCAATGTGGGGTACCATACAAATCAAAGAAAATACCCTCTTCTAATTTTACCTGAAGTGTCCGGGATAAGATGGAGATATCCACAGTACTCCTGAGCCATGTAAGCGTGGAGCTAACTTAGCTGGAACCCCGATCACCAGACTTGCTAAGAGTCAAAAGTGGAACATTCAGAATCCCGAGAAAAACACACAGATGCATAGGGACAAAGTTAAACCTGACAAAGCTCAACCACAGCAAAATTGAAGTACCATCAGTCACAGGGCGAGCTTACAAGCTGGGACAGATGGACCAGCGCTCGGTCGCACAATGGGAGGAAGAAGGGAAAGCCCAACACCGAATGAGGAATGGGGCACGTTTTGCAGGCAGGTTGTATACAACCACAGCTAAAAACATAACTTCGGTCAAGTTTCCAGACAGAAAACATGCCAGAGACTGAGTTCGACCCCACCATATCAGGAGGCTACAGAATCTTATGAGCAGGAAGAGACCAAGCCCACCTAGAGAAGTGTTGCAGGACGCAGGAAACACTAGATACCAACCACTTGCCTGCATACAAAAGCATGCCTGCAGATGTGCTACAAAAATGCACCCGTGCATTGAAGTCAGACTGGTGGGAAATGAAGGCAGAGGAGCTGCAGAGAGCTGCAGACAGAAACAACATGAAGGGCTTCTACAGCGGACTGAAGGAAGTGTGGGGACCCGTGAAGAAGGGAGCTGTTCACCTGAAATCAACAGATGGAACGGAGACCTTTTCCGACAGCAAGAGAGTTGTGGCAAGATGGAGCGAACACTTCCAGAAGCTACTCAACGTCCCTGGTGACATAGATCACGAAGCTCTGAACAACATCCAGCAGCGCATTACCAAAACATGCCTCCGATGAGATTCCAACCATGGATGAGATGGCTAGAGCAAATCGGCCAGCCTGAAAGATGGCAAAGCACCTGGGGGTGATGGGAATTCCTGCCGAGGTATGGAAGCATGGAGGAGACAATCTGCTCAAAAGACTGCACCAACTAATCACCAATGGCCTGGGAGGAGGGTTCTGTACCCCAAGCATGGAAGGATGGCCAGCATTGTAACCATCTACAAGAAAGAGGTGATCGAACAGACTGTGGGAACTATAGAGGAATCTCTCTTCTTTCCATAGCAGGGAAGATCTTCGCCAGGATCATACTCAACAGACTATCTATTCACATAACACCTGGTGTGGTTCCAGAGTCACAGTGTGGCTTCAGAGGTAACCGGAGCACTGTGATATGAATATTTTTGTCTCCGACAGCTACAAGAAAAGTGCATTGAGCAGGACCGACCACTGTACATGGTATTTGTCGATTTCACTAAGGCATTTGATACAAGTCGGGAGGACCGGGCTATGGCAGCTCACTGAGGAAGTACGGATGCCCAGAGAAGTTCACAACTATGATCGAGGCTCTAACATACAGGAATGATGGCGAACGTTAGTGCTGGAGGGGAAGTCTCGGAATCGTTTGGGGTTACCAATGGGTTCAAGCAAGGTTGTGTACTGGCCCCCACGCTCCTCTCCATCTTCCTATCAGCAATGCTAGACGAGGCTTTCCGAGACATGGGGATGGCATCTATATACAGTCCAGACAGAGCGCTGCCCTATTCAATGTCGCACACTTCAGAGCGAAGACCAAGACTACTCAGATACTGGTGAGTAGAGCTACTATTCGCAGATGACAGTGCACTGGTTGCCCACCTCTGCTGAAGAGACCCAGAAAATAGTGGACGCTTTTCTCCGATGCATCAAAGAAGTTTGGCCTGAAAATTAACATCAAGAAGACGGAGGTGCTGTACCAACCCAACTCTACAAGAACCCGAGAGGAGATCATGGTTGACGGAAACAAGCTGAACTCTGTTCCGGAATTCACCTATCTCGGATGCACAATATCAAGTGATGGACGCATTGATGCTGAGATACAGAGGAGGATGGCCAAGGCTAGCGCATCTTTCGGCCGACTACGCCAGAGACTCTGGAACAACCACCATGTGTCCATTCGGTTCAAAGGTAAGATCTACCGCGCAATCGTGCTATCCACCCTACTATACGGAGCCGAGGCCTGGACAGTGTACAGACAGCAGGTGAAAAAGCTGCATGCCTTCATGATGCGACATCTGCGTTCAATCATGAGGCTAACCTGGAAGGACAAAGTGACGAATAAGGAAATACTCGAACGGATGGGGCTGCCCTCTATGGAAGATCTTCTGATCAAAAAGAATCTCCGGTGGACTGGACACCTCATGAGGATGTCATCAGACAGGCTACCAAAGCAGATCCTCTATTCTCAACTGTCTTTTGGCTACAGAAAGAGAGGGCCCCCCCGCTACTCCGGTTCAAAAGTATAGCCATCAAGAGAGAAACCTGAAGCTCTGAGAGACATTAAGACCGAACGACTCATGGACACAACTCTCACAGCAGAGAGCATAAATGGGAGAGCGGCAGGTACAAGTGATGAAAGCAGTCCTTTGTCGCATCGCGACACGACAGCAAGTATGATGAAATGATGTTAGTTTGATTTTTGTCCTTTTCAAACCAATTTGGGAGAACAACCCGCCCAATAGATATGGTTCACAATTTTATGTATCACACACACAGTTCTCGCTTAGGTTCCATAGTTCGGTATTTGTGCCTGTTTAAATTACATGGAAACTTTCCCTCTTTATTTGAATTAGCACGCTCTATATTTGTATCATGCGGGTCAGCATCTGGCATATCTGCACAATTGATTAGATTCTCACCAGGTGGCAGCAGGTGTCCAGTATGACTGAAATCTGCAATGGTTCATGTATTTTCCTGGGAATGCGTCGTATTCCTGACCCAATATGTGTATCCATGACCAATGCATCTTCAATGGAAATGGGTTTGGGGGAAGCGTGTGAGATCAAAGACCAACATTACCAGATTGAGGTAAGACTATCTAACGAAACACCATTTCCTGTGATAACAGCAAACCTATGTATAATTTGTGCTCCAATTTTACATCATCACTCTGGTTTCTCTTCATTCCACGCATAAATCTTTCGCCTTTTACTAAAGATTTCCGTGGGGAGGAACAATACAAAGAGTCTATATACTAATTTTTCAGACCCTGCTTCAATGTGGGGTACCATACAAATCAAAGAAAATACCCTTTTTTTACCTGATGTGTTAGTTTGATTTTGTCCATTTCAACCAATTTGAGAACAACCGCCCAATAGATATGGTCACATGTATCACACACGCTTAGGTTCCATAGTTCGGTATTTGTGCCTGTTAAATCATGAAAACTTTCCCTCTTTATTTGATTAGCACGCTCTATATTTGTATCATGCGGGTCAGCATCTGGCACTTCCGTACAATTGATTAGATTCTCACCAGGTGGCAGCAGGTGTCCAGTATGACTGAAATCTGCAATGGTGCATGTATTTTCCTGGGAATGTGTCGTACTTCTGACCCAATATGTGTATCCATGACCGATGCATCTTCAATGAAATGGGTTTGGGGGAAGCGTGCGAGATCAAGGACCAACATTACCAGATTGAGGTAAGACTGTCGTATGAAACACCATTTCCTGTGATAAGAGCAAACCTATGTATAATTTGTGCTCCAATTTTACATCATCACTCTGGTTTCTCTTCATTCCACGCATAAATCTTTCGCCTTTTACTAAAGATTTCCGTGGGGAGGAACAATACAAAGAGTCTATATACTAATTTTTCAGACCCTGCTTGAATGTGGGGTACCATACAAATCAAAGAAAATACCCTTTTTTTACCTACTGTGTTAGTTTGATGTTGTCTATTTCAACCAATTTGTGAACAACCGCCCAATAGATATGGTCACATGTATCACACATGCTTAGGTTCCATAGTTTGGTATTTGTGCATGTTAAATCACGAAAACTTTCCCTCTTTATTTGAATAGCACGCTCTATATTTGTATCATGCGGGTCAGCATCTGGCATATCTGCACAATTGATTAGATTCTCACCAGGTGGCAGCAGGTGTCCAGTATGACTGAAATCTGCAATGGTTCATGTATTTTCCTGGGAATGCGTCGTATTCCTGACCCAATATGTGTATCCATGACCAATGCATCTTCAATGGAAATGGGTTTGGGGGAAGCGTGTGAGATCAAAGACCAACATTACCAGATTGAGGTAAGACTATCTAACGAAACACCATTTCCTGTGATAACAGCAAACCTATGTATAATTTGTGCTCCAATTTTACATCATCACTCTGGTTTCTCTTCATTCCACGCATAAATCTTTCGCCTTTTACTAAAGATTTCCGTGGGGAGGAACAATACAAAGAGTCTATATACTAATTTTTCAGACCCTGCTTCAATGTGGGGTACCATACAAATCAAAGAAAATACCCTTTTTTTACCTGATGTGTTAGTTTGATTTTTGTCCATTTCAACCAATTTGTGAACAACCGCCCAATAGATATGGTCACATGTATCACACACGCTTAGGTTCCATAGTTCGGTATTTGTGCCTGTTAAATCATGAAAACTTTCCCTCTTTATTTGATTAGCACGCTCTATATTTGTATCATGCGGGTCAGCATCTGGCACTTCCGTGCAATTGATTAGATTCTCACCAGGTGGCAGCAGGTGTCCAGTATGACTGAAATCTGCAATGGTGCATGTATTTTCCTGGGAATGTGTCGTACTTCTGACCCAATATGTGTATCCATGACCGATGCATCTTCAATGAAATGGGTTTGGGGGAAGCGTGCGAGATCAAGGACCAACATTACCAGATTGAGGTAAGACTGTCGTATGAAACACCATTTCCTGTGATAAGAGCAAACCTATGTATAATTTGTGCTCCAATTTTACATCATCACTCTGGTTTCTCTTCATTCCACGCATAAATCTTTCGCCTTTTACTAAAGATTTCCGTGGGGAGGAACAATACAAAGAGTCTATATACTAATTTTTCAGACCCTGCTTGAATGTGGGGTACCATACAAATCAAAGAAAATACCCTTTTTTTACCTACTGTGTTAGTTTGATGTTGTCTATTTCAACCAATTTGTGAACAACCGCCCAATAGATATGGTCACATGTATCACACATGCTTAGGTTCCATACTTTGGTATTTGTGCATGTTAAATCACGAAAACTTTCCCTCTTTATTTGAATAGCACGCTCTATATTTGTATCATGCGGGTCAGCATCTGGCATATGTGCACAATTGATTAGATTCTCACCAGGTGGCAGCAGGTGTCCAGTATGACTGAAATCTGCAATGGTTCATGTATTTTCCTGGGAATGCGTCGTATTCCTGACCCAATATGTGTATCCATGACCAATGCATCTTCAATGGAAATGGGTTTGGGGGAAGCGTGTGAGATCAAAGACCAACATTACCAGATTGAGGTAAGACTATCTAACGAAACACCATTTCCTGTGATAACAGCAAACCTATGTATAATTTGTGCTCCAATTTTACATCATCACTCTGGTTTCTCTTCATTCCACGCATAAATCTTTCGCCTTTTACTAAAGATTTCCGTGGGAGGAACAATACAAAGAGTCTATATACTAATTTTTCAGACCCTGCTTGAATGTGGGGTACCATACAAATCAAAGAAAATACCCTTTTTTTACCTACTGTGTTAGTTTGATGTTGTCTATTTCAACCAATTTGTGAACAACCGCCCAATAGATATGGTCACATGTATCACACATGCTTAGGTTCCATACTTTGGTATTTGTGCATGTTAAATCACGAAAACTTTCCCTCTTTATTTGAATAGCACGCTCTATATTTGTATCATGCGGGTCAGCATCTGGCATATGTGCACAATTGATTAGATTCTCACCAGGTGGCAGCAGGTGTCCAGTATGACTGAAATCTGCAATGGTTCATGTATTTTCCTGGGAATGCGTCGTATTCCTGACCCAATATGTGTATCCATGACCAATGCATCTTCAATGGAAATGGGTTTGGGGGAAGCGTGTGAGATCAAAGACCAACATTACCAGATTGAGGTAAGACTGTCTAACGAAACACCATTTCCTGTGATAACAGCAAACCTATGTATAATTTGTGCTCCAATTTTACATCATCACTCTGGTTTCTCTTCATTCCACGCATAAATCTTTCGCCTTTTACTAAAGATTTCCGTGGGGAGGAACAATACAAAGAGTCTATATACTAATTTTTCAGACCCTGCTTCAATGTGGGGTACCATACAAATCAAAGAAAATACCCTTTTTTTACCTGATGTGTTAGTTTGATTTTGTCCATTTCAACCAATTTGAGAACAACCGCCCAATAGATATGGTCACATGTATCACACACGCTTAGGTTCCATAGTTCGGTATTTGTGCCTGTTAAATCATGAAAACTTTCCCTCTTTATTTGATTAGCACGCTCTATATTTGTATCATGCGGGTCAGCATCTGGCACTTCCGTGCAATTGATTAGATTCTCACCAGGTGGCAGCAGGTGTCCAGTATGACTGAAATCTGCAATGGTGCATGTATTTTCCTGGGAATGTGTCGTACTTCTGACCCAATATGTGTATCCATGACCGATGCATCTTCAATGAAATGGGTTTGGGGGAAGCGTGCGAGATCAAGGACCAACATTACCAGATTGAGGTAAGACTGTCGTATGAAACACCATTTCCTGTGATAAGAGCAAACCTATGTATAATTTGTGCTCCAATTTTACATCATCACTCTGGTTTCTCTTCATTCCACGCATAAATCTTTCGCCTTTTACTAAAGATTTCCGTGGGGAGGAACAATACAAAGAGTCTATATACTAATTTTTCAGACCCTGCTTGAATGTGGGGTACCATACAAATCAAAGAAAATACCCTTTTTTTACCTACTGTGTTAGTTTGATGTTGTCTATTTCAACCAATTTGTGAACAACCGCCCAATAGATATGGTCACATGTATCACACATGCTTAGGTTCCATACTTTGGTATTTGTGCATGTTAAATCACGAAAACTTTCCCTCTTTATTTGAATAGCACGCTCTATATTTGTATCATGCGGGTCAGCATCTGGCATATGTGCACAATTGATTAGATTCTCACCAGGTGGCAGCAGGTGTCCAGTATGACTGAAATCTGCAATGGTTCATGTATTTTCCTGGGAATGCGTCGTATTCCTGACCCAATATGTGTATCCATGACCAATGCATCTTCAATGGAAATGGGTTTGGGGGAAGCGTGTGAGATCAAAGACCAACATTACCAGATTGAGGTAAGACTATCTAACGAAACACCATTTCCTGTGATAACAGCAAACCTATGTATAATTTGTGCTCCAATTTTACATCATCACTCTGGTTTCTCTTCATTCCACGCATAAATCTTTCGCCTTTTACTAAAGATTTCCGTGGGGAGGAACAATACAAAGAGTCTATATACTAATTTTTCAGACCCTGCTTCAATGTGGGGTACCATACAAATCAAAGAAAATACCCTTTTTTTACCTGATGTGTTAGTTTGATTTTGTCCATTTCAACCAATTTGAGAACAACCGCCCAATAGATATGGTCACATGTATCACACACGCTTAGGTTCCATAGTTCGGTATTTGTGCCTGTTAAATCATGAAAACTTTCCCTCTTTATTTGATTAGCACGCTCTATATTTGTATCATGCGGGTCAGCATCTGGCACTTCCGTACAATTGATTAGATTCTCACCAGGTGGCAGCAGGTGTCCAGTATGACTGAAATCTGCAATGGTGCATGTATTTTCCTGGGAATGTGTCGTACTTCTGACCCAATATGTGTATCCATGACCGATGCATCTTCAATGAAATGGGTTTGGGGGAATCGTGCGAGATCAAGGACCAACATTACCAGATTGAGGTAAGACTGTCGTATGAAACACCATTTCCTGTGATAAGAGCAAACCTATGTATAATTTGTGCTCCAATTTTACATCATCACTCTGGTTTCTCTTCATTCCACGCATAAATCTTTCGCCTTTTACTAAAGATTTCCGTGGGGAGGAACAATACAAAGAGTCTATATACTAATTTTTCAGACCCTGCTTGAATGTGGGGTACCATACAAATCAAAGAAAATACCCTTTTTTTACCTACTGTGTTAGTTTGATGTTGTCTATTTCAACCAATTATGGTCACATGTATCACACATGCTTAGGTTCCATAGTTTGGTATTTGTGCATGTTAAATCACGAAAACTTTCCCTCTTTATTTGAATAGCACGCTCTATATTTGTATCATGCGGGTCAGCATCTGGCATATCTGCACAATTGATTAGATTCTCACCAGGTGGCAGCAGGTGTCCAGTATGACTGAAATCTGCAATGGTTCATGTATTTTCCTGGGAATGCGTCGTATTCCTGACCCAATATGTCAAAGAAAATGCCCTTTTTTTCCCTTTTGTGTCAGTTTGATATTGTCCATTTTGACAAATTTGTGAACAACCGCCCAATAGATATGGTTTCATAGTTTGGTATTTGTGCCTGTAAAATCATGAAAACTTTCCCTCTTTGTGCTCCAATTTGACATCATCACTCTGGTTTCTCTTCATTCCACGCATAAATCCAATTTTACATCATCACTTGCTATCTGGACCTCACTGTCCACACCTCTCTCTATCTCCTCTCCGCCAGCCTTGCTCCTCCTTGATATGTCTGAAAAGAGTTCCAGGAGGGGGGGGGCCCACCGGCATTTCACTTTTTACTCTTACTCTGTCTGTGACTATGGCTCGCTGGTTGGTCGCTATATATCAGATAGACACGGTCCTTTGACTCAACTCTCGTCATTTCTCTTTCCTATACTCTACACGTTTCTTTTTCTCCCAGGCATACTCCTCCCTCTGACCAGGGGAGTTGTGTTCTTGGGTGGGCCCTGTACCTTTAAGTTTCTCTCGCCTTGTTCTCGTTGGTGGAACCACCGCTGCACCAATCTTTACCAGCCCTTCCTCGAAACCCTTGCTGCCGTCGACTGGATACAAGTGCCAACTACTGCCGGACCGAAGAGATTCGGGGTCGCCTCAGCGCTTCGCCATTACAACGTTGTAAAGATGTCCGCAGCTTCTACAACACTCCCTACTGAAGTTAAATCTTCAACCAAAGATTGGGCCGATTTATCGGAGCCTCTATAAATGTTGCAGTTCTGCAACCGGTAACCGTTGTAAGGTTACAAACCACCCCCAAAGTCAAGTTTACATCATCTTATAAGCGAGAATGTAGCGCCACAGATGTCATTTGCGCAAACTGTGCGCTACCAGACCATCTCGCGGAGGGGTGCACACTGAATGCTAGATGTACAGCATGTGGGGGCGACCACACCTCCCGAGACCACCGCTGCCCAGAGAAGCGCAGGCTCTGGAGCAGGCTCAACCCCTCCCCCCAAAAAACCAACCCCCAAAATGGCCAACCCAACCCCACCCTCCCCCTACCAGACACCCGACAACCCCCAGCCCACAAACTTCACCCCACTCCTGCCAACCCGCGCCCGAAACCCAACTCCACACCCACACATCCCACCCCTCCTCTCCCTCCACCCACCGCACCCCAGCAAAACCACCACCACACACCGCCCACACACACGATCCATCGCCACACAAACCCCCAGCCAGGTCAACACCACCACACCCAAGTGCGATGCCTGCACCCAAACCCCATGCACACCCACACCCAAAACCGTACCCACACCCACTCCCGCACCCACCCCCACACCCAAAACTACACCCACTCCCGCTGCCGCACCCACATGCTCACCCGACGAGTCGAGGCTGGACACTTCCTACCAGACGGGCAGGCTAGTTGCCTTATCAGGGTCACGGACTACTCCTCCACCCTCGATACAGAGCTCGCCGCCATCCACCATGTACTGACTCACCTGCGACACTGCAGCTGTTTAGTATTCACTGACTCACTCAATGCAGTCCGCAAGATCAAGGACCACAGAGCTAGCCACTCTCTGGCAACCTTGATCCAGAACACCATTGCCACCAGGCACGAAGCTCTCCTTGACACAGTGCTGGCCTGGGTGCCTCCCATATAGGACTTTTCGGTAATGACCAGGCCGACTCAGCTGCTCTGGACGGTTCACGCCACCCTGAGATCGACCTCGTCATAGGCCACTCCCTGTCCAAGCTCAAAGCCACCCACGCTAGAGCCACCAAAGACCTGCGGGAGGCCTCCCTCCACCGCACCACCGTCAGGAACCCATACTCCATCAGGTGGGCCTGGCAGGAAAATGTCAGGGAGCGCCTACCAGTCCCGAGAAACCTCTCGGTGTCCGTGCAAGGGGCGGTCACGCGCTTCAGGACTGGATACAGGTGGTTCATCGACACCACTGCATTGCAACGATGTCCCTGCGCTGACCAAATCTTGAATGTCGCCCACATCCTCGCGTCATGTGTGGCCTTTGATAGGACCGCCATCCGAGACTCCCTCAGCCCACCACACAACCTGTCTGACAACCGAGCTGCGCTCGCCTAACTAGCAACCACCATCAGGGAGCCCCGTGAGGTCCCCCAGTCAGGGAGACCCGTGAGGCCCTAGTCAGGGAGCCCTGTGAGGTCCGATCGGGAGCCCCGTGAGGTCCCACCGGACAATGCACCTACACCGGGAGCCCTGTGCGGTCCCGGATACACCGGGTGTGATGGCCTCGACCCCCACACCTACAACGTCGGTTCCCGCTTCGATCACCGATGGAGTGGGTGCTGGGGCCGCGGACGCAATCACACCCACCAACCACACCCCGGTCCAGGAGCTCTGTTGGCCCTGGACCACCCACCCTGCGACGGGGGCCTGGAGGACCAATGCACTGCCCATGGCCCTGCTGCCAACGACACTGGATCGTGCTTTGATCACGGTCGAGGTACAGGACCGTGGGCCCCAAGAACGTATTGCCACCTGCTGGGCCACCGCCCCATCACACCAGCACCGCACAAGACGCCGTGAAGAGCACCCCGTACCCTACCACCTATTACCCCTAAAGTTGGACGAAGTAAGAAGAAAAAAAAACCCAAAACAAAACCACCAAAAACGGGCCGTTTTAACGGCGCCATTTATAAATGCTGCAGTTCTGCAGCCAGTGACCGCTAGGTTACAAACCCCCCAATAACTAACTAATTTTACATCATCACTCTGGTTTCTCTTCATTCCACGCATAAATCGCCTTTTACTAAAGATTTCCGTGGGGAGAAACAATACAAAGAGTCTATAGACTAATTTTTCAGACCCTGCTTGAATGTGGGGTACCAGACAGATTAAAGAAAATACCATTTTTTCCCCCTTCTGTGTTAGTTTGATATTGTCCTTTTCAACAAATTTGTAAAGAACCAATGTATGTTCAATGAAAAGGGTTTGGGAGGAGTAAATCTTGTGGCTTTTACTAAAGGAGGAACAATAAAAAGAGTCTATAGACTACAAATCAAAAGAAAGTTCCTGTCGCCAATAATCATGCTGGTTTTTTTTCGTCAGTGCCCATCTGGTGGTTCAATGTTGTCCATTTCGACTAAGTTGTAAACAATCGGCAATATATGAGGTTACATGTATCGGACACACAGAAAGGAGTCAATTGCTACCGTATTTTTTTGTCAAGTGGCAGGAAGTGTGAACTAGTACTGAATGGGGCTTGCCGGCACCCGAGATAACGCTAGGTGGCTCTTGAACTATCAGTCCTTCCGAAGAGAGGAAGGGAGGCAAGAAGTGGGTGGAGGGAGACAGACAGATATGAAAGGAGTGAGAGAGGGTTGCAAATAAACAGACAGGCAGACATACAGGCACACATGCATACATATACACATACAGGCAGGCAAACATACATACATATATACATACAGGCAGGTAAACATACCCACATACAGATTGGCAATCATATATGCAGGCAAACATGCAGGCAGGTAGCCAGTCATACATGCTAGCAGGCATTCATATAGGTAGGCAGGCATGCATGCAGGCAGTCATACAGTCAGGTAGGCAGTTTGGCAGCAGGCAGGAAAACAGGCATACAGACAAGGAGGCAAACAAGCAGGCAATCATATATGCAGGCAAACATACAGGCAAGCAGGAAGACGGGCAGTCATACAGACAGCATAGATACATACAGGCAAGCAGGAAGACAGGTAGCCATAGTCATACAGACAAGCAGGAAGGCATACATTCATATAGGCAGGCATGCAGACAAACAGGTGTGCAGGCAAGCAGACAAACAGGTAGGCAGACAAGTAGCCAGGTAGGCAGTCATATAGTCAGTCATATGGTAAGAGGACGGACTGATAGTACATGGGTGCCACCTAGCGGTATCTCGGTCGGCAAGCCCCATTCGCTCAAATTACAACATAAAAGGTTTGAATGCAACATGCAACAAAATAGGATTTGTCTATCTTATTGAGTTGCTGTTGAGATGTTGTGTCGAAGGAACAATGAAAACTCGCCTCTTGGATCATATGATCTGGATCCATGGATCTTTACATAGATGGTGGCATTATTATGATATATAGACCTATTTCAGATGACGTCAGCATACGTATCTAGGTCAGTGCGCGCGCATTTTGGCTGCAGGATGACACAGTGTCACACTGCAAACTCAATGGCTATGAGCAATCTTCATGAAGAAAAAGTTAAATATCTCTAAAACCACATCACCTAGACACAAACCGCTTGGAACACATATAGAAAACATGTTTAACAAAAAGATTATATTAAATTGATAAGGTTAGGATTCTGCATTTCTATGAATTTTGAATAAAACTGACGCTTTGCACTGCACGTACCGGCAAACTCAATGCATTGTCAATGGCTATGAGCAATCTCATACAGAAAAAGTTAAATATTTCTAAAACCACACCACCTAGACACAAACCGCTTGAAACACATATAGAACATATATTTAACAAAAAGATTATATTAAATTGATACGGTTAGGGTTCTGCATTTCTATTAATTTTGAATAAAACTGACATTTTTCACTGCGCGTACCGGAAAACTCATTAGCAGTGTGCCTTCGTTCTGCAGCCACGCTGCGCGCGCATACGCAATGTTAGTAAACATTGAAATAGGTCTATTGAGAGCAAAGACAAATGAAAATGGATCCTTTCATAGATGGCGCCACCAGAGTGGGAGACGTTCACACAGAAACTAGTTGCGCTCAACAAGTTATGCAATTTGTCCCGCCATGTAAGCACCTCATAGACTAACATTGGAACAATTTGATGAAACTTTTTAAAATCTTTAAAAGCAAAAAATTCTCATCATTAACCTTGATGGCGGCTTAGTGCCTTGTCGGCACCAAAGGCCATAATCACGGCGAGTCTTCATTAATCAATGGAAAGCCAATTTGGAAGATCAGCACTTCAACACTGACCACATTCCTACAAGATGAATAAAAACATATATATAGTCAAATGAGCTATATATATACATATATATATATAGCTCATTTGGGGGCTGAACCCAAAACAAATTGCAAGAAACGATTCCACTGATATTCATTCTGGGGAAACCCCCTTAAACATAAAAATTCTAATATTGGGGAAAATCATGAATTTTGTCAAATATGATAATTTATGTTAATTAGGTGACCTGCCCTGCAAAATCAGAGACCCACTCTATCTTTGGAAATAACTATCAAATTATGCCATCCAAGATGTCTATTTCTATGTTTTGGGGGTCAGGGAGTTCAATTAGGTCATTGCTTGCTTGATCAGACATGATGCAGCATGAGAAATATGCAAATTATGTGTCATGCCCACATATAAATTACCATAGCACGGGTTAAAGCTAGTGCATATATAAATGGGCAGACGTCATTAATATTTATATTTATAATGATCATTATACTGTACATAGCATTGTCCACTTGTTGCACTGTTGGTTATTTTTCTCCGTTCCTGCGGGATCCAAGTGCCAACTGCTAAACAATTTATATTAAAAAAGAGGATATAAATATTATATACTTTTCTTAATATTAATTTTTTTTAATTCTTTTTTTTTAATGAACTCCACGCCAGTCGCAATAAAGCTAAGTTCCGAAACAGGTTTTATTCATTTCAATAACCTTATGTATTAACAAGACATTTCTATGGCATATTTGGTATTTCACTTTTATATTTGGCATCTATGTCGATTTGATGACCATCAGTGACTTCCCGTCATCGATCTTATTATATTGCACACGAGGTATATGCATGTGCATATATATAGAATAATTTTGTGAGACTTGCCTTGGTATAGTTGAAAAATAATTGTTGTTTTATAGATAGCCTCTGCTTGTTGTTGTATATGTATATATAGTACAGGGAGAGGTAGCACATCCACTTGAATCAATCATTTACCTACTAATTACCAACTCCATTGCTCCTCATGTTGGAGTCTTACATCCTGGCAACATCTAAGGTCATATCAGAATGGGTACCGACTTGTGACAGTGCACAATCATCGTGATTTTATAGTTCTGCCCCACTGGGAGAGCAGGCCACCAGCACCATGACCATATATCCCACTCAGTCACATTATCCTGACACTGAGCCAAACAGTCCTTGCCCTATCCTAATAATGCCGAGCGCCTTTCTAGGAAGCGACAAGTATTAAATTTGTAAGTCATTGATTTGACTCGACCAGCTTTCGAATGCGTAGGTTAAAATCCCACGATGTACCAAGACGAGAGACGGATGCTCAACTCATTCGGCTATCCCGTCTCTCGTGTAGAGTCCTTTGTTTCACTGGTCCTTCTTGTCGATGAGAAACTCGCGGATGTGAGAGTTCACCTCGTCAGGCTCCTGCTGCTGCACCCAGTGCGTGGCCGTCTGCACGTAGCGCACAGTGAAGTTGGTGATGTGGGCGCGTGACATCTCCACGGTCACGTGATCGATGGCCCGGTCGTGGATGCCGAACACAGCCAGGGTGGGCATGGTGAGCTTCCCCAGAGGGGGTGACACGTAGCGGAACAGCGCGCGGTAGTAGTTGAACGGACAGCTGAGGCCGTCTGGTTGGAACAGGGAAGTCAATGCTGTACATTGCATTATGTGTATCGAATGTAAGGATAAACAGCATTGCAAACATAGATATACGTTAATTGGTTGGTTTTTGGAGTTTTAGGTCCTGGCAACATCTATGGTCATATCAGGACAGGTACCGACTTGTGACAGTGCACACTTATTGCGACTTGTATAGTGCTTCCCCACTGGGAAATCAGGCCACCGTCACCATGACCTGATATCCCACTCAGTCGCATTATCCTGACACTTAGCTAACCAGTCCTTGCTGTATCCTATTAAATCCGAGCGCCAGGCTAGGAAGCTATAAGTATCAATTTGAAAGTCATTAGTTTGACTCGACCGGAAACCGAACTCCCGACCTTCCGCACACGAGGCCCGCGCTCTACCGATTCGGCCAACGCGCCCGATGACGTACATTAAAGTTTCATAGTCTGATGAAAGGGTCAAATTTTCAAAACCAAAACACTTATTTTAATTTGATTCTACATATCCAACTTAGATAATGGTGCACATATCAATTATTTGTTGCTGCAAAGGGCGTAATACATCAAATTAATAGTCAGTTGAACATAAAGGCCCTGTCACACTATGACGTATGGCGGCGGGCGTGTGCCCAACATACAACAATTTGCCAGTACGTCGGCATTCGTCGAACTTTGCAGGGGTGGGGGATGAAAATGGGCGTACACACAACGTATACACACCGTACGTAACGTATGCAGAACGTATCTCTGACCTATTGCTAGCGTATGAGAACGTTCATGTGCCTCGCAAAACGCTCACGGTATGCTGGCCAACGTTACGTACGTTACTTCATCGCTAGAAGTACAGCATATACGTTAAGTACGCTGGAGATACGGCAGGCATACGTTCGAAGTATGTTAGGAGTACGTTATGCATCGGTTGGCTGTACGCGGACTGCATGTTCCCAACAGGCTGAACAACCTATCCCGACCTACCCCATATGTGTGCATAACGTACGCCGAGCATATAAGAAATGTATGAGCCATACGTTGAAAATTTTGAACATGCATAAAAATATTTTAGCAGCTCAACCTACACCGACCTATGGCGCTGTATCCTGAGCATACTCAACGTATGCCCAACATATACATAACGTAGGATGCCGTATGTCGATGTGTTGGTCGAAAATCGCATACGTCGGCATACACTATGGCCATACGTCATAGTATGACAGCCCATTTACACACACTACTCATACTATTCATACCTCATCGATGCCATTTCCGTGTATCCTTTAATCTAAATCTAGTTCATTCATCAATATTTATATTATACCTAAACTGGACTAGTCTAAATCCTCGGGGGGTGGGGAGAGGACTTTTCTCCCCCTGTAATCCGGTTTTGGTTGAGTTTTTTTTAGGGGGGGGGTATTTTAAATTCTGTTTAATTGGAGGCGGGGGCGGGGGGCGGGGGAAAGACCAATGCCAAATAAATTATGACAACTTATAAAGTCCTCGGCTGGAATCTGTGGTTGTGTAGGCAGGCTATAATGAAATCAATACAGGCAAGAAGAGAAAAGAATGAAAGTAGAGAGAGAGACAATGCCCTCAGGTTTATTATTATATAGTGGTAAATGGATCTGGTATGGCAGACCACCAGACCATGTTCTCCAATGAGAATCAAGCATTTACAGTTCCACCAATGAACATCAAGCATTCCTGTGTCACCATGACTACCGTGATCTGCCCACCACCACCATGCGGTGTGGCTGCTTGGCCACCACCTGCCTGAGCTGAGTGTGTGGTGATCCATGACTAACAGAGGGGGGGAGGGGGGGGGTAGTGAGTAGAGCTCCAAGTGCCCCTTACACACTATCTCTAGTGCCTCTTTCACACTATCTAACTAATACACAATGACTATTGACCATGAGTAAAGTATCACCAACAACTACATAAATACATTCATGCACCTGCACTATATACCATTTACCTTTATAGACCATTTGCATTCCCCCACCAATGCGTTTTATCGGAATATTTTACAAACTGACCTGAGGAAGATAGAGAAAACTTTAGCGCATCTTTCTGTTCAGGTGACTTGAGCGGTGGGTGGGAATTGGGAGTCGGGGCGCGGTCACTAAACATCTGCTCTACCAGTCTGTAATCGTTCATCTTGAACATGAGCTCAGGCAGCCAGGGCAGCTGGAAGAAGTACAGGTACCTGCAATGTGAGAGGTGTCAAGGCAAGGTTAAGGGGTTGTTTGTTTGTTTGTATATTTGTTGGGCTTTTACATGCTAGCAAACACCCTATAATAATACTAAGACGGCTCACACCCTATCTCTCCCATGGTAATGTAAATTTTGTAGTGCCACCTTGTTGTGGGTTTGATCAGCCGGCTGCTGGTTGGTGCTTCACATGTAAACACATACACTTATATTATACATGAGATAGGTAAGTATGAATACACATCAATATGAAATTGCTATGAACAAATACACATCATCATCATCATCATCATCGCCATCATCACACATCTTTCACATTCATATACACATTTATACATATAATATTGCAACTGTTTAACCAAGAGAACAGCCAGCGCACCAAGTGGTGGGTTTGATCATTTTAATTACACAGTACAGGCTGAGTGAGCCGTCTTAGTATTATAGGGTCTTTGATGCTAGCAACATCCATGGCCATATCAGTGCACTCTTATGGCAACTTTATAGTGCTGTCCCACTGGAAGATCAGGCTGCCGGCATCATGACCCGATATCCAACTCAGTCACATTATCCTGGTCGTGAGCTAACAGGTCTTTGTCCTATCGTAGTAATGCCAAACGCCAGGCTAGGTAGTGACAAGTATCAATTTTGTAAGTCATTGGTTTGATTCGCCTGGGATTTGAACTCCCGACCTTCTGTACGGGAAGCCGGCGCTCTGCCTATTGGGGCACCGAGTCCGGCTTAAAGGATTGCAGTTTCAAGCTAGAGATAAAAGTGAACAGTACAGTAATTATGTTGCTTCCTCCATATTGCGTTCATACCATACCAAAAACAATCTTGTCTGTATTCTAAGACATATTTCGCTTAACAAAATCCGAAACGGTGATGATATTGGGAAAACCAATTCTTGTTAGATCATCCAAGTTAAAAAATGTTCGTCAGTTGCATAGTCCGATGGTTTTGAGTTTCTGTGATTTTTATGACATAAATATATTAAATTGATTGTTATAATCTACCAAACTTTAGTTTGAAGTAACTTATATTTTAAATAGCTAATTTTAGAGATATTTGAAGTGTAAACATGTCAAATTAGTTTTGGAATAGATGCCAAAGTTCTGACACCCTAGGCTTCTGCAGTAACAGGTTCCATTAAATTGACTCAGCATTCCCTTCTATAACCAAACTAAATATCTTGATTTGATTCTACATATCTAACTTAAATACTGATGCAATTATTAAACATTTGTTGCCATATAAAATGGAAAACTGAGTCAATTTAATAGAACCTGTCATTGAAAAAGCCTATGGTGTCAGACTTTTGGCATGCTTGACAAAATTAATTTTTGTGTTTGACAAAAACTTAAAACTATCGGGCTATACAAATTCAACAGATACTTTTGTGGTTTAAAGCAATTATAATTATCTCTCATGGCGAAGTTAGTTTTTTTTGTTTAAAAAAAAATTGTAAACACCAAAAAACACTTCGTTTTAGAGACAACATATTTTTCAAAGGTTATTTAATTATTAGTTTCAGATCTGATACCATGACTTCTTCTTCTGGGACCACGACGTGGCAAAGTGCTTCTTGAAGCTGAGGAGGTGAGGAATGTTACACAGGACGAGGCGGGATACCATCTCAGGGTGCTGGAAGGCGAATACCTGACCGACGATGCCTCCCCAGTCATGCGTCACTAGGACGCAGCTGTCAACACCTAGAACAGATTGATTGATTGATGGCGGGCGGTTTAACGCCATGTTGGCAGCAACGGTCGTATTCATGGCAAAAGGTGAGTGGTATTTATTCTGTTTTGTTAATCACATTTATATGCCTACATTGAAATTGACGCGGCAATTTGAAATGGTCAGATTTGTGTCAAATGACAGCAAACGTTATCTCTGATAACTCGAAAAGAAGAGAGGCCAATGTGAATCAGGGGATTGAGGTTAACAAAAATATTCCATGTTGTCTGCTATTTTGAATTGCACGCCTTCACTAACAGACTTGTGACCTTTGTAAATAGATCGAAGCGTCACTCATAGCAAACATCGCCCAAATCGGTTTCTTTGAATATAATTAGCCATGAGGCTCGAGAACGAGGTGAAATATATATATAGTCATATATTATATTATAATATAACGATGTAAGAAGCATAGATATGCTTAGGCAATGTTGTTTGGTGTGTGCCAGCCTTGAATATGCTTGTACGCTTAGGGTACCAGAGCCACGTTCAGGGTACACCTCAGAGACGTCTCGCGATGTCTTTTTTGTCAGTTTGCGTTCAAAGTATACTTTGGAGTAGACTCCGAGACATCACACTTTTCGAGTAGGAGGTGAAAATGAACAATCAGTTGCGCATGTGCACCCAGCAGCAGGGAAGTGCACATTATGGAGGCCGCCATTTTCGAGGGACCCAACTGCTAAAACACTGTTTAGAGTAGCGCAGTATTTGGAATTTCTCCGAGGCGCCTCGTTGAACGCAGCCCAGGTGGCAGTGCTGGTCAATATAAAAGTGAAACACTAGGTGGCGGCCAACTGATGGAATAGGCTGGTGGGATCACACCCGCAGTCCATCATCATCATCATGCTGTCGGTCGCGATGCGACAAAGACTCCTTTCATTACTTGACTGCCGCAGTCCACACAAACGCTATTGCATGTCTATTGGAATTTCCTTTAGTTTTGTGCATTTTTCCCAGCCCGGATATGAATAAAATATATCTAGCCAGCCAAGGTCTCTCTCCTTGTTGTTATGTATGCGTAACATTACATAATAAGTGTTTTTTTAACCCAAAAAACATTGTTACTGCTTTTCATCTAGTCAACAACTCAAGGACTATTACTACAATATTGAGAACAGTTCTGTTCAAAGTGAATATTAATAACGCACTGCGGTGCTATAATTAAATAAATGTTCCTTGAGTAAATAGACATGAAGAATGCCAATAGGTATCTGATGCCTCAGTCACACTATGGCTTGCCACCACTTTGCGACCAAAAGGCAGTGATCTCCTTGCAACCTCCGGGCGACCAGTTTGGTTGCAAGAAGGTTGCAGGTTCTGCACTACAAACCTCCTTGCAACGAAAATGACCGCAAGGAGGTTGCCGACCACTTCAAGCAGTCGCTGACCCATCGGCAACCAGTCAGCCTTTTGGTCGAAAATTGTTTGTAAAGTGGATGCTAAGAGGTCGCAAGCCATAATGTGACTGAGGCTTAATAGAATCCATGAAAAAGGTACTTTCCTCAGAAATTCAACTTACAACATTTTAATGCTTGGCTGCTCAATTTGCACATGTATGCACCAGTCCTAGATTCACAGCCCAGCCCCCTCCCTTTGCTAATGATATCAGACCCAACTGCCATTTGTCAGTTCCTAAATAATGTTGACCTTTTAACATACATAGCTTTCCAATTATTGTGTAATACATTTGTTGATTAAGCAGATGAAATTTCAATTGTGGACAATTAGTCTTCCTCATTCCACTGCTCCTTGCTCTACCTTAATCAGGGATGAAAGTGGTCTCCGTGAAAAAAAGCGGAAATACTGATATTCTCCCATAGGCTTAGCATTGTCAGGGAATCACTGAAAATTCCCGGAAGTCGCGTTTCATACATATTGGTATACGCTGATAGTGCTGCGGCGTTTGCACCACATATTAGTATACACTGATGGTGCTGCAGCGTGAAACAACGTATTGGTTGGTTGGTGGAGTTTTACATCCTTGCAACATCTAAGGTCATATCAGGACGAGCGCAACTTATTAGTATACACTTATAGCTACAAGAAAAATCCCGGAAATCCGCGAAATCGCGGAGATCTTTCATCCCTGCTTAATAATGACAAGTGCCAGGCTAGATCGCGACAAGTAGGCCTATACATTTTTAAATCATCGGTTGGACTCTTCATGGATTGGAATCCCACAACCTGTCATGCACATGTAAAGCAAGCGCTCAACTCATTCGGCCATTATGTCTGGCATCATTTTTATTTTTAGATAGAAGAAAATAGTCACCTAAAGCTTCGACTAGTTCCTTAATATCATTGGCCAGTATAGCCAACTCATAATCAGCAACATTCTTGGGTTTGTCGGACTCGCCATACCCACGCATATCGACCGCCATCACCCTGCAGACACACGACCACACGCAGAGTATTAAAAGTGAATCCCCGAATAACTCAAATAACAGCATAATTAAAGTTGCATAGTCCGATGGTTTTGAGTTTGTCATTTTCAGATATAAATATATTAAATTGAAGTAACTTTTATTTCAAATGGTTAACTTTTGAAATATTTGAAGTGCAAGCATCCAACATATATTTTGGCAAGCATGCACCATAGGTTCTATTAAATTGACTATTGTTCCTTTCTGTGTGATAACAAATGCTTAATATCACATCAGTATTTACCTTATTTTAGGTTAGATATGTAGAATGAAATCTATATAATTATTTTCGTTCTGCAAATTTTATGTTTTCATCGGACTATGCAGCTTTAATATCAAGCGAACATTATCTAGAATGAGATGTTGACCGCGCAGAGGGAGAAAATACACATTTAACAGTCAATGGTGGTACATTAATGTTGGAGAAGGGTGGTGGAAGAGGGAGGATGGCTGATTGGATGACAAAAGTTTACTTTTGTTTCTCCACACTTTGCAAGTGAAATTAAAGGCTCCTTTCGTGTAAAGAAAACCCAAAATAAAACAGTGTACGATTTGAACCAAGTGACACTGCCATTCTAAATCTATTAACAGTAATTGTAGGTTTTAGCATTTCTAATTGTTGGGGTGTTTTTTTTTGGTACCGTTAAAACGATAATTGAATATTCACTTTATGTATGTATTGCTGTATGTATGTATGTATGTATCTATGTATCTATGTCGTTCTCTGAAACTGGGTACCACATATTTGGTATCCATGTCACGTTGGACATAATAACGTCTTTCTTTTTTAAATAGCAAGTCAGATAATTATTTTTGCCTTTCGTTAATAAGCAATTAAGCAATACTATATGTACTTAATCTATACCACAAAACCCATCAAAAATATGTTTATATGATGTTGTGCTAAAAGTGTAAATGTGAAATTTTACACATTTACACTAAAATTTACACAAACATATTTTTTCAACTTTGTTTCAAAATTTTTCTTGGAAGACATCCTTTTGTTTGCTTAACTGTAATCAAAGAAATCTAGTTTGAATGTGTTGCGTATGTTAAAAATGACGTTATGGATGTGTCAATTGTGTGTGTTTAATTTCCATGTTACATAGGGCATATTTTCCTATTGCTATTGTCGTGGGGTGATGAAAATGGGAAATACTGCGCCTAGAGCGGGACTCGAACCCACATCTCTTTGCATTCCGGGCCAGTGTGCTAACCATTACACCACATAGGCTCCCTGATATCAATACACTCCCCACGCCTACCTGTCTATGTGGTTACTTGCCTGAGAGGTCAGTGCAGACCACTACACTCGTCCCCCTGGAATTGTAAGTCTTGTAATGCTTACAATTACATACATACAGGCAATGCACTAACACATACATACACAGGGTAGGTTCAACAACCATACAGCGCAAAGCTTGTACAGGATCCTGGTCACGGCACCAGTGTCGTGGGGTGATGAAAATGGGAAATACTGCGCCTAGAGCGGGACTCGAACCCACATCTCTTTGCATTCCGGGCCAGTGTGCTAACCATTACACCACATAGGCTCCCTGATATCAATACACTCCCCACGCCTACCTGTCTATGTGGTTACTTGCCTGAGAGGTCAGTGCAGACCACTACACTATTCATCATAAGTTCAAAATCAAAAAGTGGAATGGCTTTTTTTCAACTCTGATACATGCACAGCATGTAACACTTCATATGAACATGCATTCAGATATTATTCGGAATGTTTTATGTTATTATTTGGCATGCTTTCAGTTTTCGCTTCCGTGTCACAAAAGTGGTACGCAGCTTCAGAGAACGACCCATGTATGTATATGTATGTATGTATGTATGTATGTATGTATGTATGTATGTATGTATGTATGTATGTGTATGTATGTATGTACATATACATGTACGTATACATATACATATGTATGTACTATGTAGGTGTGTACATATGTAGGGAGGGATGTATGCATAAAAATAATGAATTGAGCATAAATGTGTTGACCTGTAATCGCTCGAGAAGGCCGTCATCTGATGTCTCCACGAGTACCAGCACTCTGGAAAACCGTGGAGGAACAGCATGAGGGGGGCATCATCCGCTCCCTGTGACACCGTGTGCAGCTTTAGGCCGGACTGGTGAAAGAAGACACAATCATTACCAAAGGTTCAGATCATACCAGAGGCAAAGCTTTCATGCATGCAGGTACACAGCTGCGTACTACCTGAGATTCAATTTGTTTTAATATTAAAATATTAATTATTATGTTTTATAGTGCTTTAATCCATTGCGTTTTATTCCATCGTCGAAAAAGTTAGCGTTCCATTTGAAAATCCTAAGTTAGGGCCCTGCATACTCCCATGTGGATGAATGCAAAGTCTATGGCTAACACAGTAAATGAAGCCATGAGTGAAAGTGGTGTCCGGGAAAAGTCGCAGAAACCACGCATATCGACCGCCATCACCCTGAAGACACACGACCACACGCAGAGTATTAAAAGTGTCTCCCCGAATAACTTAAATAACAGCATAATTAAAGTTGCATAGTCCGATGGTTTTGAGTTTGTCATTTTCAGATATAAATATATTAAATTGAAGTAACTTTTATTTCAAATGGTTAACTTTTTAAATATTTTCCCCGTAGGATTAGCACTGTCGGGGAATTGCGGGAAGATGCCAGAAGTCAGGTTTCAACTATTTTGTGTGGTTATGTTATCGCCCATACGTACCTATGTCTTACTTGGGTTTTATGTTCTAGAAACATCTACGATCATATAAGAACGGGATTCAAACTAACCACCTGTTATCACATAGATCCTGATTGCTTGGCATTTTGCTTAATGTTAATCGATAGATATCACAAATGGTGGAAATCCGCGAAATAGCGGAGATCTTTCATCCCTGAATTAAATTTAAAGCTGACACTGCTTCAAGACATCCACGCCCAGTCCATATAAAGGCCTAGGGGTGTCGCCCCAACGTCGCTATTTAGAATGCGAGTCCTCCTTGGCCGAACACTTTTGAATTTTGAATATATTCCCAAAGATGAGTCGAAGGAGGCTCTCCCCTCTCCCCTACACGGGAGCTAGGAATCAAATGAGCCTGAGACAGGAGAACACAAGAAGCACGCACCAGGAGTGTTGGAGAGGAAGTGATTTTAATAGACTACATCACTGTTCCAACCGCTCGGTGCATTGTGGGAGGTGTCAGAGCAAAACAAACCCGCGAGAAGCACATGGCACATGGGTGCAGTTATGAAATGTGCTAGTTTCAGCTCATCTCAGCTCTTGTTTGAAACATAGAACACTAACTAAAAAAATATATATGAGTCAGGATCACGAAAAGAGGCCAATTGGGGAAAGTTGTGAGCATCGAGCATGGATGTCGGCGTCGATCGGTATAATTATAATTTAGCATTGACAGAGGTGTTGGAAAGTCCTTAAATTTATCCTGAATGTAAAGGTCGAGAAAATACAACAACCTTATTTGTTTCGAGGATAATTTAATATAAAACAAAGAAATGCACTACACTTTAAGAATTGTGATGCCGACATCTGTTAAAGTTGTCGGCGTCGATCATTGGATGTCGGCGTCGATCGGTATAATTATAGTTTAGCATTAACAGAGGTGTTGGAAAGTCCTTAAATTTATCCTGAATGTAAAGGTCGTTTTCAGCGCATACGCAGTCGGAACCGTGATCTCGTCTATTGTTAATGTACACTGGTTATATACCCTGGCTGCCCTACCCCCAATTGGGCTACAATACACCACCGCCAGTTAAACTAGTGACATATAATGGCAGCATCTGGAACCACTCTATTCGGGTACTTTCCAGCTTAACTGGCGGTATTAGGATACCCCTCTAGCAGGTGCAGCCAGCTGTGACAGCTCTCAGGCATGGTATATACTATAAGTATAACACATTTCCATATCTGGCTGACACTAAACAACTTGGTATACAATATTTTACACCTATGTATCGGAACCTTTCGATTTTCGAAGCCTTATGTTAGCTAGATGTTGCAAAATGATCAGAAATTTTAAATCAGAAGCCTGTAGTTGATGTAATGCTGCCAAATTATACATGGCGTTTCCAATGTAAATGCACTGCAAAAAAAAGACATTACTGCGACACGGGAAAGCTGCCAAATATTGACAAAATAATAGGAAATTTGAGATGTCTTTTGATATCTGTACTCAGCAGATGGCACTATGAATCTGTTCAAGTTTAAAACTAAAATTATCCAAACCTGGCAAAATCACTTTTAAGATTGCATCAAATCAATAAATCATTGAGTGAAGATTGAGTGATTGCTGATGGTTTAACCCCCATGTCGGCAGCAAGGGCCATATTTGTCGTGAAAGATTATTGGTATTTATTCTGTCAGTTTGGTTAATCACCTTTACATGCATACATGGAAATTTACACGAAAGTTTTAAATAGTCAAATGTGTGTCGAATAACAGCAAAAATTATCTCACCTGCAATTTTGAAGTGGTTAAATTTGCTAGAACCAAGTTACTACAGAAACCTATGGTATTCTTGCCAAAATTAAGTTGGTATGTTTGCACTTCAAATATCTCAAAGGTTAACCATTTAAAATAAAAGGTACTTCAAACTAAAGTAAGATAGATTATAGCAATAAACCTAATATATTTATTCCTTGACAAAATGACAAAATTTCAAAATCATCGGACTATGCAACTTTAAGAAAACTTTTTTAATTTTAAAGATTAATGAAGAAAGGTCCTTTACCTCTAGCGTCACATAGCCATGTTTCCCTACAGCAGCATCGTAGAATATGCTCGGCCGGATTTCATATTTTTTCTTGTAGAAAGCTCTCCTTGCTCCTTTTGCTATAACTTGATATACCATTACCAGAGACACCAGATATCCTGCCAACAGACTGACAGCATATGTCAAGAGTAAAGTAGTTAGCGGTTGCAGCTTTGCCATTTTCAATTCAGAGTTTCTTCAACTTCAAGTGGCATGAAGTAAGTGTGCCTGGAAGTAGACATGAAACGAATAAGACCGGGTAGCCATGACAAACGTATAATTTATCCGACAGATAAAGTACCAAAGTGCACAATCATGGTGACTTTAAACTTAACAAACTGGGGAACCAGGCCACCAGCACCATGACCTGATATTCCACTCAGTCACATTATCCTGACATGGAAACAACCTGTCCTTGCCCTATCTTAATAATGCCGAGCACCTGACTAGGAAGCGACAAGTAACAATTTTTAAGTCATTGGTTTGACCCTACCAGGGTTCGAACCCGTGGGTTCGAATCCCACGATCTACCAAAACTGGAGGCGGACGCTCAACTTATTCGGCCATCCCATCTGGTTTAGCTAGGAGGTTGATAATGAGGTGAAATATATAAATATGTATGTAATATATATCCTATTATCACTTAAAGTAATAATATAACAAACATAGCCAGAATCATTAGGAATGATCCCAATTGGAATATTTTATAGTCCATATATTATTTGGTGAAACGGGACAGTGGTTCGCACCTGCTCTATATTTCTGCAGTATTATATTTTATTATACATACCAAACATGGCACTGATTTTGGGGGATAGTTTAGTTATATTTCTATTTCATTAATCTGGGGTATTTATTACAACAAAAAGCATTAAGAAAACATGTAGGACTTGTACTGGTAGCTGTTATCCTACAGCTGCCAGCACAAATGTGACGTCATTGCTTCTGATACCCCCAGCCAAGACGTGGGGAACTGGTCGGGTCGTTTTGCACACGGCCCGTGTATTTTTAGGCTCCACTCGCGGTGTTCTATTTTAAATCCTAACGACTCGGATGACCCGAATCGACCAGAGCGTCATAATCGAATACGGCCTCTGTGTGGGTGTCCAGTCAGGGTAGGACAGTAACTCATTTTCCCACTTGTCCAATCAGGCAAGTGACTGAATTTTCTACTTGCCTGAGTGGCACAACTTCTTGCCCAAGCCCAAGTCAGCCAATTGAAACTGAAATCTGCTACTGCAGATCAGAAAAATAATGACTTGTCCGTTTGGGCAGGTCCCTGAGAACTTCACCTGCCCAACAAGTAAACTAGGTGCCCCAGGCAACCGGAGTCCTTATTGACAATATTGTTTAGCGGTGGTTCCAGCAATGAGAACAAGACGAGAGAAGTGTAAAGGTACAGGGCCCCACCCAAGCACACAACTCCCCTGGTCAGGGGGAGAAGTATGCCTGGGAGAAATAGAAAGGGTAGAGTCTAGGAAAGAGAAATGAGGAGAGTTGAGTCAAAGGACCATGTCTATTTGCTCTATGGTGACCAACCAGCGAGCCATAGACACGGACAGAGTAAGAGTAGAAAGTGAAATGCCGGCGGGCTCCCCCTCCTGGAACTCTTTTCAGACATATCAAGGAGGAGCAAGGCCAGTGGAGAGGAGATAGAGAGAGGTGTGGACGAAGTGCGGTCCGGATAGCAAGTGCCATAGTGCATTGCAAAGTTTCTCGTTATACTCCAGTCACACGAGGCCTGCGTTCGCTTACGATCGATTCGCGACGTCAAAACGTCCTCATTGCGCCCTCCTTAAGTGCTGGCGCCATGAGGACGCCAACCTCCCGGCGTCCATTTCGGAAATTTTGGAAGCAAGGAGGTTGCAGCTGCTGCACCTGCAACCTCCTTGCGTCTTGTTCCGGCGGCACCATTCAAAACTGGCTGGCGCCCTGGCACTGACCTCTTGGTTAGCGAGTTGCCGGCGACCTGGCGCTGATCTGGCGCCGACCTGGCGGCACCAACACATGCGATGCCACACCCACCGTGTGGTCAGCGCCGCCCTTTCCCCAACCCGGCACTGCCCTGGCCCCAACCCGGCGTCGCCCTGACAGCGACCCGGTGCTGACCCAGCACCGCCCTCGCGCTGACCCACCGCCCACCTCGCGCCGATTTGGCGCCAACCTGGAGCCGCCCTGGCGCCGACCACGTATTTGAATCAATGTATCGAGTGGGACGCTGGGAGGTTGGCATCCTTTTGGCCATATGGAGGTCGGCAGCGAATGCTGGCTCTTGTGTGACTGGGGTATTACGTGACTACATCACATAAAAACAACAGCACAGATATATAGTATACAGTGGTTGGTTGGTTCAAAACTGAGGTTTGGGTTGTTCATTTTCGACATGCGACAGTACTAGTAGTGGTACTACACCTTTTTATTTATTTGTTCCTTCAATGATTTCATTGAGCATCATCATGGCGTGCTGTAGATAAAAGATTATAGACATTAAGCGTCTAACCCAACCACTAAGGGACACCAGAGCAAGCAAGGCACCACTACTAAGGCAGACCAGAAGCCAGATCAAAGCCCATGAAAGGAGCACACTGGAAATGGCCGCCAAGGCATGGAATGCGCAGACGGTGAAAGAAAGACAAATCCCTGACCTAAAAATGTACAAAAAATATCTGTGCAAAATAAAAACTGGGAACCCCAACTGAACTGCACCCCAAGGGGGCAGGTGATATGTCACGGCCCACCAACTGGACAGCCCAGGGTGGGATAACCGGAAATATAAAAGCCAGATAACGTATCCAACAACAATATAAATCAAATCAAATTCAAACAAACATAACTCAACCACCTATTACGTACAGGCCTATGGACATGTAAATAAAATAGGCTAGTATAGAATTAAGTAGAAAAAAGCGGAAAACTCTTCCCAAGAAAACCCCAAAACACTAACATAGAACCCTAAGAAAACAACTAACATAGTAATAAGAATAGAACAAAAATTCATTGCCAAGAGGGCCCCAAAAAACTAACATAGTAACATAGGCTACTAAACGTACCAACAGATCTATCTGCTACTGAAATGCAGACAATCAAATAACTTATCAGCAGCTACTGCTTGGTAAGACAACACCAACACTACAGCTGGCCAGCATTGAAAACAAGCCTGGATACCCGGGCTTACATGCTCAATCAATCAATAGTTCCATCCTCTAGTCGAGGGTTGGATGCAATGGTTCTCCACTTGTCCCGATGTTGTGCTGTTCTGATAGACTGTGAATAATTCAAGCCTGTCCACTGTGAAATATTTGTAAACCATGATGTTCTTGGTCTCCCTCTCCCTCTGCTGCCATTCACCTTCCCTTCCAACAATGTACGGTATATTGAACTCTGACGAATGATGTGGCCAAAATAAATAAGTTTCTTTGTCTGTATAGTGGCAAACAAGCTTTTCTTATTTTTAATTTTTCTGAGAGCTTACATGCTATGGACAGTATAAATACAGCCTCAATAAAAAAATAAAATAAAAAAGAAGATCATTTATTCATTATGATGCTCTCTCATGTGACGATACGGATGTGCCTGTGGCGTGTGGGGAATAGCTCAATCATCAACTGCGCTTGTGTCGAAAAATCGCCATGAATGTACACCGATTGTCACACACATTTTAATCGCTATCATCAATTTGGTTGTATTAAATCTATTGGTATATTATTACCTAGTCGATTCCGGAACTGTGACTGTCGACACACAAACAATGACTGCAAATGTGAATATACTGGTTGATGCACTCCGTCCAGGGTTCATGCAAGTGGGTAGTGGCCACCACCGCCCCTGTCCGGCCTCCAGATGTATTATGAAGATAAAAAATGCCACGAGAGACAGCCACTATTGAATGCTGGCTCCGTGGAAATGATACAATTTTGGGATTCATTTTCATGAAATACATGATATGAGGGCAAGTTCCTTTCTACCAGTTTAGCAGGCTACAATTTCTTTATTAGGGTTTTACGTCCTGGTAACATATATGGTCATATCAGGGTGGGTACCAACTTGTGACATGGTGACTGTATATATATTCAATTCAATTCAATTCTTTATTTCAGACTCAGGATTATGGTAGTTACATAATTTGGTCCATAGTGTGAAAGTACAACGTCTGAACACTTTGACTTCTGGTTACTGAATGGTTTATTCACGGCCTAGGGCACGCTTGACCCGCCGGCTAAACTTTCCATGATGTCATCTGATTTGCATATCTCTTTGTCCCCAACTCTGCATCTCGTTAACATATATTAACCACAGGTCTAGACGTCTATTACGCATATATCACACATAGTAGGTAGATATAAAAATTAATAAGTAATAGTATGAATACTACCATACTAACCAATATCAAAATGTTCGTCTACATACAGTACTTTGTACCAATGCCTCCATATGGCAGACGTAAATCTGAGATCACTCTCTTCTATTTTTACAAGTCCCTGTATTATAACATTTTCTGACTTGTCAAGTCTAGTAATAAATTTGAATGTTAGATTCCTGATAACAGCCTGGAAGGCTGGCACATCAATATTGCAAACAGCTGACTAGCACTGTGATACCTAGGTAGCCGGTGTAAGATACGAGTCGACACGACACGGTGACTTCAAGTTAACGACTGACTTTATTCAACCTCTGGTTGTCCTAGTTACATTCCGGTTATATCTGGGTCCCGGCGTGTATCAGCATACATACATATATTACATCTCCCTTCCAATGCTTTTGAATACACTTGAATACATTTGCATACACTTGAACACTTAACATAAGTATCAACGTAACTTACTAACTGACAAAATGACTTAGTTCCCCTCCCCATACTCTAATCACTTACACGCAATATGTTTAGCCACCCATTCGGATGGATACCGTTGAAATAGCTGCTTAGATTAAATCTACCCTGTTCGCCTGTATGCATTTACCCTTACTTTCTACATTTCCTCAAACGGTACGATATGTATTTTTAATTACATCTCGCTGATTCGATAATGGATAATGGTGAAATAGCCTCTTAATTTAACTCTAACATTATGCGCTTGCAAGCGTTGATATTTAACTATACTCTCGATTATTTGATAATAATTAGATATACATATACATTGATCACTTTTTTTTTAATCCACATTTATATATTAATGTTAAGACATTAACACCAACATTATTATGCATTCATCCATGGTAACTGAAGATCTATACTTTCGAATAACATGTAACAAGTTATCAAGGTATAACAACATGCTCCAACACCCAATTTGCATAGCAAACTAAACACATCATCTTATCTGAAAGCTAGGGACTGGGCGAATGATTCTACCATAATGTGTCTTGTATGGAATTTGTTTTGTTATATCCTGTCGCACAGGCCTGTTATCTATGACCTCCTTAGGGATGTTTTTGGTATGCCGAATGTTGTCTTTTGGTGTTTTGAATATGTGTCTGCGATTTCTGCGTATGATGTTGTTCTATGTATTTAATATTTGGTAATCCCTATGTCCAGGCTTTTGTGCTGCAGCGATGATTCCCGTAGCCCATTTCCCATTGTGATGTAAATAACGTACGTGGTCGCCTTCACACAAATCCCTGTGTTTCTGACCTGCATGTTTATCAAAGTATCTTTTCTGATTATTCTGTACTTTAGTTAATTCAACCTTCTTAGGTAATTGACACTTTGGCTGGAGCTGTGTCTTTAGCACAGGTAATTTGCTCCTCAACCTGCGCGACATAAGTAGTTGTGCCGGAGAAGCACCCATGCCCTGTAATGTCGTATTTCTGTAATTTAATAAAGCAATGTGCGGATCATTACCATCTAAAGTGGCCTTTTTTATCAATCGTTTAATAGTTTGAACATATCGTTCTGCCTGTCCATTGCTTTGAGGGAACAGCGGACTCGAAAAACTGGTCCGAAAGTCATATTCTTTAGCAAATTGCAGGTATTCAGTGCTACTAAATTGCGGCCCATTGTCAGACACCACAATCTTTGGGATCCCGTACCTTCAAAATGTTTGTTTCAATGCGTATATGATAGCTTTACTAGTTGTGGTTTCTAGTTCAATTACCTCAGGGAATTTAGAGTAGTAATCTACTATTACAATAAAATTCCTATGTTCTAACATAAACAAATCCACTCCTACTTTATGATAAGGAATACATGGTATGTGATGACTTTCTAGTGGTTCTGAATGTTGTGCGTTTCTGTATTCCTGACAAATTTGGCACCGCGACACAATGTCTTCTAAATGACTCCCTAAACCGGGCCAAAATACTGTGTCCCGAGCTAATTGTTTACACCGGACGACACCTAAGTGGGACTCATGTAATTTGTGTAGCATGTCAGGCTGTAATGAACGCGGTATAACAATCCGATTACCCTTTAATACGAGGTCGTCATGGATTGTAATTTCACTACGGTATGTAAAAAAACGGTTTGACTTCGCGGCTGAGATTACGCTGACTATTGGGCCAACCGTGCAGTGCCAGGTAACTGATCTTCTGCAACGTAAGGTGGTGTGTGCCCTGGACAGCGCGTCTGCAAAGTACATCAGCGTGCCTTTAATGTGTATGACTTTGATATTATAGTTCTGGAGCCTCATCCTCATACGCTGCATCCTCGAAGACAACGTATGGATGGACTTATTCATAATTGCTACCAGCAGTTTATGGTCTGTTTGGACTGTCACCTCTTTGCCGAATATATACTCATGGAATTTTGTACATCCGAAACATATGGCTAGTAATTCTTTTTCGATTACAGCATAATTAGATTGTGTGCTATTTAAAGCCTTTGACGCCATGGCCACAGGTTTATCGTTTTGAAACAAAGTGGCACCTAGACCTGATTTAGACGCATCAACTTGCAAAACTATATCTGCATTCACATCAAAATATTTTAATACTGGGGCCTTGGTTAGTAACTGTTTGAGTTTTTCAAAAGCATCTATTTGTTCTTGTTGCCAGTGCCAAGCCACATCTTTGGCGAGAACAGTACGCAATGGTTTGGCAATGTCCGCCATGTTAGGGATGAATTTATTTACGTAACCCACCATCCCTAAGAACCGTTGTATAGCCTTTTTATCCCTGGGCGCTGGCATGTCAATTATAGCTTGTACTCTTTCCTTACTCTGTGACACCCCTTCAGATGTCAGTACATGACCTACATAGTTGACTTGAGACTTACATATCTTAGATTTCTTGGGATTGAGGGTAAGGTTAAATTTCCTTGCTCTGTCTAACACTGCCCGAAGTCGACTATTATGTTCTTGCACAGTGTGACCATATACTAGAATGTCATCTGTAATTACATTTACTCCCTTCAAATCTCCAAGTATGTTGTTCATTTCCTCAATGAAAATATCACCAGCCGTTTTTATGCCAAAAGGTAATCTAGTAAAACGATATCTACCCCATGGGCTATTGAATGTGCACAGGTTAGAACTCTCTCTATCTAAATGTATCTGCCAGTAGCCGCTGTTCGCGTCAAGCACTGAAAAATATTGTGCTCCATACGTACTAGCAACAACCTCTTCGATAGTGCGTGTCGGATAGGGGCCTCTTAAGATAGCTTTATTTAATTTAGTCGGATCTAGGCATATTCTAATTTTTCCTGGTTTCCTCACAATGGTGATCGAGCTAACCCATGGAGTTGGTTCTGTTTGTTTCATTATAACACCCAATCTTAACATTCTGTCTAATTCTTTACGTACCTCTGAACTAATAGCATGTGGAATGCGTCTGGGAGCATCAATGATAACCTCATAATGTCATTATATGCTACATTCAGTTTTCTAATGCTATACATTATATGGTTCCACCAAATTTGGGCAGTATACAAGGGAGTACAGAAAGTTCTAAATAAATTTACCTTCACATCAGCTGTACACATATGAAATTTCCTGATCAGCATATTTCCCTGAGCATATAACTTGCGACACTGTCTATTAATATCCCTGTCATCTCTAAAGTCATCGGTCATAAAGTGTCCTAAGTACTTGACTTCAGTAGAGATTGACAGGGGAGCACCAGTTAACATAAAATCAGGAAACACAGTATCCTTGTCATATTTTGATCAAATGATCATAACCATACTTTTAATAGCATTGTATTTGATATCAGCTTCTATGCCATATTCAGAGCATATATTAAGTAGCATTTGCAGTCCACTACTATATGGTGAGAATATTACCAAATCATCGGCATACATGAGATGATTTAGAAGTAATAATCCATTAATACATCCAGTTTTACACTGATTTAACCTTTTCGACAGGTCATCCATATAAATATTAAATAAATAGGGGGACAATATCCCTCCTTGACGTACACCATTACTGACTTGGAAGGGTTCTGACATGGGATCACCCCACCTGACTACCATTGATTGGTGCGAATACCAAAATATTAATATCCTGATGAGATAGCCTGGAGTACCACGCTGCACTAGTTTTTCAAACAGTTTTGCATGATTCACTCTATCAAATGCCTTAGAGGCGTCAAGAAAACACAAAAACATAGTAGAATTTAAACTATGATACTTCTGTATAATCTCCTTAAGAGCATAAATGCACATATCTGTCCCATGCTTCCGCTTGAAGCCATATTGATTATCATTTGTTTTTATATACAACTCCAGTCTATCTAGCAGTACATTTTCAAATATTTTTGACAAAATACTAGCAAGTGCTATAGGTCTATAGTTATCCTTACTGTTAATCCTTCCCATTTTGTCCTTAATTACTGGTACAAGAATAACAGAGATCATAGTATCAGGCAGAGTTCCATGTATGAGAAAGCCTGTGAGGCACATAGCTAACATGGAAAAGACTCTTGAGCTGTCATATTTGAGATGCTCTGCATAAATACTGTCAGCACCACAAGTCTTGTTACTATCAAGTTTTAATATGGCATCCCTGATTTCCTTAGCACCAACATTTATATCACTACAAATTTTGACATTAAACGTAACACTATCAACATTACTGCATACACTGTTAAATAACTCTTTATAATTATTTTTCCAGAGCTCGGCTATCTTCCCACACCCTACCACACCCTCAATATTTGTGGGAAGTGGTGTTTTACTATTGTCTATCAATTTGACCTCTTTCCAGAATTCTTCTACATTGTTATTCTGCAGCTTAGTGGTTAAGGCATCTCTCCTCATAGCATCCTCATTGTATTTAATGCATCTTAAAGCATATTTAAAATGGGAATTTGTCCTCTTTTTCATTTCAGAAATATAACCCTGCCTGGGTTTACCCTGTTCCTTCCACAGTAAGAAGGCTTCTCTTGCAGCTTTGTGAAGGTCTGCTACATGTACATTCCATCCTGGACGGCACTGAGTGTTACATTTAGGGAAATTATATAATGGCTTACTTACCAGCTTAAGGGCCTCTACAATGTTTTCATAAAAACTACACAATTCATCTGCATGTTGAGAAACCTTACAATGCACATCTCTACACATTAGAGCATATAGTGCTGTCCCAGTGCGAGATCAGGCAGCCGGGACCATGACCCAATTTCCCACTCAGAGCTTAGTCCTCGCCATATCCTCATAATGCCAGGCACCAGGCTAGGCGTGAATGGCATCAATTTTGTAAGTCATTTTGACATTGATTTGACTTGGTCAGGATATAACTCCTGACCTTCCATGTGAAAAGCCTGTACTCTACTTATTCAGCCACTGTGTCCGCGCTTGCAGGCTACATGTATATCCCCACACGCCCCAGTGCTAACAGGGTATACTACTAGTACTAATACATGCTTCAAATGCCACAGCACTATCAGCGTATATACTACCAATACATGCTTCAAACAGTGTATACATGATTTCCGCGATTAGTATAAGTGATGCTGACCTTAGATACCAAATGCAGTATAGCATTCGGTAACCCTGACCATAGTTGACTTCTGGTTGCTCTGCTCAATTGAAATCATTCCTCACTGTATCACCGAGTTGTAATGACCTTGGTTGATTGTATGCAGTGATATTTGAAGAAAGCTATGAAAGTTTGATATTGTCTTGGTGTTCATCCATGTTTGTGTGCTGAAATGCCGAAGGTGAAATCATCAAGAGTATGTGGCAGTGGCTGGTTCTCGAGGGAGTTTTCTTGCTACTGTGGGACGTCATAGTAGTTTGCCAGGATGTCGTATCAGTGTTTCTCATTCGTGCTCGCTGTCGGCAGCAGTTCATCGGTCAGGTTCTGCAGGGCCTTCGCCGTCGACGGTGAGTGCAGTGGTTAAGGGGGTGTCGCTGGAGGAGATATCCCGCCTCGTTGACTCCAAATTGTGTTCTGCTACTGCTCCGTTGCTGTCTAGGCTCAATCAGTTGGAGTCTAACGTTATTGAGTCACTATTGTTGTTGGCTGATTTGGGGAGGACGGAGGGGACGTTACCTGACGTCACGGAGCTGGTAGATAAGTGCACTAGGCGGACATCAACTGTGTCGAGTAAACCGTGTGTTGAGTGTGGTACCAGTAGTAGGCACACTTTAGCAAAAGTAGTAGCCACTGAGTATAGTGATGTTGTTAGTACAGCGAGTGGTCTAGTGTCGAGTGAATCGGCAAAGGACTTGGGTGGGACGTTGGAGTCCTGTACCGGCCCCATGGAGTGTTAAATGTGCACAACAATGAACTTTCATAGTCCAACCTGATCTGCCAATACCCTGTCATAGCATCTAACACTGAGAAATATTTTGAATTAGCCATCTTAGCTATAATTTTCTGAATGGTTTTGGTCGGAAATGGCCCTCTCTTGATAGCTTTGTTCAACTCAGTCGGATCCAGATAGATTCTTATTTTGTTTGGTTTCTTTACGATAGTTATAGAATTGGCCCATTCAGTGGGCTCATCTTGTTCAACAACAACACCCATTTCCACCATACGCTTAAGCTCATTGTGAACTTTGTCCTGGATTGCATACGGAATCCTCCTCGGCGGGTCGACAACAGGTTGCATAGATTTATCAACATGAATGTCGAGCTTGAACTTGACTGGATGACTGTTCACTCGGGCGGTCGCATACCAGAGTTGGTCATCATGTCCTATGCCGCGGTCAACGGCACCAACAAACAGATCCGTCGTCAACACATTGACCTCCGCTGGATCCGGGTCTTGCTCAGCATTGTGAGAGTCGGGCTCTTTGACGGTCAATTTTTTGACTCTGCCCAGTCTGCTCCGGCAGACCTTTCCGAAGTCTTCTTGCAAGCAATGCAAGCTTTGCCTTTCGCTGGACAGAATCCCCAGCGGTGTTGGTATCCACAGTTCGGACAGTGGATCTTGAACTCACCTGCACTGGCGCTGACAGCCTTCCAAGATGCCGATTTCCAAGATGGCGGCCCAGACAGACGAACCACCGGAACTGAACTCACTGAGCTCACACATGTTTATGCACTTTTCTACCGTTAGATCAGCTGTCTGCAGCATTTTGTTCCTTAAATTTGTGTTCTTCACGCCAGCCACTGTCCATATTCACAATCTTTCACTCGGTCCCTTAACGCAGTAATATACGTGGACATGTTCTCAGTAGCTTGGTTATGAGAATTAAAATGGTAGAGTGTTATTATTAAGTTGCTTTTACCGGTACAATACGCCTGAAATGCATCGGTGAGCGGTCCTATCTTGTCTCATTCATCGAGCGGGATGGACATATTGGCAAAGACATTTGTGCTTCCTTGCCAGCGACATGAAGAAAAATGCAACATTGCACTCGTTCTGTCTTCGTTACGACACCTGCAGCCGTGGTATATATATCATATGCTCTGATCCATGTTTTCCAGTTCGATCTTGCGTTGTTGCAGAGGATGAGCTGTCCTGGTAGCCTGAGACCCGGCAGTGTGTTAGCGGGCGACATTCTTCCTCATCTGACACCATGTAAAAGTACAACGTCTGAACACTTTGACTTCTGGATACTGAATGCTTTATTCACCGTCCAGGGTCCTGAACCGCGGGCACCCTTTGTCATGACGTCATCTCATTAGCATATCCTTTGTTCTCCAGACATGCCTGGATGCCTTTATGCATATATTACACCTATCTGGTACTATGTCACCATGGGTCATGCCCGAGGATATCTCACATGCTCAGTGGATATTGTACAACAGTTCAATTGCGAGGGGTGCAGCAGACCTAGATCAAACAATAGCAGCAGCCGGGATTGCAGCAGAGAACATTAATTGTATATATATATATATTCTCGACCTGACTGCAACCAGGTTTTGGCCCCAAAACCTGGCCTCAGTCAGTGTCAGTCATGCAACCACGGTAGTCACTTTTGGGCAAATAGAAATTGTTTAGTTCACAAAGCACTTTCTGACCCCTAGATAACTGATTCACCCTGTACTTGTAGTACATGGGTGAATGACAATGTAGTATAAATATGGGTGAAAATAGCTTTAGTATGGAACAGGAAGTAGAATGCGTGGCTCCAGTATCAAATGGGTACTTATATCGGCACAGGGTTGGTGAAATGGGAGAGAATGCAAAAAGACAATATGGTGGTGATGGTTTTATATTTTCAACTCAAAGGTAGGGTGGAAATATGAAGACATGTAAAGAATAAGTGTTGCTTATTACATTGTAAATTTAGGCTCTCATTTCATTTCCCTGCTTTTTTGACAGCTTTTATATAGGTTTGGTATTCACCCGTGTACTGCGAGAACAGGGTGAATCCTTCATCTATCTGACCCCCTACTTCCATCCCCACATCTATCTGACCCCCTACTTCCATCCCCACAACCCTCCCGCACTTGCTATCCGGACCGCACTTCGTCCACACCTCTCTCTATCACCTCTCTGCTGGCCCGGCACCTCCTTGATATGTCTGAAAAGAGTTCCAGGAGGGGGTGCCCGCCGGCATTTTCACTTTCTACTCTTACTCTGTCCGTGTCTATGGCTCGCTGGATGGTCACCGTAGGGCAAATAGACACGGTCCTTTGACTCAACTCTCCTCATTTCTCTTTCCTAGATTCTGCCCATTCGATTTCTCCCAGGCACACTTCTTCCCCTGACCAGGGTTGTTGTGTTCTTGGGTGGGGCCCTTCACCTATTACGATTTCTCTGTCTGGTTCTTGTTGCTGGAACGACCGCTGCTCCCACCTTTGCACGCCTTCCTCAAACCCCTGCTGACCAGATTCAAGTGCTACACTACACTACACACACCTACAACTCAACTACACACCGGCACGGAGAGATTCGCTGCCACCCGACGCCCCGCCGTCACTACGTCGTGAAAGATGTCCCCAGCTTTCACAACACTCCCTCTACGAAGACAAGTCTTCAACCACAGATTGGGCCGATTTATTGGAGCCTCTCTAACCAATGTTGCAGTTCTGCAACCGGTAACCGTCGTAAGGTTACAAACACCCCAATTGATTGACAACCCTCCCAGGCTTCATAAACACTGGGGCGACATGCCATAGTTACTGACCCACTCCCTGTGTCTCTCGTACCAGACTAATCACTATTCTGCTGTATTATAATAGCAAAATGTTATATTTGAGCTTCGATATCAAGGATCCAGACTTCGAAGTAGTGTGTCATCAGACCCGCATGTTACACTGGTCCTCATTGTATTTCTATGGAAGAAAGTGCCCCCTGCGACCCGTCGGAAATCAATAATAGTACCGCATTCAATGTGTGCCTTTGAAACAGGTTCGAGAAATGAAATATGTATGTGTGATCAATTAGAATTGCATCTACTTTAACAGATAAGACACATATATTATGTGTTGTTTTAATCTAAAGGGGGTTAACTATTAGTGTAACATTCTAGCCAATCAGTGATCAGTATTTCTTATTGTCCGTCTTGCTTCGGTGCTTCGCGGAAAGTACCAGCGGGAAGAAAGCAAAATGGCGTCACCGCGTCCAGATACTTGGTATCTTTCCCTACTTGGGTTGGCGGAGAATTTCCGAACATCAAATCCCCCAAACATCAGATTATGTATTCACTGCCTACAGACGATATTCAACTTTAAACCCTCGCAGCGGATTGAAGCACGAACTCATCTCCAGCTTGGACAAGTGTTGTATACACACACTAAAAACATAGACTTGGCCCGTTCGCACTTGGATAAAGCGGTAAGTTTGATTTTAGCTCAGTTGATATTTATTTACGCACAAGTTTATGTGCATTCTGTGATCTCAATAGATTGTATGTACCTCACATGTTATTTAATAGTATATCTAATCTTATTTTTCAGTGGATTCTTACCCAAACAGTATCCTTTGAACAAATAATCGATGGTTCAACGCACATACACCAAGTGTCTGATCAGTGGTCACTGGGTCACTCGACCAAAGGCAAAGCTAGTGTCACTCACTCACTGGCATTAACCGTATAGCACTGGTGCCACTGCAGTCACTCCACGAGTGATAGCAACTCCCATTCCACATAGCGTTTACTTACTCGTACAGTGCACAAACAGTCATAGACATAAGGTATAACGTTAGTATACCTGCCAACCTGGCTTAGACTTAGTATACGTATACATTCTGTGTGTATGTGTACTATGTCACTCACTGAGAGTGTGTCACTAAAGCCGTGGTCACACGGGCGCTGTAAATCGATTCGTAGAAATCGACTTGTATAGTTTGGGTTACATTTCGCGGTGTGAACGGGCGTCTGAGTCGAATTAGGGCTGAATCGATTCCTGTGATCCTGATACTGGAAAACACTTGTGGAGATGCATTACGCGAGTAGACTTCTGTGAGTCGATTTATTTTTCCCGTGTGGACGCTCTGAGGCGGATTAAGGACGTCATACGCATGCGCAGTCGAGACCTTAGTTTGTTGACTTTCCGGTCGATCAAAAGCGCATATTATAGAATTTAGTCTATGAACCTGCTAGAGGTGCACAGATATTTTTTTCATCATTTATTTTTAGGGTTTCACTGCCCAGCAGAAGTTTTGACCGTTCCAAACCAATACGATTCAGTACATACATATCTAGGTCGAACCCACTCTCTAGTGGTCACGTCGACTAACCGAAAACTGGCGCTGGTCAGACTGGACTTGCTCATGCGCAGATATCGATTTCCGGCCCAAGTACTGCCCGTATGAACGGGCGGCTAATTCGACTCCTGCTATCTGCCTTGTCTAAATCGCTTTAGATTTTGTCCGTGTGACCACGGCTTTAGTTCATGAAAAACTAAGTAGTATCGGCCAAGACCAAGTAGTAAACACCAAAAAAGGTGCAGCCTTTATCATATAATAGTCTAAATAGAGTAGCAATGTGGACCAAATTTTCAAACCAAACCTATCTAAAAATGAATGGCATTGTTGAAAAGAGCTTTGAAAACCATACAAGAAAATCCAACAATTGTGTCAATCGGTTGATTATTAAGCGTGATAGAGCTATTTCAATTTCGGTAATGAGGGGTAATTTCCTGCCATTATTTTAATGCTTTAGCATTACAAGTGTGTGACCCAAAATCTAGATATTTAGTCAATATTTGTTCTAACTGTCTTAATAATCGCTACATCTCACTGAAATTTTCGGTGTAAGTAGATCCCTAGCTGCTCTGTTGATTTCACCCATTAAAATAAAAGTGACTTGGAGGATATACACCATTAAAATAAAACTAAATGAATACATTAGTGATTTAGAAGGAAGTTATAGAAATTCCTCATTGTTTAATGAGTATATCCATGGGTCCATTGTAACTACTTTCATCCTTACCTTTGTATTGGTAGATTCATAAGAATCTAATTAATACGTCAACTTACAAGTAAGTCTAGTATAACTATCATATATCCATGAAACGTGAAGTTTTCTTCCGTTTATATAATGTTTTAGCATTACAAGTGTGTGACCCAAAACCTATATATTTAATAATTTAGTCATTTTTTGTTCTAACTTCCTAGATAATCGAGATATCTGAATGAAATTTTCAGTGTAAGTAGATCCCTATCTCCTCTGTTGATTCCACCCATTAGAATAAAAGTAAATGCACACATTAGTGACATATTTGTGGATTTTTGGTTGTCATTGATATGATTGATCTTATAACACTGAAAATTTGGGGACCTAGCAAAGTACCTTTTCGACCTTACATCATCATGAAACTTCACACAATGGTCAATTAATAACAGATTTAAATGTCCATATACTTTTTAGAGCTACCCAAGATATATAGAAAGTGGAGTTTGAGTGTTGAAATCAAGTGAAATCTTCTGAATGTGCACAGACACGGATTTGCAAATTGTAAACATGAGGTTGTAGATGGACATTTTATCTACATCATAGGCTGAAATTCATGGGGGTACCCCCTAAGAGGCACTGAAAAGAAAGCATTTTGAGGGACCCCTCTGTTATCAGAACGATTTTTCCAGGAACAGATATTTGGCAGTAAACGGCCGTCGCGTAGCACGCGGACGTGCACATACCTAAATAGAGACTCCCGTTGTGCGTTGAGGGGACTAAAACGTAGAACTAAGAAGTGTAGAGACACACAGGACAGGTCATATCCCAGCCTCCGTGAGTCCGTTACAAAAAAGAAGAAGCACACTTGCTCACAAATATCATTTAATATGACCTCTTTTTTTTTAGCAAAGAAATTTAGATTAGAGTGTTTGAGCTATATGCTCAGGCCAAGTCGGAGACTCCACCATCAGAGCCCATCACATGTGGTGAGGATGCTCTGGTCAGTTTTGTCATGTGCAGTAATGAGTTTGAATCTGCTGGCGTTAGCTGTGTGTATCCTGGAATCTGTGGTTCATCTGGTATTGTTGTTAACACCTTGTCAAGCTGCCTTCATAAACACTGGGGTGACATCCCATAGTTACTGGCCACTACCTGTGTCTTATCATACCAGACCAATCACTATTCTGCTGTATTATAATAGCAAAATGTTATATTTGAGCGTCGATAGCAAGGATCCAGACTTCGACATCACAGTAACTGGCGTTGTCTTTGCATTCTAACCCCCAAGAAAATTAGGTGCAAGGTATGTGACAAACTAGTCTAATATGCCACTGAATTTTCGGCCGATTCCCGTGATTCAGCACTGGGCATTGCCGTAGCGCTGAAAACAGCGTTGGCAGCAAAGCAAGGGCGTACGGCCATTGAGTTTGCAGATACGCATAGAGCAAAACTTCGATTTTATTGAAAATTAATCAAAATACAAAACAATTTGGCACAAACATGGATGGATGCAATATAATAATATAATGAATATGTTTAAGACACATAATTAAGCATTTTGAGCTAAGAAACCTACAATTTCAGTCACTGATTAGACATAAGTAATTCTTGTTCTAAATATTAAAATGTCAAATGTGTCAACAAATACTTGTTTCAAAGATAGTTTATAACCAATGTCTCATTAACCTTACCCATTTCCTAGCCCAACAAATGTTATTAGCAATAGCATATAAATAAAAACATGAATAAAATGAGTAAAGCTGACTCTGGCTATGGCTCTAACATTAGTCTGAGTGCCCATATTTCTCTCAATCTAAATAGGTACCCCAAACACAGGCTGATTGATTACTTGTTGAAAATGGCAAATTCTGTCAAAAAATGCTCCACTTCAACACCCTGGCAAAACAAACCACAAAGGGTTTTTACAAATTTATTACAGCAGAAACAACATTTGTTCTCTTACCTTTAACCTGGTCTTGGATTCATTTTATTATTCAAATAAATAAGCCTGATATAGCTAAATAAAAAATACTACCAAACCAGTTTTCACTCTCAATCCATGGTAATTCCCAGGTGCAGATGTGTCATGGTGTCCCTAGTAGAATTAGCTAGTGTACATCCAATTTGTGCAACAATGCCATTTGTTGATCAAAGTACCCAGAAAAGGGTACTAATACCCCTAGATAGATGAGATTCTGAGCTTTCCATTCATATAAAACAGTATATGTTTGAATTTGAGAGAAAATGAAAAAAAAAACTGACTGAAATTTGAAGTTAAAAAAATTACCGTTTTAAGTGCCATTTTCTACTGAAAATATATTTGAAAACCCTTAAAATTTGGTACTGAATTAAATAGAATTTAATTTCCTGTCCAATCATAATTACCAGCACTCATGCGAACCTATGGTGCTCATGCACACAGCGATTTAATGACTAAATATTGGGGGTCTTTTTTTTTTTTAATTTAAAAAAAATGTGTTTGTACATTAGTTGTTTAAGCAGGGGAACTGGTCTTCCTCATTCCACTGCTCCATGCCCTAGTTTTAATCAAATCTTTTTAGCTTTGAGCAAGACCGATAGAGTAACAAACCTAAAAACATCCATATCTTCCTTAATATTAGATCAATTTTGACAAATGAAGTGTCATTTTCTTTCAAATTCAATATCCTAACAAGTGAAATCCATTAAATCAAGCTCAAACCTGTTTTGAAAAATCACTTGGGATACCTATGTAGTAGTACTTATTACCTAACTGGCCCTGTGCAAGGATTTTTGCTACTTTTGAAGAAACGTATAAAATCATTGTAAAATTAAAGTAATTCACATCTATCAAAGTGTATTGTATATATACATTATGATGTAAATATAAAGAGCATATTGAGGATAATACAATCTCCAGATTTCATGGAATTATCTTGTACATGTGTTTTTCTGTGCCATTTCAAACTTGCTCAAAATTGGGCATTTTTTGCAAGATTTGATCACAATCATTGTAAAATTAAAATAATTCACATATGTCAAAGCTCATTGTATATACTGTAAATAGAAAGAGCATATTGATGATAATAAAGCCTGAAGATTTCATGCAGTTATCTTGTACGGGTGATTTTCTGTGTCGTTTTAAACTTGCTCAAAATTGGGCATTTTGCCAGATTTCATCATAATCATTGTAAAATTAAAATAATTCACATATATTAAAGTGTATTGTATATAATGGAAATAGAAAGACCTGGGCCGGCGAGGGCACTTTTTTCAGGTGCGAGAGGTTAGAGGCAAAAACAATAAACAAGGCAACATGAGAGCAATAAATGATGGAAAATGTAATGTAAAAAGTCAATGTTCACCGTCAGGCGGGAAGGGGGGGCCCCGAAGAACCCTCCACCCTAGGAAGAGGGAAGAAAAATAAGTATGGGTGGGTGGGCGGAGAAAGAATGGCAGGAGGAGCGCTACAGGAGGCAGCTGGAAGGCCGGGTTATAAGGCTGTGAAGGGGAGGTGTTGCATAACCCAACCGTCGCCGGCGGGCAGGAGGAGGGGGGGTACTCCTCCGCCACAAATCAAACTCAATGCAAGCATTACAACTGATACGCAGCGAAGGAGGCAGCGAAGGCAGGGGTGGAATAAGAGCACTTTATTCAGGTTCGAGAGGTTATAGAGGCAATGAAGAAAGTACAATAAACAAGGTAACATGAGAGCAACAAATGATGGACAATGTAATGTAAAAAGTCAATGTTCAGCGTCAGGGTGGAAGGGGGGGCCCCGAAGAGCCCTCCCCCAAAACGGAGGGCGAGGCGGGGGAGGTAGGCGTGTATCGCCCCCGAGGTCCAAGTGCCCTGGGCCATAATGTCTGAGAGAGGTACTCCTGCCCTCTGGCAGGCCTGGGCGGCGCCTCATCGGGGACTGTGAATAGTGAAGCTCTCAGGGGTGGAGATGGAGAGGGCCCGGAGCGTGCCCCAGGAGGCCCGTGAGGGTCCAGGGGCCAGCCCGAGGGCATGATGAATGCCGGGTCGGCGGGAACCAGGGCGACCGAGGCGTTCCAGGCAGCGGCGGGGCAGAGTCAAGAGTCTGGGGAGGTGGGAAGGAAACGGGCGACCACCCCCGAGGGCAACACGATCGTCTTTGAGCTGCGGGGGGTGATTCGGGGCCCGATGGGGGGCGGGCGCAACATCGGTGCGGGTGATGGTGTGGGGGCCGCCCCAGGGCTGGGAGAGGAGGCTAAAATGTCTCAACATCCCATAGTACCTGAGGAGGAGGGTGGCCCGAGGGGCCGGCTGTGAGGTGGCGTTGGGGTGGGGGCGGGCGACAAGCATGGATGCCCACCCCCCAACGCGACAGACGTCTCGCGTGAGCGGGGGCTGAAGGGTCGCCACCGGCCGCCTCGACCCAGGAGTGCGTCCGGACAGCGCGTTTCGGACAGATGCCGGGGTGATGGCGCCAGCATACATGGATGGGGTCGAGGCCGTGGCCCGAGCCGAAGGTGACGTAGCTCTCGGCCTGTCGTCGACGGTTCCTCCAGGTGGACGGAGCCAGGAAGGCGATGTATAGGCCATCGACAGCGGCCACCTCGAGCTCCGTGTAGCCTAGAATTAGAGGCCCGAGTTGTACGGGAAGTCGTCGTGGCAGGGGTAGAGGTCGGTAAGCCCAGGGCCCGACGAGGTTGTCACGGCTAAGGGCGTCGACGAGGTCGGCACCGGGCTTGTGAAGGATGGTGAGGGTGAAAGAGCCCTCGGCCGCGAACCACCTGAGATCGCGAAGGGCCTCATCCCCAAAGGTGATGGAGGCGCCGCCGAAGCAGCTGCGCAGCGCCACGAGGAGCCCATAAACTTCCTCGCGGGGAGGGCACAGCTTCCAACGTGGTTGAGAGGGCCGAGGACACTTTGGAGCTCACGGCGCCCGAGGGTTCGGCCTTGCAGTCGGCTACCAGATCCTAGACCTTGTCGGAGGCGATCTGGATGGTCATCGCCTCACTGTCGATGGCGAAACCGAGCCAAGTGAGGCGGACCGCTGGAGGGTGGCACTTCCCCGCGGAGACCTGCAGGCCGAGGGCGCCGACAAGGGCGATAAAGCCATCAAAGGCTTGGCGGGCCCTCAGGTAGGTGAGCTCGCACCCGACAAAGTCGTCAACATAGACGAGGCTATGGACGCCCTCGAGACGGAGGAGCGGCAGCCAAGGGGGATGGCGAGATCAATGTAGGTGGCACCGTCAAGGGTTATGTCGTAGAGAGGGCAGGAGAGGAGGTCAGCGTGGAGAGGGGTCGGCCCGGAGCTGGCGGTAGGCCAGGGATATGTCGGCAGTCCAGGTGTAGGCCCGGGTCCCCTGCCGGACGAGGCGGCGGCCAACGTCGGCGGCGCACGGGAGCCTGGAGGCAGTCCAGGTGTAGGCCCGGGTCCCCTGCCGGACGAGGCGGCGGCCAACGTCGGCGGCGCACGGGAGCCTGGAGGCATGAGGCTTCCTGAGGTACTCCCGGCGGGTGATGCCGGCATTGATGCTGCCCCTGGGAGGGTAGGATAGGTCGACGATGACCCGCCTCTTCCTGGGGTCGGACTTGGGGCGGGTCATCATGGGCGGGACCTGGGCCCAGGGGGCAATGGTGGGGGGAACATGGAAGGGGCCGGCGAGGGCGCCGTGGGCCAGCTCGCTATGGATAAAGTCCTGGAGGTGAGGCTCATTAGTCCCGGGCTTCCCGGTGGTTGGTGTAGGTGGGTGGGAGGGGTGTATGCAGAGTAGTTGGAGGGGAAGCAGAACTCCAGGAGGTCGACCAGGTCGTGGTCGTGGTAGTCCTGGAGCCGGCTACGCCAAGCGGTGATGTGGAAGCCTATGGGGAGGGGGATGTGGGCGGCCAAAAAATTAGGGTGGCCCGCATCCCGGAGGGCGGCGTAGGCCTGAGAGAAGACGGGGTAGCCCACCCATGCGTCACCGAAGAGGTGGGGCCAGATGGAGAGGTGGGTGGGGCCGCAGGAGGGGGTGGCGGGGAGGGTGTCCTGTATGTCAGGATCGACGATGAGGGGGTCGGGGCGGCGAATTCTGCATCGTTATCGGGGGGTGGAAGCCGGGGAGATGGTCAGTGTATGCGGTGTCGCCGGGCCGCGGCGAGCGCGGGACGGGGGGTGGTGAGGGCGATGGTGGAGGAGGGCCTGGTGTTGGCGGAGATGTGAGGAGGGTGGCGGTTGCCAGTGGCCACAGGGGTATTACATTACTCGCCGGCGGCAGGGCGGGGAGATGTGAGGAGGGTGGCAGGCACCGTGCGCCTCGTGGGTGTTACGTAAGCTAGGGGGAGGCTCAGGGACCGACCATCGGAGGGTGAGACATCCGGTGTTTTAACAGGGACTTCCGGCATCTGGCTGGCGGCAGCAGGGGTGACAGCGGTGGTGCGTTGACTGTTAACATCAGAACTGATGTCATCAGAGGCATGGCCATTGTGGTGACGGCCGGTGGTAGGTGGATGTGAAGGGCCTCCCGAGGGGGCTGCGGCGGCGCAGGGCCGGCAAAGGCCCACTGCTGGGACGGCACTGCGGGGAGGGTTCCCCGGGCACGTCCTGTCCACTCCCGGGGGGCGCGCCGCCGCCGACAGACTAAAAATCCGCCGAGGGGTGGCGAGGGCGCCTTCTCGGGTGCGTTTGTAAAACACCGCCTGGCTATGCACCGTGAGGATGCGCCGAACATAGGCGCATGTGTGGCATCGCCGCGCATGAGGCGTTGTCGTGGTTCCGGGCAGGGCACGCCATAGGCCTCCCGGGTGTAGGGGGTGCGGGGGTCAGCCTGGGAGGGGCTGGGCGGTCGGGCGCCGCAGAGCGCGAGGATGAGGTCCGGGAGGCGGCCGTCGCAGGGGCGGTGATGACATCGATGCGGACCGTGTTGATCGCCATGGGATCGTGCCATTCGTCCGGGAGCCTACCATCCGCTATCCAGGTGAAAACCGTCTCGGAATACCTCCGGACGGTAGGCCAGGGATGCTTGAGGCAGTCTCGCAGCAGGGTGAGGTTGTGGTGTACGAGCCCGGGAATGGAATCCGAGGGGAAGGAGGGGTGGGCCTCGAGCATGCGGAGGGCGAGGCTATACTCCTCCATGGTCGCCTTCCCCTTTTTGACTTCCCCTCGGGACCCCTCTCGATCAGATCATGGTGGAAGCTGTAGCTGGAGGGAAAACCTTTACGACGTTCTGCGCCTCGCCGGACTCCCAAGATCTCCCGTACCGCGCTGGAGGCTGGGGTGTGGTCCGGGGCTTCCGGCGCCGGCATGGCAGCAGGAAGGGTCGCGGAGGCAGCCTGGTGGGGCGCGGGGATCCAGTGCCGACCGTGGCATCTGTAGAGGGGGTGGACCGGCCGGGAGAGGCCGTGAGCTGGCACGGGGGCGCGGCCTGGGGGGTTGTGGGGGCCAACGCCATCTCCTGTACGATCTCGGCAAGTCGTTCCAGGGCGGAGGGAGGGGCGGGCGTGGCTACAGGAGGCAGCGGGGCGATCATGGTCTCCACGAGTCCGGTGAGGCGTTCCACGGCGAGGGCTGTGGCGTCAACCGAGCTGGCCCAGCTGGTGGCCTCGGATTGAAGGCTGGAAGCGGAGGCGGAGTCCGGGGCGCACGGGCCTGCTCCTCTGCGTGTTCCAGGGCCGCACGACCTCGGTGTGACAGCTAGCGCGCCGGTGAGCAGGAGTGGCGGGCGTAGGCCAGCGATCTGGGGAAAATAGCGTGTGGAGGAATAGGCCAAAGAAAAAATGGCAGGAGGTGGCTAGAGGCAGCTGGAAGGCCTGGTTATAAGGCTGAGAAGGGGGGGGGGGGGTGTTGCATAACCCAACCATCGCCGGCGGGCAGGAGGAGAGGGGGGGGGGGGTACTCCTCCTCTGCCGCGAATCAAACGCAATGCAAGCATTACGACCAAAGTGTATTGTATATAATGGAAATAGAAAGAAGATATTGAGCCTAATAAAGCCTGAAAATGTCATGCAATTATCTTGTACAGGTGATTTTCTGTGTCATTTAAAACTTTCTCAAAATTGTGCATTTTTTACCAGATTTTATCACTTACCAAATTGAGCTTTGGAGCATTTTGGACCTATTTCTATCAACTTTTCCCAATCGTATGCGGTCCTGAAAAAAATAGCGGTGACACAAGACTTAACCTATAGGTCAGGGAGAAATAAGAATAATCCATCTGGGGTGCACATTTTTTCCCACAAGCCCACAGCTAAATTTGAAAAATGGTGGGTTATGGGAAATTGTAGTTTTTAGCATTTTTGAAGATTCAAATCTTGAAATGTAACCATCTCATACCCCTAGATCTCTATATTCTCTTTACAGGCCATATAATCACCAGAAAAAAACCATTAGAAGTGATATAGGATGATTAGTTTTAATTTTGGGGACCATCAAAAATGCTATCTTTTTTGGTTTGGATGGGCCCAATTAAGTAACAACCTAAAAATGCCCATATCTTCCTTAATATTAGAGTGATTTTGACAAGTGAAGTATCATTTTGTTTCAAATTAAATATCCTAACAGATGAAATGCATTAAATTAAGCTCAGACCTGATTTTAAAAATCACTTGAGATACCTAATCTAAATGCAGATGGTATAAGATGTGCTGATTAGATCGATATAAATGTAATGCTAGGTAAAAGATTAACATCTAAATTTATTATATATATTTTTTTAGTTGGTATTCTCTGTTTCAAACAAGAGTTGAGATGAGCTGAAACTAGCACATTCCACAACTGCACCCAGTGTCTTAGCATTAGCCATGTGTTTCATGGGGGTTTGTTTATCTTCCACCGTTCCCACAATGCACCGCGTGGCTGGAATGGCGATGTAGTCTATTATGATACTTAGGTAGCTAGACTAAACCAGAACTCAGAACAGTTTAAATTATCTCAATATCTTCAATAGAACCAAAGTTATAATGATTCTAAGCTTGCCAAATGGGGCATCAATTTTAAATAGGCTTAGTATGGCAATGGTGAAGGATTTAGGCCAACTTTTGTGAGTAGAATTGAATGAAAAACGTTGATATATTCTTAATGCTTGTACTTATGACAATGATAATTAGTATTTAAGAGTGTTTTGGGGTACTCTTTCACATGCTGCAATCAAAATTCATTAAATACAAACGGTTGTTAAATTATTATGGTTTCTATAGTTACTCAACACATTTGCCATTTGGGGATTTCTTTCTTTTTTTGTGCAAAAAAAAGATTACCATTTTAAAATTTCTTTTCATAAGACAAGACTAGTAATCATTTGCATCTTCAAATTAAATGGCAAGTGTAGTGAGGATAGTAGTGGGCAGCTGGCAGTGACCTTATATACAGGAGGGGGGGCTGTGCAGCCTTGTGAGGTGGTGAGTGTTGCACTCTCCCACCTCGCACACTACTTTTTTGGAGGTCTGCTGGAAATTCACAGGTAAAAGCAGCTGATGAAATAATGTCTGTTAAACCAGTTTCTGGCCATAACAATTAATTTAAATGTCTGGACTTCTTTTTAGCAGATTAAAAACTTAAGTCGATTCTTCAGTAGTAAAAAACATCAAAATTTAATTAAAAAATATCAAAATATAGCTAAATCAAAACTACATTAAAAACCAAAAGTAGCTCAGTGAATGCTCTGAAATGGCATGTGTAGGGAGCAAGGAAGTTGTAAGTGTGTACCAAGCCAGTACTTCATAAAAGCACACTATTTTTAATGCATCACGATGGTGGCCAGGGGCATAGCTAGGCGTAGCTAGGCGTACGCGCATATGCCAAAACGTCCACATCGTTTTGTCAAAACAAAAGAAAATATAAAAATAATAGAGAGAAAGTAAGGAAGGAGGCATGTAGTAGTCCGGCGTATCGAAAACTAAAGTCTAAAATGTGTAAAATCCGCCAGCTTAAGCTTAAGCGGCCCCCTAAACCCCCTGCCGAAATTAGGAGTACACATCGTTAAAGGTCTAGCTACGCCCCTGGTGGCGACTACGCGCGTACCTACCAACAGCCTCGTTTTTTTATTATTTTCATTTGATACCAAGAAGTCAGAAAGTTTGGACGAGGAAAGTTATAGGTGTCAAACTCACGGAATTGCTACCATCATGTATGTCTTAAAACCGAATGTAGTTTAAGTTCATGTATTTATCTACAAACTGATGAAATTTGGTGATATTTGAATGATTAGCACATGCATTTCTAGGATCAGCAAAATTCTGTCTCTATCAACAATGATGATTATGCTTTAAAAATAGTCCTTTTCAAGCAACTCTATAAAATACAGAATGTGAACTGATCACCGATTGAGTCGACGAGGACATCACAATATGTTAAGAAATGACATTTAGGGAACTTGATAGCAATGTACATATTGGTTTGCAGATGTTCTTTGTCAGTTTGTATTAATTACTATTAGTAGGTACTCCAAACTGAAATGTTCTTTTCATGAAGTTAATTTGCAAATGGTACAGTTAGAAAGCTCTTATCATTCTGATTACAAATATATATAATGATGGAAAATTGGTCTATTAGTCCCTGAGTTATGAATTCTTTAATATTTAGTTTTTGCCCTTAATTTTACACACATTTTTCATGATTCTGCAAATGCTTAAATCCTGATGTTTGAGGCTGTCTGCTGAAGGAAAATTACATTTTAATCAAATTATTATTCTTTTAACTTATTATTTCTAGTACAAATTCTAATCTCAATTTTGTTCAGACCTTACAAATAAATATTTGCTAATCAATTTGACATCAAACATGGCAAATCATGTGATTTTCACTAACCGTCCTTGATAAAAATCTTTAGAAAATGAATCTCCGGTTCTATTTGAGATATTGATTTGATTTTTGTATCAAAATGATCAGAATGCAAATATCTATAATGTGATTACATTGTCTTTAAACTATATATCCACATGTAAAAAATCTAACAAATTTGATTGCTCTGATTAGCATATCCATCCTATGGTTAAGTCCAAACTGCTGAGAGTGAGTGCTAAATGGTGGCTAACAATTTACACAGATTTGCAGAGAAAGACTTTTTCTATGTAATATTATATTTTTCATGAAAAATATTGAGTAAAATCATGTTTTGCGATCATTCCAAAGTTTTCAAACCTAAATTTTTCAACAACAAAAATCCAGCTTGAAGTCGGCTGCAATGGATACAAAACTAAAGCTAGTGATCTCTACTTTACTGTGAAAGTAGATATTTTTAGGTATGATGCACTCACTCGCAGCAGACAACGTTCAAAGAGGGGTATTGTGCTGAGAGCAAGTCTCCTATTTTTTCCAGTGGCCAGTCAGCATCAGTAACCAGTCCTTTGTTTGGAGTACCTACTATTAGTGTGATTCGTGGTGGATTAAATCTAGTAAGTTCTGGCATATTTTGGGTTTGAGCTACTCGTTGATATTGATTAATTAATTAATCGATGCAACCTTAAAATGGACCTTTTCTTCTCTTTAATCTATTACAAAAATCTTGTAAATATCACGAAAACTAACAAAGTTTATGCACTTTTTCATTCAGTTTGCATTGTTTATGGTCACACCCATTTCCTTTATTTCATTTTAATTACCTGCGATTTTAAGGAATTAAGAACTCATAACTTTCTTAACATTAGACTGATATGCATGATCTTGGTGTCACCTAAAAGCATATCTTTTGCTCTTTGCAATGGTATGAATTTCATTTCTATACAGTAAACTTTTGTTGTTGTTGTCATATACCTATAGGTACGTGCTATCGAGTTGCGTTTTTGTTGTTGTAATTTCCCTTGGAGTTATTTGTTGATGTCATATGCATAGTCATAATAAACCTTAACTTAAGTCAAGATCCCGTCCTTTGATGAAGTGAAGTTTGAGTCAGCAAGCATTCTATGTCAGCTACTTTCACGGGTAAGCATATATGTGTATATTTGTGATATTCATCTATTTTGGAGTGAAACCAGTTAGATTTGTTGGTGTATCGAGATAACAATCTGTATTGTTTTGAATCAGTACATACTGCATTAACTTTTACGCCATGTACACATTAGCATTAAAATGTTAAATATTTATTATACAATTTGTATTAGTTATTCTGCCAATTTATTAGTGAAAGTCAATAATTACTGTAGTACCATAATGGATTAATAATCTGGTGTATTTGTACGAAATTGTAATAATAACGTTACTTAATTAAGCGATGATGGTGTTGCATTGAAACAAAATTTCTATTATGCATCTAGTGTACTGAGATTCGGGGTTTCTTTTCCTTCTATCTTAAGTGTGCTTTTACAATTATGTGTTTAGACCAACGTCAAAGAAGCTAAGAGCATATTGCAGAAGGCGATTGAGATCTCCCAACAAAGCCCTTATTGGCATTGTCGACTGCTGTTCCAACTAGCAGTAAGTTTACCTTCTTCTTTTATTTGTCATGTCATCATAAGCAGGATTGTATACGCATATGTCAGAATAATTTTTAATAACAGTGATAGAAATAAGCACAACAAAATTCACTTCTCCATAGGACAGGTATGGTGTGATTTCACTTATCCGTCTGAATTTTCACTTGCCCACAGTACTTACCTTTATTATCTCAGTTTTAGCGTCCATGATTATGGGAATAAAAGTACACAAATAAATCAAAACGACAAAACAAATGTCATAAATAATGTAAATTACATTTTAAGCAAACAAAATCGTGAAATACATGTTTTTCAGCCCAAACTTTTCACTTTTCCAACGGAAATGTTCAAGCCATATTCTGCTTGTCCGTGCCTACTCTCACTTGGCCCAGACAAGCGGACAAACTCTTTATGTCGAATACTGAATAATAATAACTATAACACAACCTATAGGATTTCAATTTTCATGGGAAACACATTTTGGGTTTCGCGCACATGGCTCATTTGATTTCTGGTTCCGATGGGAACCAACTCTTGTTTCCCCGGTTCCCACTCTTGGTTGTCTGAAAACTTATATTATTTTGAAATAAATGAGTATAAAAGATGTGTATTTTTATCTTTCAATGGAAATGAGCCATTGGATAGTCGTCATTAGCGAAGCTAGATATGCAGCACATTTAAAAGTTAGTGGTGGTGATTGTTTAATTGCATGTCGGCAGCAAAGGTGTCTTCTTTTCTGCTGTTTCTTCAGCATTTTAAATATAGCACAAGAATTAAGGAAGTTATGACTATTAGTAAAACCACAGACACAATATTCCTGCGTTCGCTTGCGACCGTTTTCCGACAACGACGCGACCAGTCGGGGAGTGGTTGGCGACCACTCGCTGGCCATCTCAGGTGATTTTGGTTGCAAGGAGGTTGCAGTTGGTGCACTTGCAACCTCCTTGCGAGCAGTGTGGTTGGCGACTGCTGTGTCAGGAGCGTGAGAATTTTGGTTGCCGGGCAGTCGCTGACTCGGCGACCAACCCCCCCTAAACATCGGCGCGATGCACATTGAAACAAAAGATTGCGCTAATCAGCAAAAGCGCATGTACTGTTGTGGGGGGTAATGAAAATGGGAAATATTGCATCTAGAGCGGGACTCGAACCCACATCTCTTTGCATTCCGGGCCAGTGTGCTAATCGTTACACCACCTAGGCTCCCTGGTATCACCATCCTACCTATGCCTACCTGTCTATGGGGCTCCTTACCTGAGAGGTCAGTGCAGACCACTACACTCGCCCACCCTGGAATTGTAAGTCTTTTAATGCTTACAATTACATACATACAAGCAATGCACTTACATATACACAGGGTAGGTTCAACAACTATACAGCGTGTAGCTTGTACAGGATCATGGTCACGGCAACCAGTGTCATGGGGGGGTGATGAAAATGGTAAATATTGCCCCTAGAGCAGGACTCGAACCCACTTCTCTTTGCATTCCCGGCCAGTGTGCTAACTATTACACGACCTAGGCTCTCTGGTATCACCATCCTACCCATGCCTACCTGTCTATGCAGCTCCTTGTTTGAGAGGTCAGTGCAGACCACTAGAGTACAAGACTGCCTTTTGGTGGTTTGTCTTAATATACAATCTAATTGATTTTGGCGTCAAAATATAAGAGTACAGCTTTAGTTCATTCACAGTACTTTGTTGGTATTTTTAATTTAAAAATACACCCAAATAAAACTAGCAATCTTTCGGAATTTTCAGACTTTCTTCCAGTGTTTATGTATAGCCAGTACCTAATACCATGTCTATGTGGTGTTGGAGGTTAAAAATCCCTTTAGTCCGTAAAAGTGTAGTCATAGGCTTTCTATCAACCAACTGTCTAATGGTGAAAACAAGACTATTCACACTTATCCGTGATAGGCATTATAAATCTTCAAGAATATAAACAGTTGAACAGCAACAAAATTTCAAGATGTGTGATGTTATAGCAAATATTTATTTCTAAATGTCTCCGCTACATCACAACGAGTATTATTAATGCAAATATCCGGTGCTTCAGGAGCTGTTGTCTCAGGAGCGGGACTATGTATCCGCGTGTGGTCTACTTGGACTTGGAGCTGACTACGCGGGGGTGAAGCATGCCGAGTACACTAAGATCTTATTTATGCTCAGCAAAGGCATGGTGAGTATTATAGCAAACCTTTTGTTAAATTGTCATATATTTTGTTGGTATCTGATTGGCTGTTTTCATGTCATTGATGCTTATGTTGCTATAAAATGTTAGGGGTCCTTATTATCAATATTTTCACACATGTACAAACGGGGAGCGGTTATAAAAATGTCGGTCAAAGCAGTATTCAAACCCACACATTTTACCATTCAGGGGCTATCCACGCCTACCTGTCCATGTGACTTCATGCCTGAGAGGTCACTACAGACTACTACAATATCAATGACAATATCTTTAATATATACTTTGTACGGTGAGGGTGGGGTAATGAAAAAGTGTTTTGTACGCTTGTGAAAATGTTTATGATTGTCATGGACCCCTTAGTATAAAATGTATTCTAATGTTTAAAACTAAGTCAGTGCACCATAATGTTTTTTAATTTTTTTTTTAAACAACGTTTTTAGCAATCTATTTTGGTTGCGACCAGACGGAATGGCCGAATGAGTTAGAGCATCGGTCTCCCGTGTTGGTAGGTCATGGGATTGAACCCTGGTCGAGTCAAACCAATGACTTAAAAATTGATACTTGTCGTTTCCAAGCCAGTTGCTCGGCATTATTAGGATAAGGCAAGGACTGGTTGGCTCAGTGGCAGGATAATGTGACTGAATCATGGTGTGGGCGGCCTGGTCTTCCAGTGGGGCAGCACTATAAAGTCACCATGAGTGTGCACTGTCACAAGTCGGTACCCATCCTGATATGACCTTAGATGTTGCTAGGATGTAAAACAACAAACAAACTATTTTGGTTGCACTTGATGAAAACCTGTCTGCAATATTGTCGTAAAACAGCGTGGTGAAATGGGTCAGCGGATATATACACTTCGCTTGCATTTAGACTACACGGACCATATCCTAATTTGTTCCGGGGGGTTGGACGCATTGTGTATATCATCATAGTATCCGATGGCCACATATCCCAACTCCCACAGAAGCGATTGCCGAATGAGTTGAGCATCCGTCTGCCATTTCGGTAGGCCGTGGGATTCAAGCCGGTCAAGTCAAACCAATTACTTAAAAATTGATACTGGGCGCTACCTATCCTGGCGCTCAGCATTACTAGGATACCGCATGGAGCAGTGTAATGAGGAAGACCTATTGTCCACTATTGAAATTTCCCCTGCTTAATCAGCTCATCAGGCATGTGATTTCCCGGTTTTAACAGGAATTCCAGGGTTTTTTCTGACCGCCGAAACACCTATGAAATACACTATTTGCATCCGTCTTGCGACTCAATGGGATGCTGTGTGTCCCCAAGATAACATTTTTTTTTAAATTCATGTTTTTTTCCCTGCACCCAATCACATGCCTGACTCATGTACAACAACAAAAAGTGTGTGCATGTCAGGTTCGTACAGGTCCTTGAAAACCTGAAAAGTCCTGGAATTTGATCATTCAAGATTCCAGGCCTGGAAAGTCCTGGAATTTGTCGAAAGTGCTTGAAAATGGAAAATGGCCATATTTTTCTTCATTGATGTTTGTATTAAAAGTAATTTTTGTGGGTTATCCTGCCCCTTGATTTTTATATTAAAACCATACATATAGTCATTGTTATTTCTCATGCTTATTCTCAATTCACATCTTACCCGATGAATCAACTGAACACAGTTGTGTTTCGATGCACTTTAATATTCAGCGCCTTTAAAACGTCCTGGGATTTTACACTGGAAAGTCCTAGAATTTGACATGTCTAAATGGGTATGAACCTTGTATCCGAAGCTGCCTATAATCCATTGTCTAATGTGGTGTTCATTCATGTTCTGCAGCTATTGCTGATTGACAAAAAACTGAAGGATGTGCACAGTGTGTTATCAGCCATCGGTGGACAGATAGAGGCGCTTGGACCTAGCGTAGCACACAAGGAGTCGCTTAAGGTGTTCTTCCTGGTGCTACAAGTCTGCCACTATCTCATGGGAGGCCAGGTAGGTTATTTGCTGCGGCTACAGGCTACAGGCTGTGTTCGCCTGGGAATCTTCTTTGTTTCAATGCGCAGGGTTTAAATTGGGTTGCAGTTTCAAGGCGTAGTCATGGTTTTTTAGCAAGATTTCTCTATCTTTTAAATGTTATCCTTTGATATCAGGGACTTAAATCCACTTTGCATGTTAAAGCTGCATAGTCCGATGAAATATCAAATTTTCAAAACCAAACCAATTATCTAGATTTGATTTGATCACCCAAAAATCACCCGTCTCCCCTTAAGGTGAGACACGGGTGATTTTTGGGTGATTTCCGTATCTCAAAAACTATTAGAGATAGAGCTTAGAAAATTGGAGCACACATTCTTTGTATCAAGAGAAGCATATCTGCAGCGTTTCAAAGCTCTATCTTGAGTAGGGGTCATATGATGAAGGATCTTGCACACACAAAAATCTAAATTTTACCCCCTCCAGGAAGTATACTGAATGTGCCTAGATTTGCCTGAATCAAGTTATTATATGAAGAACTGGTCCAGTTGAGTGCAATTAGGTGGTTTGTGAATTTATATATGTCATTACCAACATGTCCCTACATGACGAACCAGAGGTAAAAAAATTCAATGGTCAATGTTTGTGTCTCCATCCCTAGCTCTTGAACTATGAAAGATACAGTGTTTTTAACTGCCTTATTGCACTCAGCAGCAACCTTTACATAAGACTGCCAAGTTTCAACTTTCTGCTACAATTATAACTTACATTTTTAGAGGGGGCAAATTGGCAAAACTCTGGGAAAAGCAGTTCTGAGAAAACGAGCTTCAAAGTTCACAAAGTATTTCTTTCAAATGTTAAAGTCCGGTATCATCATCTAGAATTCCATATTATATACACTAATTTTACCTCGGTACTAAGCCTCGGCTACTCGAGGCCGAGGGAGAAGGAAGCAACATCCGGGTTCAGCAATTAGCATATTCCGCTTAGGACGACAACACGTTCTAAGCTGTTCACCAAGTTTTACCGAGGATTTACCAATTTCTACAGTAAGTACCGATACAGAAATGTTATACATTGGGTATAAAGGTTTATAGCACACTTTGGTCATCATATACTGGTTAATTATTTAGTAATTATTAGGACCGTGTGCTTTTTCGGTGCTGTAGTTCTTGAAGCATCCATTTTGTTTTTGCCGCCCGTGGCCGCACGGAGAGACATGTTGGCGGGAGTCATTTCGTCGCTTAGTGTTAGCTATTGCCGCCCGTTGCCGAACGGAGAGACATGTTGGCTGGAGCCATTTCGTCGTTATTTAGTTTTTTCTGAGGCGTACCTCCGAGTGCTGTAGCATTTTCTCCGTTTCGTTGATGCAGTATCACGGGAAGGAGAAGTGTATGGCACAGAGAGCGTGGGAGGTACCTACACTGGTCCCGTCCCCTTGATCGGCTTCGTCCCGGATATCCGAACGTTGCGCTTTCATCATGCCTTTAGCTTACCCACGCCTGGTTTAAACCGATGTAAATACGGCTTTAATACCCCCTCTAGTGCTGTATGCACTTTTTGCACTGTTCCATGTGTTCTGGTGTTCTTTGAGTACGTTCTAATCCATTTGTTTGGGTTTCAGACGACTCGAGATGTCCGCGAAGCGGAGTAGCAAAGGGGCGCCACACGTGTTGAGTGACGGTGACGCGACCCCTGCACGCGACTCGGCTTACTCCCGGGACCGCTCGCCGGAGGCAGGGCCGTCCCTAGTCGGTTCTGCTGCACGGGACCATTCGCCCGAGAGGCCATCCCATGTCGATGCTACGGAGCAGATGGTGCGGCTCATTCGGCAACAGTTGCAAGAACTCCTCCCGTCTCCACCATCTAAAACTCACACCAAGGAAGCCTCCCCTTCGGAACCATCCGAGTGGGAGGACTTGTCTGACCAACAGACCACCGAGTCAGAGGTGGTTTTAGGAAAGAAGCGCAAGCGCTCCAACAATTATTCGTCGGAAGGTGACGCATTTTATAAGGCCAGAAATAAGAACAGGAAGGTTAAGAGGACTAAGAGGAAATCTAAATCTAAGTCCAAGAAAAGGAAGGCTAAATCATCTTCCTCGGACTCCTCTAAGGACTCCACCACAACCGACTCGGACTCGGATGAACCGCATGCGGGTACGTTTGCCGACATCACCGAGAAAGTTAAGAAGAAGATCAGGGCGGTTAAGGAGAAACGGATAAATACCTGCTCCTTGATGCGACAGAACTTGAGAGGCCATTTCGACTCATTTAAGCCTGCTGAGACGCTTACACAGCTCGCTGAAAAGTATACCGGGATCAAAGGGATCCCGCAGGCAACCATAAAAGAAATGGATGAGGATGTGACCATGAGCGAGGACCGGAAGAAATTCGAGACGTGCCTTCATACGGTCCATAAGGGTGTTTTAGTAGCACTCGCCGCTATCATGCCGGTCGCTAACCGCATGATGATAGGGAATAAATTCACCACGGTTACCCCCGATATGAATTCGGCCATTGCTGCGCTTACAGCGACAAGCAATTTCCTCTCGTACCGCAGGTTCGAGAACGTTTTCAAGTCCGTCACCACCGACGCAGGAAAACAAGTCGCACGTTCGAAGAAGGTGGTCGACAACGATGGCAAAGAGTACACACTCTTTTTGCCACCTAAACCGGTCAAAGGAAAACCTCTAGACCAGACAAAAATGTTTGGGGGACAGCTGCAGTACCTCTTCAAACAGGTGGAAACGGCAGCCAAACAGTCGAAGCATCTGGATGGGAAGAAGGATACCAACCAGGCTAAGTTCAAGAAATCCAGATCGGATTTTCGAGGGCGGCGAACCGGCCTACAAAACAGCCGTTTCGCGAACCGAAGCCAAGGCTACCAGCCCAGAGGACGCGGCAACAGGAATCAGTACGGCTGGCACGACGGGAATCGCCCCTTCAAGAGAGACAATCCCCCTCAGAGGCAGTTTCCCAAGCCAGGGAACAAGTAGAGCCTTTTTTCCACACCAGTGTAAGCTCTTTTACTGCGGGTAACATTTCTAACCACTATGAGGAATGGGAAAAGTTAACTACTGACCATACTGTGCTCGATTTAGTTAGAGGGATCACTATTCCATTTATAGAAACCCCTGTCCAGTCAAGAGTACCTTTTCCTTACCGACTATCTATAGATGAGGAGCTGGCGCTTCAGGTAGAGGTTACAAAATTCGTGACTAAAGGTATTATTGAATTGGTGCATCATACAGATGGAGAATATATTTCTAATATTTTTTCTAGACCAAAGCCTAATGGCGATGTCAGGATGATTTTGGATTTAACAACCCTTAACACCTTAGTACAATATAAACATTTCAAAATGTTCTCGTTAGAAACAGCCCGGGACCTAGTTATGCCGGGCGCATGGCTGGCGAGCGTGGACCTGAAAGATGCTTACTACACAGTCCCCATTTATAAGACCCACCGAAAATTTCTTCGGTTTGTGTGGAGAGACCAATTGTATCAATTTACTTGTTTACCTAATGGCCTAGCTTGTGCACCTCGTTTCTTCACTAAATTGTTGAAGCCAGTTTTTGCTGAAATGGCCACTAAAGGCCACGTTATGTTTCCTTATATTGATGATTCCTTTATCCTAGCACGCACGGCAAAGGAATGTCATTCAGCAGTGAATGAATTATGTAATACCTTGACCCGTTTGGGGTTTTACGTCCACGATACAAAGTCGATTCTTACACCTACCACAAATTTAAAGTTTTTGGGATTTTTTATAAATACCGACAAGATGACTATCACCTTGACTCCTGACAAGGTTGAAAAATTTAATAATACAGCATCTAATTTATTAAAAATAAAAAGACCTAAGATACGACAAGTAGCAGTCCTAATCGGACTTATGGTTGCTTACGCACCAGCTGTGCTGTATGGCAAAGCTCATATTAAATCTCTTGAAATAGATAAAAATAGGGCTTTAGCAAAAGCTACAGGATGTTTTGAAAGGCTTATGACCATTTCCAAGGAAGGCCACGAAAATATTGAATGGTGGTTGCGACACATTCAGTTTTCCAACAATCCCATCCGTATGAATGAACCTAACACAATAGTCACTACAGATGCCTCCTTAGAGGGTTGGGGTGCCCATAGGGAAAATGAAGCTACAGGGGGTCGTTGGTTAGATGATGAGATAACGGACCACATAAACGTTTTAGAGCTACGGGCAGTTTATTTAGGTTTAACAAGTTTAGTAAAAATCCCTAGAGTCAATGTCCAGGTGTTAACCGATAACACTACCGCAATGGCATATATTAGGAACATGGGAGGTACAAGATCCCCAGCTTGTAACACCATTGCTAAACTCATTTGGGACTGGGCTGAGAAACAAAAGGTTTGGATTACAGTTGCTCACATTCCAGGCTCTTTAAATACATTAGCAGACAAAAAGAGCCGCCATTTCCACGATCATTTGGAATGGTCCCTTAGTACACACATTTTTAAAACAATTTGTCAAAAATGGGGAAAACCAGAGATAGATCTTTTTGCCTCTCGTAGGAACAAAAAACTTGATAAATATGTATCTTGGCATCCGGAGCCACAAGCTTGGCGAGTGGATGCTTTCTCTATAATCTGGAGTAACGCTTTTTATTATATATTTCCCCCATTCAGCTTAATCAGCAGAGTAGCCAGAAAGATCAGGCTCGACCAAACACATGCAGTGTTGGTAGTGCCGGACTGGAACACTCAGCCTTGGAGAGCGGCAGTGCAATGGGAAGCGAAAGACTTTTTAGAATTCCCAAGAGGCCCAGAAAACTTACAACATCAGGGGAAAGTGACAAGCCTAGGGGATGTGTCCACAACACCAATGTTGGCATTCCTTTTTTAAGTACTTATTTAAAACAGTATGGTTTGGACAAAATCACCCAAGCCAGGTTGATTTCACATGCTTGGAGGCCAAGTACCGTAAAGCTATATTCCAGTTATTTAAAGAAATGGGGTATTTATTGTTTACTGTATAAAGTAAGGCCAATGCTACCCTCTATCGCCCAAGTAGGCCGCTTCTTACGCATGATGGAAGACGATGCGCTTGGTTACGGGGCCATAAATGCAGCTCGTTGCGCTCTTTCTGTCGTTTTGCCTAGAATTAACGGACAAACCATAGGCAAGCATGAGGTCATTCATTGGATTATGAGATCTATATATATAAGGAACCCCCCAAAACCGAAATATAGTCGGTTCTGGGATGTTTCGATTGTCTTCAAGCTTTTCCGGGAATGGCCGGAAAACAAATTACTTTCTATCAAACAGTTAGGCTACAAGTTAGCAGTATTATTACTTTTAGTAACCGGACATAGAGGACAGACAATTGTGGCTCTCTCGTTACAGGGCCTCGACATCGATAATAATGAGGCTACGTTCGATTTGGACAAATTGCTCAAATCAAATAGGACAGGAGATCCCCTCTCCTCCATTCATTTAACTAGTTTCCCGCGTAATAGGAAATTATGTGTAGTTTCAGCCATTAAGGAGTATATATCCAAGACTAAGGGAATACGTAATTCCAGACAGCTTTTGGTGAGCTTTATCAAGCCACATAAAGCAATCTCAAGAGACACGCTCGCCAGATGGACGATTACAGTGCTCAAGTTGGCGGGCATAGACACGGGACGCTACGCTTCACACTCCACAAGGGGTGCCATGGTCTCGAAAGCAAGAGTGTTGGGAATCTCAGTGAGAAGAATCCTTGCACACGCCGGCTGGAAGACGGCCAAGTCGTTTGCAAAACATTACAACAAACGACTGGAAAAGAAAAGCGGGATTGCAAACCGCTTACTCACCAGCTAACAAGATTGGGTGAGATGTACAAAGTTTGTTTTATTATTGACACATTAAATTGTTAATCAGATAATTGGGGATAAAAATGAGGCTACGTAAAGGTCTCCCTCGGCCTCGAGTAGCCGAGGCTTAGTACCGAGGTAAAATAGTATAGTTATACGAATCTTACCTGGGTACAGATGATGGATAACTTTTGTTTTCCCGAGGTACAAGCCTCGGGTAGTCGTGGACTAGGGCCCACCCACCACGCCCTACCACGACTATTACTTTCGCTTGTGCCAAACGAAGACATCAGATTTCCATCATTAAGCTCATTTTTATCCTGAATAATTAGGTGAAGATTGCTGAACCCGGATGTTGCTTCCTTCTCCCTAGTCCACGACTACCCGAGGCTTGTACCTCGGGAAAACAAAAGTTATCCATCATCTGTACCCAGGTAAGATTCGTATAACTATACTATATCCAGTCAAATAATTATCTGTCCAAAAAAACAAGAAGTTTTTCTATATGAATACACCAAAAACCAGAAATCCCCAGTTTGACAAAAATTCATGTTCCGATCACCCGTGTGTCACCTTAATGGAGAAGGTAAATGCATAGACACATAACGAATTACCTAAATGAGCACCAAATCAAAAATAACAAACAAGGCGGGTTTAGAAAAAATCACTCAACAACTAAAACCATAGCTAAGTTAACTAATGACATTGCAAACAATATAAATCAAAAGAAAATGGTGGGGGCAGCATTCAAAGGCTTTAGCAAAGCCTCTGACACGGTGGACCACACCACATTAAAAAAACAAATTAACCCGAATGGGGATAATGGGGAAAACAGGAGACTGGGTAAGTGACTACCTGCTAAACCGGAAACAATGCACTATAGCGAATGGGGCAACATCGTGGGAAGAATACTTACACTACAGAGTATCACAGGGGTCCCTGTTGGGTCCCTCCTGTTCCTAATTTACATAAATGACCGTAATAATTGGTTAGAAACAGAACACCTGCTTTTATAGGCTAATCACACAGGGGTCTATGCGGCTAGAAAATCACCTGAGGAACTAGAAGCAACCCTAAATAAAACACTATTGAAGTTAAACGAATGGTGCCAAATAAAGAAAATAACAATAAATACAAATAAATCAAAAATGGTACTGTTTGGTACCAAAAACCTCAAGTTAAACTGCCAACTGGGGGATGGCCTACTCGAGTCAGTAGACAGCTATCGCTATCTAGGAGTGGACCTATACAGGCACCTCAATTAATATACCTGCATAACAAATACAATAAAGAAAGCTAATTATAAAATATGGCTACTAGCAAAACTAAGATACATGACAGAAAGCATGACAATAAAAATATATAAAGCTATGATCCTACCCTACTTTGACTACGGTGACGTCATCTACATGGGAGGGAATGCAAACCTGTTAAATAAATTACAAGTGCTACAGAACACAGAGCACTAAAGGTTTGCCTCCAGGTTCACAAAAGATTCCCAATGATGGAACTCAACATTAAATGCACCACAAAACTACTAACAAATAGAAGAGAACTACACCTCAAGCTACTTGGACATCACTACACAACACAACATGGTCTCACAGTGACTGCTGGTAGAAACACCAGACATACAGGCGCGCCAGTGCTGAAAGAAAACATAAGCACTAATAAAATACAAACAACCACCTCCAGTCAGAGTAATCAAGAAACTGGAGCTCTATAAACAATTCCTAAAAAAGAACAAATGAAAACCATACACCATCATATGGGCACCAAATAACACCTGACCTGGCGCAGTCAAGGCAAACTGTGAAAGAGCACACATGCCAAGGACAGGCCATGGAAGAGGGTGCACTTCAAACCTATAAAGACACAGCCATCTGGAGTACTGGGAGAGTCGGAAGAAATGAGGCCATAGTCCACCTTGGTATGTGTTCTGGCACAAATCACGAAAGCTACGGACAGACCAACCATGCTCACCGAACCCAACCTATAATACACTATGGCATGAGAAAATACCACAACCCGACGCCAGGTCACAGTCCCGAAGGGTACGGGTGTGTTCTGGCGCACCCGGGTACCAACCAGGGACAGATCACAGGTGAAAGGAAGGTAGTAAAATCACCGCAGCCGACCCACCTGGTCACAGTACCAAATAGTATGGATGTGTTCTGGCACATCTAGGCACTAACTAGGGACAGGGCACAAGTGAAAGGAAAGCTGCAAACAAAACAAACAAATTCTTGGAACCCGTCCTCATCCACAAGTCTATTACCATCTCACTAGATGTACATACTAGGCTACGTTATTAGTTATATGAAAGGAAGTTATACCCCCCCAAAAACACCCCAAAAACCAACATAGATACTAACTACTTGAATAAATGCTGGTGGATGTTCCGGATACCAACCCGGAACCCGGGCATACACCATAACATTCCTCACAGCTGTCCTGTGTTGAAAACAAGCACCCTCACGGGAGCTTACACACTATGGGCAGAATAAATACTGTATCAATTTAAAAAAATAAAAAGTAACTTTGTTTTATTTAATCATTATGCACAATTGTTCAAACTGTTAACTTAACAATAAAGACGAGACACGTTTCACAGTAGTGTGTGTTATTTAGCAGGGATGATATTTTTCGGTTTTTAAGCTGATTTCCGGGGTTTTTTCACAGCCTGAGCCATTTTTGATGTAGGTGTAAACGGAAATTTGCCGTCAGGATAATAATCTCGACTTGATTTCTGGGGGGGGGGGGGGTTCCTGAAACCACTATCATTCCTGTTATGGGTAGGGCGTTGGGTGGGGTAATATTTTTTACTTCCCATTTTCTTTTTAATGACATGTAACTTTGACTATTCAGGTAAAGAGCGTAAAGCCTGCCCTGAAACAACTACAACAGTCAATCCAGACAATCACATCCCTCCACACAGACGACGGTGAGTACTTAGTGTAAACCTAACATCCTACACATTGAGGTTCATTCACACATAGTAAGCAGTGCTTGCTAATTACTTTTTTCTTTAGCGAGAAAGATAGATTTAAAAAAATAATTTAAATTAAAACCAGTAGAAATCCCTAGTTTGCTTGCCGTTAACAACTTTTTTCTTTAATTTGTTTTAATTTTTTTAAAACAACTTATGTATTGTATAGCTAGTTTTAAATATCATTATTATTATCCGCTACACATTGTACCAGCAGGATATCATTTAACCATGGCATTTGAAGTTTCCCTTACACAGGGATGGTGCACAAAATACCAAGGAATCGGGATATTTATATGACAGCAATTGGTTAGTTGAAATGGCGTTCTTATATGACCTTAGATGTTGCTAGAACATAAAAACCCAAGCCAGAAAGAAATCGGAATATGTGATAATATAGTCGCAAGGAGAGTTGAAACCTGACTTCCGGTATTTTCACTGCGATTCCCTGGCAGTGCTAAATCCTATGCGTGAATATCTGCGTTTTCACGGAAATTCGTGGTGATTTTCCCGGAAGCCACTAGGTGGCGCCATGATGAGGGTCTTGATCTGATTTCCGCGTTTTTTGCCAGAGACCACTTTTATTCTTGCTTACAAGAATACTGCATTTAGATTTAATGGGAGGAAACAAAAAATTCTTATTGTGCTAGTTTCAATAACATTAATAAAAACATGTTCAAAGTTCCCCCCCCCCCCTCCCCACCTTTGCCAATTTGGATTTCCACTGCTGTGTATAACTTACAGCGTCATCAAAGGCCAGTTGCTCTCATACCATGTCTATGTGGTATGGGAGGTTAAAAAATCCCTTGGGTCGGTAAAAGTAGGCTCGGGCTTTCTATCGACAAACTGTCTAATGGTGAAAACAAGTCTATTCAGACTTATCCATGGTAGGCAGTATAAATCTTCAAGAGGGGGGGGGGGGGGGGGGGGGAATTGTGGCTAGTGTAGATAAGTCATCTCAAATGCACACGATTTTAACCAATTTCAATAGCGGACTCCACGTTGCTAAATTCATGCTGATGCTACTGTAACGGTCTTGTGTGTAGGTTTTTATTCATTTGTATTAAAGCTGCATAGTCCGATGAAGCATCAGCTTTTCAAAACCAAAGTAATTGTAGTAGTCTGAACATGAGCTCTACTATCACGCGGTAGCAGCGGAGACTACGACGCCACCAGCGCAGTACCACTACACTGCGCTAGGTGGCGGCACGGGTCACCACCGGTCAGACCCCAACTGGGCTGACCTCTACTGCGTGTGGTTGACCCACCCCCCCACACACACCTATAGAGTCGATGTGGGATCTGGCGAGTCAGGGGGCGGGTGAGACAACTACTGACGCCGCGGAGAGCAGAGGGTTCAATAAACCAAGAGTGAAGCGTACACTGAATTGAATCTTGGTGTTCTTCCGTGTGACTGCGTGTGAGTGGGAGAGTCGGAGGGCCGTGGGCCATTACATAATTATATACACTTGACTATACATATGTAACTTAGATATTGATGTATTTATTAGTCATTTGTTGCCACATAGAAGGGAATACTGAGACAATTTAATAGAACCTGTTATTGCTGAAGCCTATAGTGTCAGTTTTTTGGTGTGCTTGCCAAAACTAATTTTATCTGTTTGAATTTCGAATATCTCAAAATGTAGTCGTTTAAAATAAAAGTTACTTCATACTAAAATAAAGTAGATTATAACAAGCAATTTAATATATTTATCTCAGAAAAATGACCAAAATCTCAAATCCATCGGACTATGCAACTTTAATCTTAACACGGTTTAACATTGATTTCAGAAACCATTCAAACAGCGTCCAACAACCCAGGAGACCTGTTTCAATGGTTACCCAAGGAACACATGTGCGTCCTTGTATATTTGGTAAGTAGTACTTTATTATTCTTTAATCGCAAATCCTTCAAATATTTGAAAAAATAAAAGAATACGATTTTTCTTTGTGTAATTGTGTAACATAGGCTACGAAGCATACCAACAAACTATCTATCTCCTACTGAAATGCAGGCAATCAAATAACTTATCAGCAGCTACTGTTTGGTAAGACAACACCAGCACTACAGCTGGCCAGCATTGAAAACAAGCCTGGGTACCCGGGCTTACATGCTATGGACAGTATAAATAGAGCCTCAATAAAAAAATATTTAAATTAAAAAATTTAAAAGCATTAGAGTCCTCAAATAACTCAGAATTTAAGCAATATTGTTATAATACTAATAATGTATAATATATTATGTGGTTATTATTTATTTACGGAAATATTGTATCCTAGTTAGTTGCTGGGTTGTAATTAAGATAGAGATGGCATTGTGGTCACTGTAGTGAAATGCGCGCCATGTATGTATGGGTTTGCTTGGACTATGGGATAAATATTATTGTGAATTGCAGGATCTGTACTGTGCCTCAAAAGACTTGAAAAGTCTTTAACTTCATTTTCCCCATTTCAAGGCCTTGAAAAGCCTTGAATTTAATCTATTTTGGGTAATTAGTCTTCAAGATCCTTGAATTTCATTATACTGTCCAAACTGATTTAAATTAGTCCGAAATCACCATTTGTCATTGTTGTTTTTCCCACTGAAAATAGTCTTCTTTATCAAAAACGACCTTGAAATAGCCTTGAATTCCATATTTCACGTGTGTGTGGACCCTGAGAAAAGCTAAATCCGGTTGCGCCCTGACTGTAATGATTGCGCTGTGAATGTGTCTGCAGGTGACGGTGATGTACTCCCTGCAGGGAGGCTACATGGACAAAGCCCAGAAGTACACAGACAAGGCTCTCATGCAAATTGAGAAGTTAAAAAGTAAGCCCATTTAGTTGTACAACAAAGCACACACTCATTTAATTGATATTTTATCTGATGTAAAATGCAGGGATTTCTGCGATTTTTTTTTATATTTACCGATTAACGTTAAAGTTGCATAGTCCGATGGTTTTGCGTTTCTGTCATTTTCTGAGATAAATATATTCGGGATGGCCGAATGAGTTGAGCATTCGTCTTCTGTTTTGGTAGATCGGATTCGAACCCATGTGTTTGAATCTTGGTCGAGTCAAACCATTGTCTTAAAAACTGATACTTGTCGCTTCCTAGGCAGGTCTTCGGCATTATTAGGATAGGGCAATGACTGGTTGGCTCAGTGTCAGGATAATGTGACTGAATGGGATTTCAGGTCATGGTGCTGCGGCCTGGTCTCCCAGTGGAGCAGCCCTATCAAGTCGCCATGAGTGTGTGCTGTCACTAAGTCGGTACCCATCCTGATATGACCTTAGATGTTGCCAGGATGTAAGACTCCAACAAATATACCAAGGATGGGTGATTTTCCGCGGAGACGCAAGATAGGCTTAGCACTGAAGTTAGGCTTAACACTGAAAGAATGTCCGAAGTTAGATTTTGTACAATATTCTCCAAGCACAATCCCAGGCCATTCTATTAAACACAGACTGCTTGGAGACCTGCTGGCAGTTTTAATGTACCCTATAACACTCTTCTTTCTCCGCAGTGGTTGACAATCATCCACTGCTCCATCAGTTCCAACTTATGCTTCTCGAGCACATAGTCATGTGTCGACTCATCATGGGGAACAAAACAATGGCCATCCAAGAAGTAAGTCATAAACTAATAAAGATTATTTCATTTTTAATGGTTCATATAGCGTGTGAGGTCTACTTTAAGTTTAACTTAATACTTAGTTATAGAAAAAAGAAAAGGTTAGTGGAACATTCATAATGTGATTTAATATAACATCTGTGTCTTCTTGTATATATGTATGGCACCTTGATCAGTGCGAAAACGTCAAATTACTAAACATTACTGTCTAGTAATGTGTTAATCATGCAGTTACACCCCCACCCCCCCCCCCCCCCCCCCCAGTTGTTTCGACGGATCTAGGATGACAAATTTCTTGAGGCAAACAAATATTCCTTATTTAGAAATGTGTCTGACGTGATTCCCATCCATATTCTACATAGTTTCTTATGCAGGCTTATGCTCAAGAGCGTTCTTTAAGAAACATTGAGGTGTCTCAATTTGTAATTGTAATCTAGTCTCGGGTAATACTAATAAACATTTCTCAATTGAAATCAAGATAATAGGCGGCCCATTCTTAATCTGTTGGGAGCATATGTAATTGATACACAGTAATTAAGTGTCAGAGAATCAACATGCAGGGTATGTATGGGGCCTAAAAAGTCTTGAAAATACTTGAACTTCATTTGCCCCGTTTCAAGGTCTCGAAAAGCCTTGAATTTAACCTGTTTTGGGTAATTAGTCTTGAAAAGCCTTGAATTCCATTAAACTGTCCCCACTGATCTAAATTAGTCCAAAATCGCCATTTTGATTTCATGCTAAACATGTAGTGCCATTGAATGTGTCTGCATATCAACTATTAGCGAGGAGTGTTCACTGAAACCGGTCTGTTCTGATTTTCAGATATTTCAGGCATGTAGTGTCTGCCAACAACAACCGCAGTTATTTCAAACACACGGAGCTCAAATACACACATTACTGGTAAGTCTCTTCTCCCTGTTCACTCATCATACAGTGAAACCCCGTTGTATAATGCGATCGTTGGGGGAACCAGACGGGATGGCCGAATGAGTTAGAGCGTCCGTCTCCCTTGCTGGTAGATCCTGGGGTCGTGGGTTCGAACCCGGGTCGAGTCAAACCAATGACTTAAAAGTTGATACTTGTTGCTTCCTAGCCAGGCGCTCGGCATTATTAGGACAGGGTAAGGACTGGTGTGCTCAGTGTCAGGATAATGTGATTGAGTGGGATACCAGGTCATGGTGCCGGTGGCATGGTTTCCCAGTGGGACAGCACTATAAAGTCACCATGAGTGCGCACTGTCACATGTCGGTGCCCGTCCTGATATGACCTTAGATGTTGCTAAGACGTAAAACAACAAACAAACAAACGATCGTTGGGGTGCATACTACGTCATCATGAAAACAGCGGGGTCGCATTAAATTGGGGTTTGGTTACTGAATTACCTTTGAATTAAAGAATTCTGGGTCCAGTGAATCATCGCGTTATATCCGAATTTGCGTTAATTTGGGGTGCAATATAACAGGGTTTCACTGTATTTGTATTTAATCTCGGAGAATTTTTACATCATATTTAACATCACACTACAAAAGTCAGCTTTGTTCTAACATTGTTTCATTCAACTAGCTAACTAGTGACATTGCATTTGAGCAGATATTGTAAACATTAAATGTGAGTTATTTTCCAGGGCTTATATGCCATGTCGATGAACTGTATGGAGGCAGCAGAGGGACAGTTCAAGAGAGCCTTGTCGGTGAGTGTGCTTTAAATTTCTGTAGATATTTGTATTGTTATAACTAACGTAAGCATTATCAACGAGAGGCCTGCCACCTCAAGGTAGCTGAATACAGATGTAATCTCAGCTGAGTATTTTGGATAGGATGCTTGTCTCAGAATGCCAGAAATGTGGGTTCATGTCTGTTGCTTTTGGTAGGGTTTTAAAAAAAAAAAAAAAATTTAAAGGAAACCTGAGCCTACATTTCTGATTAACAAACACAGCAGTCGACGTTTTAATTTGCATGTGCAACTTTAGGACTATTCGCTATTTTTGTCGAGGCGATGTCTAGTACAACCGTCGTCATAACCGTGTCAGTGACGGGTGCGGTGGCCTAATCGGTAGAGGGCGGGCCTCGCCTGCGGAAGGTAGGGAGTTTGGTTCCCGGTTGAATCAAACCAATGACTTATAAAATTGGTACTTGTCGCTTCCTTGCCTGGTGCTCAGCATTAATAGGATAGGGCAAGGACTGGTTAGCTCAGTGTCAGGATAATGTGACTGAGTGGGATATTGGTTCATGGTGCCGGCAGCCTGATTTCCCAGTAGAGAAGCACTATGAAGTCACCACGAGTGTGCACTGTCACAAGTCGGTGCCCATCCTGATATGACCTTAGATGTTGCTAAGATGTAAAACAACAAACAAACCGTGTCAGTGTCTAATTGTGCTTATTTGGAGCAATTTAACCAGTTGTATGTTTGGTGTGTGTTTTATTTAGATGGTGAGCGTTCGGGTACCGTGCAACTCAGAACAAGACCTGAACACATTCATCAACCTCAACCTGGCCATTGTGTATCTACGCACGAACCGTCAACAAGACCTGGTTCTACTCCTCGAGCGGGTCGAACCAGACCGCATCGGACTGTGAGTCTAATTGTTTATCCACACGTAGAGTAATGTTGGCAATCTGTGTTAACCGCCACTTTAACAGTTATGCCATTTTAGACAGTGCTTGGTTATTGAGCTGCATGTGTAATGTTGGGAATCTAGCCATGATACTATTTGTGTCATTTGAACAGTGTCAAATTATCAAACTCAATGTGTAGAATCTAGCCATGATATAATATGGGAAGAATCTAGCCATGTCATTTGGATGGTGTCAAATTATCAAACTTGTTGTGTAGAATCTATCCATGATATAATATCCATGCCATTTGGATGGTATCAAATTATCAAACTTGATGTGTAGAATCTATCGATGATATAATATCCATGCCATTTGAATGTGTCAAATTATCAAACTATGTGTAGAATCTATCCATGATATAATATCCATGCCATTTGGATGTGTCAAATTATCAAACTTGATGTGTAGAATCTATCGATGATATAATATCCATGCCATTTGGATGTGAAAAATTATCAAACTATGTGTAGAATAATGGGAAGAATCTAGCCATGGTATAATATCCATGTCATTTGCATGTGTCAAATTATCAAACTTGATGTGTAGAATCTATCCATGATATAATATCCATGCCATTTGGATGGTGTCAAATTATCAAACTTGATGTGTAGAATCTATCCATGATATAATATCCATGTCATTTGGATGTGTCAAATTATCAAACTATGTGTAGAATAATGGGAAGAATCTAGCCATGATATAATATCCATGTCATTTGGATGTGTCAAATTATCAAACTCTGTGTAGAATAATGGGAAAAATGTAGCCATGGTATAATATCCATGTCATTTGGATGTGTCAAATTATCAAACTGAATGTGTAGAGTAATAGGGAGAATCTTGCTATGATAATATCCGTGTCATTTGGACCGTTTCATCATAACTCGGGGTATATAATCTGATGAAATGCATCATTAGAAGAAAATCAATTATTGCGATATGCCAGAGGGAAATAGGTTTTACTACAAAGTGCAATATACGCTAATTGCAGTTAAGTTACGGATTTAAGTGGATTTGGATGAGAACATAGTCATAAATAATATAAGACGTACTGGAACACAATATTTTACTTTATTTTGTTCTAATAGGACATAAAATAGAACGTGTTAAATTATTGAAAATAACTTGTCGTTACTTGCAGTCCCGAAGACAGAGAAGAGAAAGCACGGTAAGCATGTAATTTTCAGGCACTCTATATGTTCTAAGAAAAATATTTATTCTGTTTTGAAGTTAACGCTTACACTATGCAGGCAATTTACATTATTCTTTTGATAAATAATTAAATGTGGGAATTAAAAATATCTGAAAATACCTTAGACATAATTCAGTCACCATACAAAAATAGAATCAATATATGATATATATGATGCCATAGGTGCTCCAATATAGCACAGTTTGTGGAAATGGAAGGTCGGGAGTTCGAATCCCAGTCGAGTCAAAGCAATGACATATCAAATTGATATTTTGTCGCTACATAGCCTGGCACTCGCCATTAATAGGATAGGACAAGGACTGGTTAGCAGAGTGTGAGGATAATGTGACTCGGGTACTGGTGCCGGCGGCCTGGTCTCCCAGTGGGGCAGCACTATAAAGTCGCCGTGAATGCGCACTGTCACAAGTCAGTTCCCATCCTGTTATGACCTTAGATGTTGCCCGGATGTAAAACTCAAGCAAACAAACCAATTTGTTGAGAAGTAGTGACGTTATTTAGAAGTTGTGAACATCCCCAGTGGCTACTTCTCATATGGTGTTGACTAATATTCTCATCGCTCACCTTAGCTAACCCTGTGTTTATGTTTTACCTGCAGGTTTCACAGTTTACGGGCATCAGCCTTCTACGTGAAGGGTTTGCAGTCCTTTTTCCAAGCACGGTATCATGAGGCAAAGTAAGTCTATATAATACAGGCTTCCCGTGTGGAAGATCGGGAGTTCAAATCCCAGCCGAGTCAAACCAATTACCAGGGATGAAAGATCTCCGCGATTTCGCGGATTTCCGCGATTTTTCCTGTAGCTATAAGTGTATACTAATACGTTGCACCCTTCCTGATATGACCTTAGATGTTGCCAGGATGTAAAACTCCAACAACCAACCAACCAATACGTTATTTCACGCTGCAGCACCATCAGCATATACTAATATGTGGTACAAATGCCGCAGCACGAGCAGCATATACTACTACCACGTGCATCTAACGCCGCAGCATATACCGATATGTGGTGGAAACGCCGCAGCACTAGCAGCGTATACTACTAATACATGCTTCAAATGGCGCAGCACTATCAGCGTATACCAATATCTATGAAATCCGACTTCCGGGAATTTTCAGCGATTCCCTGACAATGCTAAGCCTATGGCAGAATATCAGCATTTCCGCTTTTTTTTACCGGAGACCACTTTCATCCCTGAATTACTTAAAAATTTATACTTGTCACTTCCTAGCCAGGTGCTTGGCATTATTAGGATAGCCAAGGTTTGGTTGGCTCAGTGTCAGGATAATGTGACTGAGTGGGATATCAGGTCATGGTGCTGACGGCCTGGTCTCCTAATGGGGTAGCATTATAAAGTCGCCATGAGTGCACACTGTCACAAGTCGGTATCCGTCCTGATATGACCTTAGCTGTTGCCAGGACGTAAAACTCCAACAACGAGCCAAACAATCTTTTTTTTGCTTCCATGTAAATTGAGAGTAGTGGAAATCGGTGGCATGGATGTGGAGTGGTTATGGGTACAAGTGGTTTTATTGTTCCCTAGAACCAAGAACTTTGAGGGAAAGCACTGATTAATGTTCAATAAAAAAATAAGTACAGTTGGAACTAAAATATCCACGTTATACTTTACTTATGTGTCCACAAACAACCTGCATGACGAGTCCTTATTTCTGTAAACAAAACAATACTTATGTCAATAAATGAAAAATACCCCATTGAATTTTCAGGAAATACTTACGAGAGACATTAAAGATGGCAAATGCGGAAGACTTGAATCGGCTTACATCTTGTTCGCTCGTATTGTTGGGCCATATTTTCCTGTCGTTAGGGAACAGTCAGGTAGGTTCATGACATCTTTCTTGCTATGAATATGGCTGTTGCAGAGATTTTGTAGGCCAGTCCTGATGTGACCTTAGATGTTGCTAGGACGTAAAACAACAAACAAACAAGCAGATTTTGTAGGAAGACTCCCGATTTTGGCTACTGTCTTCCGATATTACGATTTCATGTGCAAATCTCCTGATTTTCACTTACTTGTGTGTGTGTTTTGTGTGAGTGTGTGTGTCGCCTTTGTACCAAATATATGGAATAAATTATGTGAAAGGTTATATGTTGAAGTGCATTGAAATTTGTATTTTTATTGATCAGAATTCGCACAATTTGAAAACTATTCATGGATTTCTTCTTTTTGTAAGCCTTAGACCTCTCCTGCTGACCGCAAACCCAATAGCGATCAGCAACATCTTTGTACTGATTATAACATTGCTGCTCTCATCAATAGGAAGCGTTGAACCTGGTGACACCAGCCATGCAACTTGCCAGCAAAATACCCGATGTGCACGTCCAGCTGTGGGCCTCGGCGCTTCTTAAAGGTATGTCAGCACTGTTACCGTCTGAACTCCAACTGCAATGTTCACACAGTATGGTAGATATGTTAGCCCTGTTACCCTCTGAACTCCGACTGCAATGTTCACACAGTATGGTAGCTATGTCAGCCCAGTTACCATTTGAACTACTGCTGCAATGTTCACACAGGTTTGTAGATATGTTGGCCCTATATTACCATCTGAACTCATATGGTCAGGGATGAAAGATCTCCGCGATTTCGCGGATTTCTGGGATTTTTCCTGTAGCTTTGAGTGTATACTAATACATTGTGCCCGTCCTGATATGACCTTAGATGTTGCCAGGACGTAAAACTCCAACACCCAACCTACCAATACGTTATTTTATTAATATGTGGTGCAAACGCCGCAGCACTAGCAGCGTATACTAGTCAACCTATATTGGTTCTCACAGTCAACACCAGGTGGCAGCACCACACTATATGCTTCTATCGCCGCAGCACTATCAGCGTATACCGATATGTGGTGGAAACGCCGCAGCACTAGCAGCGTATACTACCAATACATGCTTCAAACTGCGCAGCACTATCAGCGTATACCAATATTTATGAAACCTGACTTCCGGGAATTTTCAGGGATTCCCTGACAATGCTAAGCCTATGGGAGAATATCAGCATTTCCGCTTTTTTTCCCCGGAGACCACTTTCATCCCTGTATGGTAATGTTCACATGGTCTTTTAGGTACATCGGCCCTGTGTTACCTACCATCTGAACTCATATTGCAATGTTCACACGATCTCTTGTTACCGTCTGAACTCAGTCATACTGCAATGTTCACACAGTATTGTAGATATGTCAGCCCTGTTACTGTCTGAACTCATATTACAATGTTCACATGGTCTTATAGGTATATTGGCCCTGTGTTACTGCTGAACTCATTGCAATGTTCACATAGTCTTGTAGGTGCAATGTTCACACGGTGAATTGGAAGGGTCTTAGATTATGTTGTTGAAAATAGGGATGAAAGAGCTCCACAATTTTAATATGCGATTTGTGTTTCTACAAATATCTTAAAACATAAACATGCAATCTAATTCTATGTATTTTATCCATCTACTAACTAATATCAACACTAAATTATAGTACAAACTGACCGCACTTGTATGGCTAGCGTTGCTGTTTGTCTCCTGTAGATTTGTACCGGTTGTGTGGCGACGCAGCTGGTGAGGCGGAGGGATTCCGGCTCCATGAAACCTTCTCACAGTCTTTACTAAAGGACCATTTCCAGTCGTCACAACAAGCAGAACACAAACTCATTTTTGTAAGTACAGTGTGATCTGCTCTCGACATGTTATTTCATGTTCACCATGGGCTCTTTATTTCTGGTTGAGTCAAACCAATGACTGAAACATTTATATCTGTCGCTTCCTAGCCAGGCGCTTGGCATTGTTAGGATAGGGAAAGTACTGGTTGGCTCAGTGTCAGGATAATGTGACTGAGTGAGATATCAAGTCATGGTGCTGGTGGCCTGGTCTCCAAGTGGGGCAGCACTATAAAGTCACAATGAGTGTGCACTGTCACAAGTCGATACCCATTCTGATATGACTTTAGATGTTGCCAGGACATAAAACTCCATCAACCAACCAACCAACTGTTTAAGTAATATGTAACAGTGTGCGAGTGCAATGTGATCCCGTCTTGACACAGTATTTCACATGAAGCATGGCTCTTTATTCACTATTAAAATAGTGTGGAAGTACAATATGATCCCGTTTCAACACAATATTTTACACGAAGCATGGCTCTTTATTCACTGTTAAAATAATATGTAATTGTGTGCGAGTACAATGTGTTCCCGCTCGATGCAATATGTCACATGAAGCATACTCTTATTTCACTGTTAAAATAATATGTAATAGTGTGCGAGTACAATGTGTTCCTGCTCGATACAATATTTCACATGAAGCATACTCTATTTTCACTGTTAAAATAATATGTAATAGTGTGCGAGTACAATGTGTTCCCGCTCGATACAATATTTCACATGAAGCATACTCTTATTTAACTGTTAAAATAATATGTAATAGTGTGCGAGTACAATGTGTTCCCTCTCGATACAATATTTCACATGAAGCATACTCTTATTTAACTGTTAAAATAATATGTAATAGTGTGCGAGTACAATGTGTTCCCTCTCGATACAATATTTCACATGAAGCATACTCTATTTTCACTGTTAAAATAATATGTAATAGTGTGCGAGTACAATGTGTTCCCGCTCGATACAATATTTCACATGAAGCATACTCTTTTTTCACTGTTAAAATAATATGTAATAGTGTGCGAGTACAATGTGTTCCCGCTCGATACAATATTTCACATGAAGCATACTCTTTTTTCACTGTTAAAATAATATGTAATAGTGTGCGAGTACAATGTGTTTGTTCTTGACACAGTATTTCACATGAAACATAGCTCTTTATTCCCTGTTAAATTGACATGAAATAGTGTGCAAATACGATGTGTTCCTTCTCGACTCAGTCTTTAACATGAAGCATGGGCTTATTTTCCCGTTAATGTAGTATTGTAGTAGTTTGTACTGACCTCTCAGGCAAGAAGCCGAATAGACAGGTAGGTGTGGATAGGGTGATTGCATCAGAGAGCCTAGGTAGTGTAATGGTTAGCACGATAGCCCTGGAATGCCAAGAGGTGTGGGTTCGAATCCTAGTCATGGGGGTAATATTTCCCATTTTCCTGCTCCCCTCCTCTCCCCCCCCCCCCCCCCCCCGACGACAGTATGTAATAGTGTACAAGTACAGTGTGTTCCCTCTAGACTCAGTATTTCACATGAAGCAGGGGCTCATGAAATTCATCCCATTGTTTATCCGATGCGTGTAGATTTGATGAAAACCTATATTTTTCATTTGACAAATGAGCACATGCACAAAACCCCGTAAGCATCAATTCAAAAATTGAAATACTTTCTAGTGAAACCCTCAAAATGTTATTTTTTTACGTTACTATTTTTTTTGTTCATTGCTCCATAACCATTTCATCACAAGCAAAGTGGAATTAGCCAGATTTAAAATTACCTTCATGTAAAAAAATCTTTTGTTTTAATTAAGTTTTTGGATTGGCGTTTATGCGGTTTTACGCCTGAACTCTTCAAATAGAGATGCATGCATAACCCTTTTAAGGCCCTCTTTTGTTCTGATAGTATACTTTGGTGCATCAGTCCGCATGTGTTGTTACGTTGCTAATGGAAAATACTGTTGTCTGTTTCAGTGGACGGAGGGTCCATGTCCGTTCCACTTGGCCACTTCCTCCACAATTAACACCACGGGGTTGCTATAGTTACGGGCCTCTTCCTCATCAATCCAAGCAGCGACACTGGAACGTGTGTTCGGCAGCGGCAGTGCTCCGGCTGTGTGTGAGCCGCACGGTGTGCGACAGGCCCGCAAGCGTGCCAGCCCAACTCGCTGTCAGAAGACTGGGTGTTTGAGAAGCCGCCCCAGTTCTCGCCTGGCTGGTCATCCGAAGTCGGCCACGGCACGCCTGTGGTTGCCAGCGAAGCCTGTCATTGTGAGCACCGTGTCACCATGGCAACGCACCACAGCCAGCAAAACCGTTGTCATGGCAGCATAACCTGGTGCTTTCTCTTCGACATGTGGGAGCCATTCGTAATTGAAGCCGCTGTAGCAAAGGTGGCGGCGGTGGCATCGGTTGTCTCTTGACTGTATGCAATTCACTAACAGTTAATGTATCTACTGTTTTATTGGGTGGGGGTAGTGTGTTGAACATTTGCCGTCGTTGGTCATGAGACTGGTTAAAGCTTCCCGAACAGCAAATCGTACATACATACATACATACATACATACATACATACATACATACATACATACATACATACATACATACATACATACATACATACATACATACATACATACATACATCACATACATACATACATACATACATACATACATACATACATACATACATACATACATACATACATGCATACATGCATGCATGCATGCATGCATGCATACATGCATACATACATACATACATACATGCACACACACACATACATATATACACACAGATATGCATACATACATGTGGACAGATACATGTACAGACATATATGTACACACATCCATGCAGACACGTACATACGTATACATACGTACACAGATGCATACATACATGCTGACAGACACATACAGACTGATATGTACATACACACACAAACATACATGCACACAGACGCATACATACATACATACATACATACATACATACATACATACATACATACATACATACATACATACATACATACATACATACATGTATACATACATACATACATATACACACACAAACACACAGACGTATGCACATGCGCACACCTCTTAACCTATATCATTGGGCACACAATCCAGCAAATGACTATTTTTATATGTACATTATGTTTTTTGTGAACTGGATTCACGGGGACAAGGTGCAGCTGGGGTATCTAAGATGATGTACAAAGTCGTTGTAACAATACAGTTTGTACACAGGTAGTAGTAGGGCCTGCGAGCCCCCCGGGCGTGGTAGTGTTGATTTTGACCGCCCGTGGCGCCGTGCGGGCTGACGTAGTAGCCTGTAAAGTTGCCTTCTGTTAGACTTTGCTTCGCTACTTTGCTTTTTCTGTTGGACCTAAGGATTTAAACAAAAAAAAATTACGTTGACCTTCATTTGTGTTTTAAATCCCGAAACCAAACAAACAAAAACTAAATACGCACAACACAAGTTTTCAACTCTTTAAAAGTAGAGCTGTGAATAGGGTGGCCCCTCACATGAGAGATTCTTGCTGGGTTTTGGGGAGAGGAAACGATATTTGTTGTTTTTACAGCCTGCTTTGCTACTACTAATAATAATAATGTGAGGAATTTGACTGAAATAATGTAACGATGTGGACTTCTTACTTTTAATTAAGAAAATTCAATCCATGGAAAATTAAGCACGTTTGGTCGCACATGACTTGCGCGGCTCTTATTAATTTTAGTCTAAAGTTCATTGTTTTCTTTGGAATATCTGTAATAACAAATTCTATGAATAAGATATGGTCAGTAGTATTTAGGTAATGCCCTTTGGGAAAGGCCGTTCAGGTAAAGGAGACCAGCTGAAAAAAATGAAGCAATCATGCAATACCTAGTAGTGAAGTGTTAGGCCGTGTATCCATAGACTGTTCCCTTGTGGCGTGTTCCCTTATTCCGTGTTCACTTGTGACTTTGTGACGTGCCACACAGACAATGAACCTGTGTTTTGCTTAGTGGCCGTTCCCATCGGTTGGCCCCAGGGACCGTATGGCCTTGTGCAGGGAACATAGGGAATGAACGTGTTCATTGTGTGGCACGTCACAAGGTCACAAGTAAACACGGAACAAGGGAACATGCCACACAAGGGAACAGTCTACGGATAGACAGTCTTAGGTTACATGTTAAGTTTGTGGCGAGCCTTTTAATGATGTCCCTGTGAAAATGGCATGCCCGTGTGAACTGGGCTGAGATAATACCGTTTTGTTGCCCTATTACCGTTCATATCAGACATTTTCACGGAAAAAAAACCAATGGAAGTGCCTATCTACATGTTGAGTAATTTCTCCTTTTTTTCTTCCATCCGTTTTGTTATTTTTTTTTTTTTTATAGGTGGGTTGTAACTAGAGGGCTTGCTATTTTTTAAATGGTTGTTAATATAGCTCACAATTTGCAGAACTGTGGAAAAACTTGGTGAATAACACCCACAGAGGGGCTTGTTTTTCTTTTAATTAGTTTTTTTGTTTTGCATTTTTAGATTTTGGGGCGGGTTTAATTCTGCAGCCAATTAAACTATGTCCATCAATTTGCCATTAAAAGAGTATTTTATCTAGGGTACTCAGGTCCTCGATTGAAATATTAGCATCTGTGATGTATGCTTTGATTTATGAAGATAATGCACCAAATTCGGGAAAATTTGACAACTTGGGTTGGTTGGTTGGTCGTTGGAGTTTTACATCCTTGCACCATCTAAGGTCATATCAGGACGGGTACCGACTTGTGTCAGTGTGCACTTATGGTGACTATAGTGCTGCCCCATGGGGAGACCAGGCCGTCAGCACCATGACCTGATATCCCACTCAGTCACATTATCCTTGACACTGATCCAACCGGTCCTTGCCCTATCCCAATAATGCAGAGCGCCTGGCTAGGAAGCGACAAGTCTCAATTTCTAAGTCATTGGTTTGACTACACCAGGGTTCGAACCCCACGATCTACCAAAACGGGAGGCGTACGCTCAACTCATTCACCCATTCCGTCTGGTGACAACTTTGGGTAATTTGTCCAAAAAGAAAGGGGTTTGGGGGAGAGATGGGGTGGGGGGGGGGGGGGAAGCACCCAAATATTGTTGTGGCAAGTATGCCCCCTTTACACCTATGTGTGAATGCTTATGGAACACCCATCATAGGACGTAAGCCATGGCATATTAAATTGCTTTAGTTTGGTGAGTAGAAAAATGGATGCAGCCACTCTGTTTTCAATTGTTGATATGTGTCCTAGTCTGGTATTAACTCAGCTGTTCAATTGCAAAAGGCAGCTTGTTATTTAGAATTGTGAAGGTGGGGTTACAAAAGATGCTTATTTATTATATGGCATTTATTATGTGACTGGCTGAAATGTCCAGCTCTTTGACAATGAGGTAACTTTAGATGTACCGTATTCTCATGTGTTAACGCCCACCCCCCCACTTGGCCAATATTTTGTAGACGCCCACCCCTTAAACGCCCATGTGTGGGTAGATGCCCACCCCCCACTTCAGTGATTTGCCAATTTAAACACCCAGGGTGTTAACCCATGAGAATACGGTATTTCAACGTATAAGAACAAGAAGCGTTATTGTTGTAAGATGGGGACATTTTGCAAGCAGTCCTGTAAATACAAGGAGTTGCGAGTGGAACCTCGTTTCCCAGTGGTCACCCTGTGTTTAGTAGACAATGCGCAATCTGTCGACAACGTCCATTTTTATTTAGTTTTCATTCCAGATCTTTGCAAGGATGTAAATATAGAAACCTACTTAATTAAACCTGCCCGCTCGTTTTCTCGTTTAACCCGTTGTGGGTTTTTCTCCAGTTTTTCTTTGTTTGCTTGTTTGTTTTCTTTTTTTATCTACAAATGGGAAGGTGTTATTATGCATAAGTTTGCTAGGGAGACATGTAAAATAAAACTAAGTAATAGTTAATATCGCGACACCCGCCACCACCCCCGCAAAAAAAATATATATATATATATTTTATTTTTTTTACGGAAGGTTAGAGCCACCAATCAGTTGTCGTAGTTACAGAGTGGGGTTCTCATCAGAAGTCGTCATCACCCATCGTGTTGTAAATAAATCTCATTGTAGCGCATCAACAATTCATGTCAGCCATGCACCTGTAAGCACTGCCATCTATTTTGCCGCCTGTGGCCCTGCGTGTAGCCGCCTGGTCAGCGGTCTGTCCCCCTCTCTGCGGCCTCCCCACACCGTCCGCGTAACCTTAACTCACCACACTAAAAGCTGCGGAGTCTGATGAAGCATCAAATTTTCAAAACCAAAGCAATTATCTAGATTTTATTGTGCATAACTAACGTAGATACTGAAGCATTTGTTGCCAGATAGAAGGGCGTACTGAGTCAATTTAATAGAACCTGTTACTGCAGAAGCTTATTGGTTTTGACATGCTTGCCAAAATTAATGTGTCATGTTTGCACTTCAAATATCTCCAAAGTTAGCCATTTAAAATCAAAGTTACCACAAACTCTAAGTAAGGTAGATTATAACAATCAATTTAATATATTTATCATTGGACTATGCACCTTTTAGAGTTGCATAGTCCGCTGGTTTTGAATTTCTGTCGTTTTTATAAAATGAATGTATTAGGTTGATCATGATAATCTACCCTACGTTAGTTTGAAGTAGCCTTGAATTTAAATGGCTAACTTTAGAGATATTGGAAGTGCAAACATGACAAATTAATGTTGGTAAGCACGCCAAACCTCTGCCATCATAGGCTTCTGCACTGACAGGTTCTATTAAATTGCCTCAGTATTCCCTTCTATGTGGTGACAAATGCTTAATAAATTCATCAATACCCAAGTTAGATATGTAGAATCAAATCTAGGTCATTGCCTTGGCTTTGAAAATTTGATGTTTTCATCGGACTACGTAGTTTTAAAGAAATCGCCTTTACCGAGGTAAAGTGGTATGGTTATACAAGTCTTAGCTGGGTATACCTGAACGAGAACTGTTGTTTTACAGGGATCTTAGCTTCGGATAGTCGTTGGACAGAGCCCACCCGCTCGCCCCCATTCCCAGTATTATATGGTCTACAACTCAACTTATGGGGCATTACCAAGACATTGATTAAAACAGGAATAAGATTTAGTACATTTTTAACCCAATAACTATCTGAAGAATTGCTTGACCTGGATATACTTCCCTCTTCGCTTCTCCCCCTCTGTTCCCTGCCCCTCTCTCCTCCCTCCCCCTCTCTCCTCCCTCCCCCTCTCTCCTCCCTCACCCTCTCTCCCTCACCCTCGCTCCTCCCTCAACCTTTCTCCTCCCTCACCCTTTCTCCTCCCTCACCCTTTCTCCTCCCTCACCCTTTCTCCTCCCTCACCCTCTCTCCTCCCTCACCCTTTCTCCTCCTTCACCCTCTCTCCTCCCTCACCCTCTCCCCTCCCTCACCCTCTCCCCTCCCTCACCCTCTCTCCTCCCTCGCCCTCTCCCCTCCCTCATCCTCTCCCCTCCCTCACCCTCTCCCCCCCCCCCCCACCCTCTCTCACCCTTTCTCCTCCTTCACCCTTTCTCCTCCCTCACCCTTTCTCCTCCCTCATCCTTTCTCCTCCCTCATCCTTTCTCCTCCCTCACCCTTTCTCCTCCCTCTCCTCCCTCACCCTCCCTCCTCCCTCACCATTTCTCCTCCCTCACCATTTCTCCTCCCTCACCCTCTCTCCTCCCTCACCCTCTCCTCCCTCCTCCCTCACCCTCCCTCCTCCTTTCTCCTCCCTCAACCTTTCCTCCTCCCTCACCCTCTCTCTCCCGTTCCCTCCATGTCTCACGGCTATCTGAGGCTAAGACCTTGCTAAAACAAGTTACCCAGGTATACATACAAACGTACATATTATAATGCTCGTTTTACTTAATTGCATTGGTCCGACTGGTTTCCAACAAGGAAATTTATGAAAATCCTCTAGACATTAAAAAAAAAATATATATCAAACAAAAAAGATCATGTTAATAATGACTCGTGTAAAGAAATGTGTATATAATATGGCGAGATGCCTATTCTAGGTTTGCTCCCAGTCTCTTGTTTGCACTTGGGGCTGCGTCCTCATTTATACTTTCAGTGTACAGATAATCCTAGTACATCTCCGCCTGTGCTATATTTCTTTAGCATTTCATCGGCATTCGTTTATCTAGTACTTATATTGTTGTTATGGTTTCTTCTTTTTTTTCCCCTCTTCTATTTATATCTTATTTGTTCTGTAAATAGTTTAATCAAGATTGACTATTTTAATGCTAGTAGGTCAATTTTTACTTCTTCATGGTTTATTGGGCACTTTTATGTGTAAATTGTTTCTTGCAGTGCATGTTAGACCGATTTAATATAATTTAACTTCCTTCCTTGCTAAATCCATCATTTTGAACATCATAATTAAATTGGATCAACCAGACGATATTTCCAATGTGTCCTCTACAGATTTGTCCACTTTATGTATAAAACAGGCCGAGTCTCAAATAAATCCTTATAGAAACATTAGCCTGATTGAACTAACTTATCTATGATAAGCAAATTAATTAAAGAAAAGTAAAGCTTGTTTTTATTTAACAACGCCTCTAGAGCACATTGATTTTTGTGTCGTCAAACATGTGGTCATTCAGACATTTCTTTGCAGGAAACGCGCTGCCGCCAAATAGGCTACTCTTTCTGATAAGCAGCAAGGGGTCTTTTATATGCACTTCCCCAGTTGAACCAGTTGTGGACCACTAGTTGAATTAAAGAAGTAAAAAGCTCAATACAATGGTTTTCCGAAAGTTTTTTTCTCCTTTAAATATCTACACTCCAGTTATTTGTAACCGTCTTTTGCTTTAAACAAAAAAGGGTCTTTTTATAAGTGTACACTTAGTGTCTTATCGCAGTGAAAGGACTTGTGAAAGAATTAAAAACTGGTTTGGTGTTTTCCTTTTTAATTTGTTATCCTGCATGGTGCGGCGTTCCACATTGAAACCATTGGAGCGTGACGGCGCCAATTTTAACTGACTTGCATATGAAAACGTCGCAAATCGAAAACGAGGCAACTGGAAACTGGCGCCGACCGTCGCACCGCTTCACGTAGCGTTCTCATTGTCTTGTGAACGCAGACACGCACGCACACACACACACACACACAATGTGGGTGGTTTATGCAAGCCTCGTTTTCATCAGGTATCCAGGGTCCCGCAGATCCTTTAAAAGTCTTAAATTGATCAGTCAATTTTCAAGGCCGTGAAAAGCCTTAAATATGTTAACTTTTCTGTGAAAGGTCTTAAATTGGATTTGGCCATTATAATATTTGTTCAAGATATTTCACGAGCTATGTTCACAAACCACAAATGCTGTGGAGCTGAAATGTCTCAAAGCTGACGCTATAGTCATTGGACCGTACTCTACTGGTCACAAGTGAACGCATACTTTGACAGATGGTAGTTTGCCATACTCATTTCTATTAATATTTAATCAAATATGTATGCTACATTTGCAATGAAAATGGGTATTAAATTGTATGAAATTTATTCTTAAAAAGGTCTTAAAAGTGATTGGCTAATAGGTGGAGGAACCCTGGTATCAACATGACCCATGGATTAGCTTTAGAACTACATCGTGATGCGAAGACAACTTATAACTGGTCTTCATTGTTTTTTTCTTCCCCCCCCCCCCCCCGGGCCCCCACTCAGAATTTAGGGTTTTGCTCTCGCTATTTTGATACATACAGCACGCTGCGTACATCTAACTATTTATTGCTAGGAGTTGTACTGCATAGATATTTCAAACCTCGATGTGTGGTCAATTCTGGCACCATTGTTAAAACAGGTATTTAGTTAGCACCAGTAGACCTAACATTAATTAACCAGTTGGCCAGTCCCTTGAGTACAAAGGTTATGTAGTTTGGTGGTAGGGCTGGGTATGGGGGGGGGGGGGGGAGAGATTAGGCTATTAGATCGATAGTCATAGTCTCCACACACTACTAGTACCACGGGTATGTATCACTGACAGAGTTGGTCGTTTGTGGTTTCCAGCGGACAGATCAAATAAGCTAGCAAATTTGTTAAATTATATAAATGTTGGCTGCCACCAGTTTCACATGGATATGGCATCGGAGTTGCATAGTCCGATGGTTTTTCATTTTTCTGAGTTAAATATATTAGATTGATTGGTATGATCTACTTTACTTAGGTTAAAAGTGTCTTTTAATTGATTTAAATGGCTAAATTGTGAAGTGCAAACATGTCAAATTAGCTTTGGCAAGCATGAAAACCATGTTTCAGCAGTCACAGCTTCTATTTAACGTTATCAGTATTCCCTTCTATGTGGCAATAAGTGCATCAGTTGCGAGCTTAGATATGTAGAATCAATTCTAGATAATTGCTTTGGTTTAAAAACTGTAATGTTTCATCGGACTATGCAGCTTTAATTACTTCCTTTTACATTTACGTTTCAAATATGGGCAAGTGTTCCGCGGATTATTTTTAATATTCTTCAGTATTTAAGTCACCAAGCATTGTTTTTTCCCTCACAAAGTTCATATGGTTGTACTGCTAAAAGAAACTTAGATTTGTAAATGTATAATTTAGGTGACCCAAGTAATTAGCTTTTAAATCATTTTTAATTCCTAAGTATTTGGACTGATTTATTAAATTTTATGCATTGAAAAAATTATACGTTTGACTCTAAAAAATATAGCATTGAATATGACCGCATTCTCCAGGTTTTAGCCGTCCAGTAATGAGGGAATTCTTTTATTTCGGGGGTGGGGTAGAGAGTTGTCAATCATTACATGGCTTTCCACAATTTTTTGTTTTGTTTATATACAAATCCGGTGAGCTCTCAAACAAAATGTCATGAAGAATATAAGTACTGTAATAATTAGTTGTTTTTTTGTTGTGATTCTATCCAGGAGACCAATAAACAAGGTCCACGTGATCTATAATGTGAAGTGTCCCACGATTTACTTAATATTTAATTTCGTTTTCTTCAATTGTATTGCGAATTGCTCCTAAATCCGACATGAAAAGTCTTCTAATGTGTTTTCTTTTTCAAAACTAAATAAGTTAAAATAAATACAGGCTTACTGCGTCGTTTTAACTTGATGCAATAGTGCCTTTATCAGTTACTGATTAGGACGCGACAGTTGGAAATTGTTGCTGTTATATTTATGTGTGTAATCTGAGGTTTTTTTTACCGGTGACAACTCATAATAGTACACACGCATCACAGTCATAATTGTTGGAAAGTGGACACTAGTACAACCTGTCTAATCCTTTTAGGATCAAAAATAATTAAATAACTAGTTCAAAGATGGGGTGGCCAAATGAGTTCAGCACCTGCCTCCTGTCTAGGTAGGTTGTGGAATTCCAATCGTGGTCGAGTTAAACCAAAGACCCTATAGTATTATAGGGTCTTTGGTTAAACCAATGACTTCCAAGATTTATACTTGTTGCCATCTAGCTTGGAGAGTGTCATGACTAGAATAGCACTAGGGAGCAGGACGTAGCTCAGGCGGTAGACTGGAGGTCTGGGTCATCGATCGATCCTGCTCAGTGGACCCATTTACAGTTGGACTATTTTCCATTCCAACCAGTGGTCCACAACTAGTTCATCAAAGGCTGTGGTATGTGCTGTCCTGTCTGTGGGAACGTGCATATAAAAGACCCCTTGATGCTTATCGGAAAGAGTAGCTTATGTGGCGGCAGCTGGTTTCCTCCAAAGAAATATGTCAGAATGACCATATGTTTGACGTCCCATAGCCGATGATAAAAATGACTGCTCTAGAGGAGTCATTAAATAAAACAAGCTTTCCTTTTACCAGGATATTGCAAGGACCAGTGTAATAAAGATCAATTGTCCGTGATTGAAATGTCCTGTGTTTATTCAACTAAGGTACATAACAAATTCTCATCAAATCTCTACCCTGAATATTGTTGCTGGGTATTTAGTATATACATAAACATGGTCTCCGCCATTAGAAGTAAGCGCACTACCCCAAGGCTGCAGTTTTGTGAAATTGTTGGTGAACCGCTTCTTGGTTCACTCATGGGACAGGGAACAAGACTTGAGAATGATCCCTTTCCGTGAGAATTCATGAAATTTCAGTCACAGACAATTGGTCTTCTTCATTGCTCCTTGCCCCATCCCAGCACTAGGCTAGATATTGACAAGTATAAAGTATCGACTATCATGTCATTGGTTTGAGTACCAATTCCATGGCCTTCTACGTGTGAAGTGGACGCTCAATTCATTTTTCCATCCTGTTTTGTCCGTCCTATAATCTATTGAGCCATACAATTTTTCTCAGTCAGCGATGACCATGCATGTTTAAAGTTGCATAGTCCGATATGTTTTCTCTCATTTTCTGAGATAAATACATTAGATTTATCGTTGTAATGTACCTTACTTTAGCTTGTAGTAACTTTTATTTTCAATGGCTAACCTTTAAGATATTTGAAGTGCAACCATGCACAATTCGTTTTGGCAAGCATAGGCTTATGCAATAACAGGTTCTATTACATTGACTTGGTATTCTCTTCTAGGTAGCAACAAATGCTTCATAACTGGATCAGTATATGATAACTAAGTTAGATATGTAGAATCAAATCTATGTCAGTGTTTTGGTTTTGAAAATTTGTGCTTGCGTGCTTTTTATTTTTGTGCTTCGTGCTTTTTATTTCTCGAATTATCCTTTTATCCTAATGCAACAGAGATTTTGAGATTGACAAGGCGTCCTGACATACATGTATGCTGCTCCTGCTTAACCATTATTAGCACAAGTTAGAATTGATTGTGGCATTGTGCATGTTATAGAGGGAGTGCACGTAACGTCATTACTTCGCAATCAGCGGTCAGCGGGCTGCCATCTTGGATTACGAGCACCCACCCTAGACATGTTGTGAATGCATGCAGATGCAGTAAAACAGAGTTTTCTTGTGCTATGGTAGGTTCTGGGCAGTTTACATCCACTTTACAGCACTTTAGCAACAACTTCTGAGGCCAAACTGCTCAAAACAGTGACAAATAAACCAACAAATCAGGAAATAAGCACAGTGTAGGCAGTTGTAAGCCTTCTGTATGTCATCCAATATGGCCACCGAAAGTTGTCTTGTGACGTCATTACACCCCCTCTACACGTAACCAGAGAGCGTGTATATAAACAGATGAGAGGGACAACTCCCGCGAAAATCGGTAACACAGGCTACAGTGGCGTTCCTGGCGGTTAGTGTTGAACAAGCTTTGAGTTTGACGGTACGTGCAGTGCAAAACATTTGTTTTTATTCAAAATTAATAGAAATGCAGAAGCCTAACCGTATCAATTTAATATAATCCTTTTGGTTAAACATGTTTTCTATATGTGTACTAAGCGGCTTGTTTCTATTTGGTGTAGTTTTAGAGATATTTCACTTTTTCTGTAGGAAGATTGCAACACGACCATTGACAATGCCTTGAGTTTGCCGTACGCGTAGTGAAAAATGTCAGTTTTATTCCAAATTAATAGAAATCCAGAACCCTAACCATATCAATTTAATATAATCTTGTTGGTAAACATGTTTCCTATGTGTATTCCAATCAGTTTGTTGCTAGGTGTTGTAGTTTTAGAGATATTTAACGTTTTCTGTAGGAAGATTGCACACGACCATTGACAATGCCTTGAGTTTGACAGCTGTGTCATATACTGTTCAACAACCACCACTTGGAGCGCCACAGTCGGCAGGTGTTACACGGTCTAGTATGGGAGTTGTCCCTCTCATCTGTTTATATACACGCTCTCTGACGTAACATGGGTATTTTACGGGGCGGAGATCAAGCGAACGAAAAGACACCGGTGGCGTCACCTACCATTAACTACTGAACTAACCACGGCCGCCGCCGATCCCCGCGCCGCCTGGAGGATCATGGCCGAACTAACCCACCAACAGCGCCTCCAGTCACGGCTGCCCACTCGAACTGACTTTTGAAACTAGCACCAAACGGTCACGTGACCAGCCTCCTCCAGGTTCAAACCATCACACCCGATCCAGCGGCCACCGACGGAACACCTACACAAACTTCGTAAATTAGCTCGCAGTGAATATGGCATATGCTGCCGACACGGCGTAAAGCAACCACCAATCAATCAAGCGTAAATTAGTTCTTATACCTGCCCCTTGAAGGCTTGATGTCCTCACTGAACCGTCAACAGAGGCTCTGGATTTGATTAAAGTGGCCAGCTATCCGCCGCGTGGAAAACAAACGAACTCGGAAATAGTTCAGATTTGTGCCACTTGGTGGCCTAATGCACCGGCGGCGGAGGCGATTTGTATAGACTCGGGTTGAATAAAGGAATACGCTCGGGGTGGAGAAAATGGTGCCTTAATCTAAAACAAATAAATGGTGCTCGCCGGGAACAGGCTCAGGGGGATCTGGTGAGCCTGTTACCAGCGAGCGGCATTAATATCACGTCGATTTTTGGTTTAATTTAACCAAATTTCGGCGGTGGTGTTAATATTGCTTCAAGTTTGTGGTTAATTTGACCAAATTTGACTTTTTGAGCATGTAATTCTGTTAAATACGAGAGCTTTGAATAGATTTGGGTCTAATATATTGCCACCGACACTGGGAACCAGCAAAACTTGTTACTGTGTGAGCCTGTTGCCGGCACAATTTCAGCCAATCACAGCACAGCTTTTCCATTGCAAATGGCCGCCGCCTATGGGGGTGGCCATTTTGCTATCATATTTAACAGAATTACATACGCAATAAGTGAACTTTTATCAATTTAACCCTAAATTTGAACCCTCCTTAAGGCTACCGCCGCATTGGCGGTGATATTAATAGTTATATTTTCGAATCGACGAACGTAGTCAAGAAACCGCTGCCGCCGCCAGTATGGAAAGCGACGTCGATGCGGCGGCGGCGGCGATTTGTTTACTTTACGTTCGTCGATACGTAAAGTACGTCCCTACTCTCCCCACACATACTTGGTTCATTTAAACATAAAAACTAAACAAGGTTGTGCTTGGAGAGCATTTGTCGGAGTACGGTTCCAGTTGCCAGCGACCTATATCTGGTCCCTTTAATGCTCTATACATATAGATATAATATCTGCGTTTAAAGCTGCGTTTACACGGGCGAGTTGAAACGCCCCAGCTGGAACCAGTTGCCTAGTTCGTTTTAAATGTGTCCGTGTAAACGCGGCACTGCGGCGTTTTAGGGCTTAACCGTTTCGGCTGGAACGTTCCGCGTATACCACCTAATCAGGTGGTCTACAGGAAACGTTTCAGCTGGTTCCCGGGCGGCGGTACTATAAAATAGTAGTGCGTGCCGGAAACAGGGGGAGCAGTAACTAATCGCTGGTACCTGGCAGTGTTAGGGCCCGATTATGGCCGAAAATATATTAAATGCGATCATATTTAAACAGAATTAAATCCTCAAATAATGAAATTTAATTTAAATTAACCATAAATTCCAAGCGATATTAACGTAGCAGCTACATCGGCGTCGAATCGACGAGTGTAAAGTAAACAAATAGCAGTGATCGCCGGAACCAGCGAAAATCCGCGCATGCTCAGAAGCTGTTGTTTTGGGGAGTTTTCAGTCGTATTGGTGTGCTGAAGGCTGCCGTGTAAACGCGCCACGAGAACGTTTCAGGTAGAACGCTTTGTCTTGAATCGTTTTACTTTTGGCCGTGTAAACGCAGCTTTAGTAATGTTTTTGTTTTTAATCCTTTTTGTTGTTGCTCTGGACACAGTATCCTATGCGACGCTGATTCTAATATGTATTCTTTACACGAACATTCCCGATATCCTAACAAAATATACAAGCTCTAGAAATAGCTCTGCATTACTCTTATCTCAAATATAACTAACAAATTCAAATGCCATCGGACCATGCAACTTTAACATAAAAATACATGGACGATGCAGTTTTCAAGGAAGTCTATAATTGTTGCTATATATTTCATATCAAAACACGAGGAAGATATGACTTTTATCACATAAGGAAACTAAAGAGTTCAACATAAATTATGGAAGTCGCACCAATTTGTAAGAATGAGCAGTCGCTCCCCATCTCCCCTGCTTCCCCTCTAGCTACGCCACTGCTTACATTATAGAAGGGAGCGGGATATACTTCAGGTGGTTGCTAGATAACAGATTCACCTGTTATGTGTAGTACACAGGTGAACGACAGCGTAGTCTAAATACTTGTGAAAATAGCTTTAGTATGGAAAAGGAAGTAGAATGCATGTCTCCAGTATCAAATGGGTACTTATATTGGCACAGAGTTGGTGAAATGGGAGAGAATGCAAAAAGACAAGATGGCGGCCATAAAATTCCGTCGATTTCACCTTTAAATTCTATTAAACTATATGTTTTATTATATTTTTCAACTCAAAGGTAGCCGGGAAATATGAGGACCTATATAAAGAATAATTGTTGCTTCTTACATTGTGAAATTAGGCTCTCATTTCATGTCCCTGCTTTTTTGACAGCTTTTATATAGGGTTGGTATTCTCCCATGTACTGCAAGTACAGGGTGAATCATTTATCTAGGTGGTAGCGTGTCCATCTGTGAAGGTGTCAGTCATCCTATCGATCCTGGTCAGTGAACCCATTTGCAGTTTGGGCTATTTTCCATTCCAGCCAGTGGTCCACAACTGGTTCATCAAAGGCTGTGGTATGTGCTGTCCTGTCTGTGGGAAAGTGCATATAAAAAGACCCCTATGTTTGACGTCCAATAGCCAACGATATGAAAATCAATGTGCTCTAGAAGCGTCGTTAAAGTTGCATGGTCCGATGAAATATTTATTTTTCAAAACCAAAACATGTATCTTAATTTGATTATATATATCCATCTTAGATATTGGTGCATTAACAAGTGATTTGGTACAGCATATATAGAATAATCAGTCAATTTACTACCTCATCCTACTTTGGGAAACCCATCACACAAGGAAGCCATTAATCAATTAGGTCAATCTCCTGGCCAGTAGCCTTGACCTTCATTCCAAGTACCTAGTCAGGTTCCAGGATGTCCAGTCGTAGTATTGCTGGTACCATAGCATGGGTTGATATAAAGTTGCATGGAATTTTGTATTAGATAATTATTACAGATCTGAATAAGAGTGATGTAATAATTATGTATATTATTATCCGGGAACAATATATTTGATAATCATGCAAGTGGCATGCTAGAATAGCTGTACAAAAATACAAACACACACTTAAAGTCAAACAAAGAATTAACACAACACATGCAAATATAAAGAAACAACATATGAAGCTAACTCAGTGGATTTTTTTCGTTTTTATAAATGCTTTGTTAAAGTTGTCTTACATGCTATAGATGTTATCAAATAAATATTGACTGAATACTGATGCAATTGTTATTATTATCCTCTTCTCATAACAATCAATTTGATATATTTATCTACAAACATTCAAGCGCCATCGGACCATGCAACTTTAAATAAATATAATTAAATACGTATTATATTATAAATATACATATATATTACCAAATGATAACGATATTTGTAATGTAATGTCGAATATACTGCCTTATATGGTGTAAATGTATAAGTGAATATTATATTGAATGATATTACACCACTGCCAAGCAGCCAATGTATACGTTTAAAAGTATACACAAAAATATAAACATACTAAAATTAATCAAACAATGCTAGTGTAAATAAAATAAAATATATAAAAATATCACATAACATGAGAGTGCAATGACGCCATCAGGGGAAGCTACCAGGAGACCTGGGCCGAGTTCAGGGTCCGTCTCAGAGGCACCTCGGAGATGGCCGCGACATCGCGCTAGTCTGAACGACAAAAGCAGTTTGTTGTCTCGAAAATGGCCACCCCCATAGGTGGCGGCCATTTGCAATGGAAAACCTGTGCTGTGATTGGCTGAAACCAGTGACTATTTTCGAGGTGCTTTTCATCTCCAGTCTGAAAAGGGAGGCTTCTCCAAGAAGTCACCAAGGCGCACTCTGAACGCAAATAGGCCAAAAAGCATCGCCGAGACGTATCCGGAGCGCCTCCGAGACTGACCCTGAACTCGGCCCAGGCTACATTTGAATTAGGTCATCCCACATCATGTGGTCATCGCGATACGTCAATAAGCGTCATAGCCAGAGGACTTTTGGGAAGCTTGTCAAAAGTATTTTGAGTTCTTTCAGCTCCAATTACTTCAAAACTAGCCATTTTTCCTCAAAATTACTCCGGACTAATGATTAGTAAGTTGTAACGATCAATTTGATATATTTTTCTCAAAAATAAAATAAAAATTCAGACACCATCGGACCATGCAACTTTAAATAAAACAAGCTTTACTTAAGACGTGTTTACACGGGCAAGTTAAAACGCTTCATATAAAACAACTTGCCTAGATCGATTTACATTTGCCGTGTAAACGCGACACTGTGGTGTTTTAGGGCTGAATCGCTTCATATAAATTGGTATATGTAAACCACTTTGCGAGGTAGTATAGATGAAGCGATGTAGCTTAAGCGCATCACACGCATGCGCAGTCGAGACCTGAGTTTGTTGATTTTCCGGTCGATCAAAAGTGCATATTATATAATTTGGTCTATGAAACCGCTAGCTGTGCACAGATACTTTTTTCATGATTTATTTTTAGGGTTTCACTGCCCAGCAGAAGTTTTGACCGTTCCAATACGATTCAGTCCATACAGATCTTGGTCAAACCCACACTCTTTCATGGCGACGTCGACGAACCCAAACTGGCGCTGGTTAGTCTGGACTTGCTCATGCGCAGATATCGATTTCCGCCTTAAACCGCTCCGTGTGTAAACGGTCCCCTAATTCGCTTCATATAAATCGATTTGCCTAATTCGCTTCACAATTGCCCGTGTAAACACTGCTTTATACTACTTTTTCTGCATAATATGCACGCTTATTCACCACTGGATGAACATTGGAAGTAATGCATGCAATGACTGTTAATATATAATATAAACAAATCAAATAAGCTCTTACACTAGATATCCTATCGAATGCAAATGTAAAGTGTTGTGTCGTTCTCGAGATCAGACATGTTGTACCACTTTTGTGACACGAAAACGAAAAGTGAAAACATTCCAAATAATATCAAAAGAACATTTCAAATAACAGCAGAATCTATACTGATATGAAAGTTTATATGTTGTCCATTTGTCAGAGTTTACATTTTTTTTCGCTTTTTGATTTTGATCTTATACAAATTTAGACTGGTCCCCTGGCCTTTGTTTCAATAGAGGTCGCCACTGTGCTCGTTTGGATGCACACATACGGCACCTAGCGGAAAACATGGGTACTGGAACTCGACTAATACAAATTGAGCACCAGCAACATGACTTAAGCTGCGTTCATAGCGTCCTTCCCACTTACTGCCGGTGTGGCGTGCTCAGCCGTGTGCCGTGCTCAGACGTGTACCTCGCTTCTGCGCATGCGTCAGAATCTAATAAACATGGCCGTAATCGATTAACGCGACCCGGGCGACTCGGGTCATCCGAGTGGTCAGAATTTCAAATAGAACACGGCGAATGGAGTCGACAAATACACGTGCCGTGTGCAAAAAAAGAATAACTTAGATTAATGAAATGGAAATATAGCTAAACTAGGCCATCATAAAGTACTTTAAATCCTATTTTGCTGTAGTTTTATCGGTTATTTTAAAAAAAAGAAAAAATTGTCCACCCGAGCGCGGAGAAGCGTATTCGATTATTCGACCCGAGTTTGTAGGATGTGTGCCAATAAGTGTCTCGGGTGACCCGAGTTGATGCAAAATCCGCGCATGCGCAGAAGCAAAGGTACACGTCTGAGCACGGGACACGGGTGAAACCGCCACACCGGTGAACACGACCATGTAAACTGAGAGCGTTCATTTGACAATTCGCGGTAAACAACAACAATATGGACTCCAGAAGGCTTTTAGCTTTTTTTTTACTATGGTGTAACCATTATATTAACACAGAATCTAAGTTTAGATACATAGGTTTAATCAAATATGATTGAAATATTTAATTTTGAGCAAGCTTTTGCGGTCTATGATTAACAAAATTGAATGTTTCAGGCTGGGCGATAATAGAGGTAAACTACAATAAATGCATAAATAACATGTAAACTGCACATTTTTGGTATATAGCATCCACTACCATATTATACACCATGCATGACACATCATGGACAATGGTTTTATTACAAACATATTTTTGTCAATTTATTATGGAACCTTACAAGTTACCATGCAACTTTTCTCCATTCGCTGCCATTTTTGCTGCGTTCATATGAACTGGTGAATATGGTGTTTCCCATTTCACAACCTGTGAATTGCGTTCAAGTGACTTCACAACTGGTGAACACCACCTGTGAACTGGAGATTTTTTAAGCAGCTCGCTACTCACCACTTGTGAAAAAATGGCGGTGTCGCAGTTTCCGCTGTCTGCCGTACACGCGCTGCAAAACATGCATGTTGCCGGTAACATGGGTAATTTGCGACGTTGGAGACCGTTTTAGTGTTGCTTAGCTCCTCCCGCCTTATGCTGCTGATTCGCCTAGCAGTGGCCACGTCATGACACGTCTGCCTGCGAGGTTCGAAGCGTCTTGGTCAGTCTCTCATAAGGAACGCATTCACTCCGAAAGCAGCAAGCAGAGAGGTTCAGGTTTCACTCCGCTCCGAGAATTCGAAAGTCAGCCTTAATCTAATAGGGCAGGGTTGGGTGGGAAAAACACAGACGACGAATTCTCGGAGCGGAGTTAAACCTGAACCTCTCTGCTTGCTGCTTTCGGAGTGAATGCGTTCCTTATGAGAGACTGACCAAGACGCTTCGAACCTCGCAGGCAGACGTTTCATGACGTGGCCACTGCTAGGCGAATCAGCAGCATAAGGCGGGAGGAGCTAAGCAACACTAAAACGGTCTCCAACGTCACAAATTACACATGTTACCGGCAACATGCATAATTTACGACGAAGGAGACAGAAATAGTGCACAAATCTTTATTGCAGTAACAACGATCACACATCAGAATAGTCAAGCTATAAGTAGCCAATAAGTTAAGTACATGAACCGCATAACCTAGCTACCGCCTTCAACAGTATTTATATATTAATTGTAGAGTAGATCAGGAATAATTTCTTAACAGCATCACAGCAACAGACTATCAGATATAACAATAACAGTGCTCCTGGAGCAGATCAACTCTTACAGGGAGGAAACCCCTACCGTCGAACAAAGTGACTTAGCAACTCAGTCTTCTAATACAGCACTTAAATAACAAACCCGCATAATCGGGTCATATCCAATCGGTTAGCGTTAAATCAGCCTTACCAACAACATTACAGAGCAGGCCTACAATGGAGCAACCCCGTGTGGTGACGGCCCGCTAACCGGCGATCCCTAAGTTACTTAATGTAGCATAACATAGCACACTTATGTTAGTCAGAAATGCATCATATTCCATTTCCTTATTATAACAAGCAAGCATAGTAACAACGTCATAAACAGCGAGGCGGCATTGATACCCGGTCCTAGAACAATAACAATATCAGACAGGTAACTTAACTGTAAGCCGAGTGGAGCGGCTCGTCAGGACTCAGCTAGCCTAGCTAGAGATTAATAGAGCCCTAGCAGAGATACTTATGACAGGATACTCCTGTATATAATGTCCATTATATCATTACATTAGTACTTAGTGCTTCGGGGAGTAAACCCGGGTCGAGAGATCAACTAGTGCACCCCATCCCTTACGCTAACGGACACACAATTTAGACCCAGGGAGATAGCTTCCCGAGAGCAGGAGAGACACCTCAGACACTCAGCCAAATAGGTGTGAGAGTGTCTGAGGTGCCTCCGAGAAGGCTGCCCTGCTCACATACTGAAAGACTGTACCGGACCTCCAGCGACCGAGTTCTCGCACTCCCGCCACTGACGAGCCTCCTCTCGCACATGCTTGTGCCCCCCGCGTCTCAGACTGTGAAGGGTGACAGACGACGGCTGAGGATGACCCGACAGCTTAAGTGCCAGGTGCAGCGCCGACAGCAGTGTTGACGCCAGCAGCGGAGCCCCATCCGGATGCAGGAACGCAGAGTCACCGTTCCCGACCGCTGTAGTTCCGCGGTACCTCTTCCAGGCGTTAACAGGGCAGCATGGGGAGCCTGGTGAACATGGTAGCATCACCGTATATACATCCTGTCCCTCTCTCGCCGTCTTGGAGGAGCGCACTCTTACCATCAGCTTATCGGCCTGCAACTTAACATCTGCCCCTCGAAGAGCATGGTCCACGTCAGTTTCCCTCGGGGTAAAGAACAAATTAGATTGTCGTAAAAATGTGTAATACGCTATCAATATGGCTATGGATAAGACATATGCGGACTCACCTACTTTGCTAAATTCTTTAATTATGTTCTTTATGTCTGTTATAGTTAGAGGTCTCGCTTGTACTGGTACATGCACACTTAATCTTGCTACTCCTTTCTTCATTATATGCACTACGTAAGAATCGAACGCTTTCGTACTACCTCCATGCATTAGAACCCACGTCCTAGCCCTGCTTACATAATTGTTAACTGCTCCCGGTGACTTGAGCCTTTTACTTAAATAAAGAATATATTTTAAAATGTCTTCTTTGTTTGGCTTGCATGGATTGAAGACATTCACAGATGCAAACTTGTCATAGCAATCAACCTGATAGTGTTTGTTTCTCCAGGAACCAGCTGCTAGTCCTGCTTTAATCACCTCAATGATACTGTTGGACAGATGACACAGGTGACCTAGGAAGAGAGAGGCAAATAGGAAGCGAACTTCCTAGGTCAATGGACCTTACCGAACTACTGCATTCATTGTGAACATATGATTAACTTTAATTTCGAGCAACCCTCTTTCCCGACACATTTCTTGACTCTTAACCCTGTTAGCCTGTGATAAATGCGCCCGGCTTAAGGCATCCGCTAATATCAATTCTTTCCCTGGTTTATGCTTAATAACAATTTCACATGAGTAATCAGCTGACAGCCTCCATATCCTTCTGGTGCAGGCACACAAAAACCTATCCTTCCCTTTACCTGAAGAAAGTACTAGCTGCGACGCCTCATTATCCGTATTAAGTATAATTCTAACATTCTTTGGTGTAGGTGGAGCCAACGCAGAAAGAGCCGTTATTAAATTCAACGCTTCTAGTTGAGTTATGTGAAAACCCTTCCGTAACAGTGGGTCATCATATTCTGCTGAGAAGTAGTACAATTCAGAGAACCCCCCCCCCTCCTGATAAGCACAAATCACATTCAATGACCCAGTCACGCAATGGGGTTGGGCGTATCAATACAAGTCCATTAGACGTTTCCGCATAATCTCGGAACCACCCTATATCTCCCAATGCTTCCTCTGTTGTAATAATCTTACCTATAAAAGGTGCACCCCGTAAGAATTCTAACAGTCTGTTCATAAACCGCCTCGCCGGTGTTACACAACGAGAAATGAATTGTAATTTACCCAACAGCTTTTGAATATCCTTTCTAGACACCATTCTACCCACTCTCCACAGCGCGCATAGGCGCAGTATTTCCATTAGCTTATCTGCAGGGATTGTAATAACCATATCCTGTGTATTAATTTCAAAACCTAACCAGATCAATTTTCTGCGAGGTTCACAGCACTTCTTAACAGACATGTCTAGTCCCAGATCACCTAGCAGTGCAACTAAGAAGTTATAGGATTTCCAGGCTCTCTTATCCGACTTTTCCACCCCAATAAAGTCATCCAAGTAGCATAAACAGAAAAATCCTGCCTTCCTCATTAAATACACTATTGCCGAAGTGGTTCGTGCACAAGCGAGGGCAGACGTTTGGCAGCCAAATGGCGGGGCGGTATCATAGTAAAGCTTTTCATCGAACTTAATACCAAAAAGGGGGACCGACAACGGGCACGTACGCAGCTGTCGGTATGCTCTCGCTAGGTCAACGCTCCACAGTACACACCCTGAACCCAGCTTAGCAGCTTCTCCTGCTAAATCTAAAATTCCTGGCAGTTTGAAATTTAATGGGCCTCCCTGAAACACCGCTCTTAATATACCGGCGTTGACACTCCTACCTCCAGGAAAGCTACCTTTCTTAGGACGAGTCATCATCGGACTCACTTGATCCCATGGGACGAAGGGGGAAGATTCAAATGGACCTAACAGGGTACCTTTACTGAGCTCAACGTTAACATAGTTCTTAATCCAGAATAAGTACTCAGAGTTGGTAGCATGATTTCGCAGTCTAGACACTGGGGGAATTTGACCCACATAATCTGCCGGCCAGCCAAATTCTAGATACTCTAGTATAATGTTATCCTCATAGTTCATCAATTTTTCTCTCCAAGCTTTAATGTTTAAACCGGATGGGACTCTCAGCTTTGCTTGCAGATAATTAGGCAACCCTGTCAACCTTACTTGCTTATAAATGTCTAGATAGGGAAATATACTAATTCTCACTTCGCTTTTCAAAGTCGGCCAGTATTCCATTAATCTAGTACGAAATTCCATTGGCGTAATCCCCGCTTTCTCTTTAACGTCTAGATCACTATCCAACTCTATCAACTCTTCATCCAGTACACCTTCTTGCCACCCTACTGTTTGCACCCCTGTTTCCCCACTGCAACCTGAGTCTTCCTTACTGTCACTGTTATCCACATCTGCAGTGCACACAACATAAGAGGGTGAAGAGCGTGAGAACCGGCCTGAGGCATCCGGCAGGCATCCGAATGAGGATGATACAATAGCATTGCTATCGGTGACTGACTTAGGGTTGGGCAGTGTGCCCAGATGAAGGCCATTAGCATGTTCAGTATTGTGTTGTGAGCAGTTGACGTGAGGGAGTGCTGCTGGGCAGCGCCAAAGAGGGGTAAGAGACTCTGTAGCAGTAATACTATTTGATCCTGCTAACAAAGTGTTGGAGGGTGTGTGCCTTGCAGAATATATATCTGTTTCTTCCTTATTTACCACCTGACTGTTATTACCCATGTTGCCAGTAACATGCATAATTCAAGCCTATGACAACGGGCCCCATAGCGATGCTTGTCATAGATACCAAGTGCAGTATAGCATTCAGTAACTATGACCAAAAGCTGAATTCCGCCGGTTGATTTTAAAGAACAATTCATTCCTCACCTACTGGTTGATCAGTGCAGATCATAGCCCTTCAACACGTAACAAAATTAGACTGTCCTGCGGTCAGCTGTCTGCTGACATACTGGGACTGTACAATGCCAAAAGTTAAGTCAACTGTCCGTGGGACTGGACGGTTCTCCTCTGCATTGCTGCATTCCAGCGATGCGCGTTGTGGCAGCTCTAGCCATGTTCCAGTGGAGTCGCCAGGATCACAGAGCCGTGTTTGTATGACTTCTTCATTCAATGCATCTCCTGTAGTAAATACTGTTCAAGGGGCGTCGCTGGAGGATATATCCCGCCTCTTGGATAACAAACTGTCCACTGTTACGGCGCCGCTTTTGGCTCGATTAGATTATATTGAATCGAGTTTGACGGAAGCGCCAATGTTACTAGGCGAATTGGGCCGTGCGGATGTGTCTGTCGATGACGTTGACACTGTCACCGCGCCAACAGTGATGCGCAGCAGGCGACGGTCGACAAGTGGGAGTAAATCGTGTGTTGGGTGTGGTGAAGCTCGTTGTACGCCAGTTGTGAGACAAACAGTCACTAGTCAAAATGAGGTCGTGTCAGTTGGTGGAACTTCTGCAGAAATAGTAGTGCGTAGCAGTTCCGTGCAGGATAATGTACAGTCGATTGACGGTGAGGTGGATGTTGGTTCAGATTCAGACGATGAACTGTTAAAGGACTTGTTACGGGTTGCAGGGGCGCGGATCAAGAGGACAACAGGTAAACATAAACTATTGCCACATAAATATGTAATACGGGGAGAAAAGAAGGGCAAGGTCGGTATTGGACAGAGCACGTGGTACGAGTACTTTGCGGCAATTCGCCGCATGATAAAACGCGGTGACGTTCCTGTCAACTGGGTGCCGAAACTGGAAGATCACATGGACACCCTCTTTGATATGGCGCAGTCGTACACCTGGGAAACATGTTTGGCGTTCTCGGAAAAAATATTTAATATGATAGCGGACAAACGACTGCGCGATGGGTGGAATAATGACAGTTTAATTCAAGATGTTCGACGTGATGTGTGCGGGTTGGGGCACCGGTTGACAGGGTCAGTTGTCAATCTCCATAGAGACGTTAGCACTACTGACTATAATAAAGAGACTGATGGGAAGCCGTGTACAATCTGGAACAGGGGTAAATCCTGCGGTTTCTTCTCTAGTCATGGTGTAGGCAATGAGCGGTTTTTACATATTTGTACGTGGTGTGCCTTTCATATCAAAAAGAAATATTTCCACAGGGAGTTGGACTGTAAAAACAAGACTAAAATACGCGAACTGAAATCTACCGTGGTAACTGATCGTGTCAAGAATTTTCAGTAAGCAGCCTGGCTGGGGCTTCACAAGATTCAAGTGCGTCAAGTGTGTCAGTGCTGGATGCGGCAAGACGACCACGGCAAAGCCTGCTTGACGTTGAAGACCGCCGTGTACGACACGACACATCGTTTGAACCAGTCGCCGCTGAGTTACAGGTCGGTGAGGTGTTAGTCGCAGGCGTTAATTTGCCCCTGAGTATTGCTGAGTCTGCGCATGTTATTGTTCCCATTATTAACCCGACGTGCATTGTTACCGATATTGAGTTGTCTCCTGCCATTCAGGAAAAAATTGGGTTGTCTCTGAGATTCGGAAAAATATTATTGGTACTGAGAAACGTATACAAGTCAGTTCACCTAAGGCGTTGCGTCGCCGTGTTTATTTCAATAGTAACTCTGGTAATATTACATGGTATAACTCGAAAATTAGGAAGCTCAATAATAACATGGTTGATGATACTGATGGGAACAAAGCTAAGGCGAAAGTAAATTTCTCATGCAAATTACAGCGACCATCCCGTGCTGTCTCACATCTGGCGACTGGGTTCCAAACGGCTGGTTGCCATGGACATGCATCCCACCACCTCTATCACGACGGTGATATAGGCGATCAGCCTCAAAACAGACAATACTCATTGTTTGATGAATCCTTTCACACCACATCATCGGAGTTTAATCAAACTTCCGCGGTTCCAACATTGGTTGATCCAGCCGTCAACTCAATGAATGGATCCATGTGTACTCACACAAACTTTAGTGCTGATCAGCACGACTGTGTTCATAATTCTCTTGTGTCTTGTTCTCAGGATGATGTTGCTGTTCATCAGTGTACCGTTATTGAAAAATGTTCCGTTGGCCGTTCCGCCTTTTAATACTGTTTGTGTTCCAAACCAGTTACAGACTATCGATCGTAGTCTTGTGTCAATACATGGTAAAGGTGAACATTCCAATAATACTGTTCTTGACCAATCAAGTATGGACAGTTTCGTAAAAGGCAGTAGTAATATGCCCAGTGTGTCCAAGCTGTTGGTTGAAGGTAGTCGTCGGTGTTATGTCGCTGACGTATCTGATATTGAAATTGACATGCAATTGGACGCTGATGATATTGACCAGGGTCTGCCGTTTTGCGAGTTGTCTCCTGGTAATTACAAGAATGTATTACTGGACATATGGCCTACTTGGAATGTTAACATAGTCCCCCGCTGTTCTTACTCTGACATTTATGAGGTGGTACGGCGGTCAGGCCTGCCGAATTATCTCCAGGTTAGGATTCCCGTACCGTCAGGTCTTAAGTTAAAAATGTGGAGGGAGCTCCTAGTTGATTATAATGATAAAAATTTACTTGACTATTTGGAATTTGGATGGCCGGCTAATTATACAAGGGATGTTCCACCTTCACCAGTTGATACTAATCACAGTTGTGATGACGAAGATCTATTTTGGATAGATAATTATGTGACCACTGAACTGTCTTATGGGGCCTTGCTGGGACCGTTCAGTACTCCACCTTTTATTCCTTGGGCACAAATAAGCCCAATTATGACCCGCCCAAAGAAAAATACCAAGGAACGTAGAATTATTGTAGATCTAAGTTTTCCGCGCGGTAGGGGGGTTAATGCAGGTATAGTTAGAGGTTTTTACCAGGGCTGTAGGTATACATATAAATTGCCTACCATAATGTCGTTGGCAAGTCAAGTGACTAAATTGGGAACCGGGTGCTACATGTGGTCTATAGACCTAGCAAGAGCGTACAGGCAATTAAGGACCTGCCCTCTTAGCGTACCGTTATTCGGGATCAAGGTTAATAATAATTATTATTTTGATATCGCACCCCCTTTCGGTTGTAGGACGTCTAGTATGGCGTGCGCCAGAACGACGTCAGCAGTAGTGCATTTAATGACTAAAAAGGGATTTTTTGCTTTGTGTTACTTAGATGATTTTGTGGGTGTGGAAAGTACATTTGTAAAGGCGCAAGCAGCGTATGATTACATCAAAAAATTGACTGCGTTATTGGGACTAGATTTGTCAATTAAGAAATGCACTGCACCAGCAACAAACATGGTATGGCTGGGTTATGAAATTGATTCGAGTGACATGATTGTTAGGATTCCAAAAGAGAAACTGGTAGAGGTATTGACGGAGTGTAAAAGATGGACACGTGGGAGCAAGGTTACTAGAAAGAACATTCAACGTTTGGTGGGTAGATTACAATTTATTTCGAAATGTGTAGTTCAATCAAGACGATTCATGAATAGAATTTTGGATTTTTTGAGAAGTACTCCGTTTGTAGGGAAGACAGTAGTTACTGAGGGTTTAATTCGAGATGTAGCCTGGTTTTTGCGTTTCGCGGAAGGTAGTAATGGGTTAATTTTGCTCAGGCCGTATCCAAGGAAAAGGTGGGTAATTGAATGTGATTCATCCCTTCTTGCAGGCGGGGCGTTCAGTGGTACGCATTATTTTTCTCAATTGTACTCTTCAGAATTATTAAGTAATGATTTTCACATAGCCCAATTAGAGGCGATAAATTTGGTAGTAGCGCTTAAAAACCTTTGTCCCATCCGCCCTGAAGAGTTTATTATTATCATTAATACTGATAATGAAGCATCACAAAAGGTTTTATCTGCAGGTGCTGGGAAAGACCCAGTCTTGTGTGCTTGTGCTAGGGAGATCTGGCGATTTTCAGCCCAGAATTGTTGCGAGGTACAAGTCATACACAAGGCTGGGAAGGACCTAGTACTAGCGGATGCTCTGAGTAGGATGTTTTTCGACTCTCATTGTAAATTGTTAGCCGACGAATTGTGTCACCGCCATGCCCTATCCAAAATAGAAGTTTGTCATGATAATAATGTGTTTGACATGTATCTCTAATGCTACTCGGTCTCTAATTCATTTTCTTGCCTTTTTTTCTACACTCGCAGATTACAATAATGCTGTAGTTAATAAGCTAAGCATATATTTCAAGGCTGGATTAGCGGAAGGGACCTGGAGAAATAAAAGGGTGCACTTTTTTGAATATTTGAAGTTTTGCAAGAAACAAAAAGATAATCCTAAAAAACCCAAGCTGAAGACGGTAATGCTATACACCTTATATTTAAATGATAAACTTAAAACCCCAGGAGCAATTAAAAACTATCTAAGTGGTGCCAAATCATGGCTAAGGCTGGTAGGGGGTGACTGTAATGTCTTTGACAGGTATGCGTTAGTGGTACTAAAGCAAGGAATATTTAAATTAAAGAATAACATTGTAAATAGAGCTTATCCATTAAAGATTAAACACATTAAGTTAATTATATTAAAATTGCTATCTATTGGTAAATATGGACTGGTGTTTATTGCTGCTGTTCTTATTGGATATACTTGCTTATTAAGACAATCAAATTTATTCTACTCCGAGATGCTGGGTGATGGCGGTCATACGTTACTGGGCGGAGATATCCGGGCACATCCAACGTACCTGATGGTGAACATACGCAGTACTAAAACCACATGCAGACCAGAGGACAGATACCGCATCAGGCTGCCAACAGGACCGAACCCCATGTTCTGTCCTGTACGTGCATGGAGAAACTACACTCGCCATACATGTGTGCATGAGGGCACCCCAGCATTCGTACTCTCGAACGGGGACCCGCTGACTAGCCAGGCTTTCATGAAATGCCTACGTTTGGTCCTAAAAGGGGCCAAGCTACCCTGGTGGCCGATGGTGACGTCACACAGCCTTCGTCGTGGAGCTGCCCAAGAGTATGCTCGTGTAGGAGTATCTTTGGACTGTATAAAATCATTGGGTCACTGGAAATCAAATAGTATCTTTAACTATGTAAATAAAAACCTTGTTAGTAAGGGACCATCTGCCCTCCTTTCACAATTTGGCTGAGAGCTAGATGGTCCTTTCCACTGCTTGATTGTGTGAAATAATGAATAAGCGATGACGTGTGCCTGGTGTGCTTCAAGAGTATGACCGTGATCACCCCCTAGCTGATGGTTCCTGTCTTCAACTCTTCTCAAGAAAAATCTAATCCTCATAAATTAAACTATATAATCACTAAATAAATAATTAGTTTCCTAACCCACCTGCATATAAGTAACATGGATAGTTAGGATTAATATCTCTACTGGATTGTACTATCCAGGATGATAAAATAGATCAGGACAAGTATATTAGTGTCATCTGTACTGATGAAATATTAACTTGTCGTTCTTGTTAGCTATTGATAAATATATCAGAGGCTAATGTACAAATTTATTAAACATGGTTAATAAATTTATTAGTCCACAAAAAATGTTAATTCCCGTGTCTGGTCTTGAATTACCCATGTTGCCAGTAACATGCATAATTCAAGCCTATGACAACGGGCCCCATAGCGATGCTTGTCATAGATACCAAGTGCAGTATAGCATTCAGTAACTATGACCAAAAGCTGACTTCCGCCGGTTGATTTTAAAGAACAATTCATTCCTCACCTACTGGTTGATCAGTGCAGATCATAGCCCTTCAACACGTAACAAAATTAGCCATCCCTCCCACCCATCTAATCTGATAGGGCTGAGAGCTAGATGGTCCTTTCCACTGCTTGATTGTGTGAAATAATGAATAAGCGATGACGTGTGCCTGGTGTGCTTCAAGAGTATGACCGTGATCACCCCCTAGCTGATGGTTCCTGTCTTCAACTCTTCTCAAGAAAAATCTAATCCTCATAAATTAAACTATATAATCACTAAATAAATAATTAGTTTCCTAACCCACCTGCATATAAGTAACATGGATAGTTAGGATTAATATCTCTACTGGATTGTACTATCCAGGATGATAAAATAGATCAGGACAAGTATATTAGTGTCATCTGTACTGATGAAATATTAACTTGTCGTTCTTGTTAGCTATTGATAAATATATCAGAGGCTAATGTAAAAATTTATTAAACATGGTTAATAAATTTATTAGTCCACACAAAATTTTAATTCCCGTGTCTGGTCTTGAATTACTTTGAATCAAATTATTCCTAGGTCCAACAGAGACGATGTTCTTATCATTTATTTTTCCTGAAATAATTGCAGAATCGGACAATGTCTGCGAAGGCTTATTCCCGCTGCTAGTTATAACATCTGCACTAAACCTTGATATAACTGATTTATTATTCTCGGCCTCAATGAGGCCTATGCCGTAAAAACCTGTCTACCCATATTCTCCCTACGGTCTTGCTCATTGTTCCCGCTACTTTGCATTCGTCTTTTGTTATTGCAATCCACTTCCCTGTGATAGTTAAGTTTCTTAAATTTGTTGGCGCACCAGCTACAGCAGTGACAGAACCGGTTAGGTACGGACCCATGAGATGTGAAAAACCCGCACGTGTTACCTCTATTCCACTCTTCACATGGTTTACCATCTACAGATTCGTTTATTTCTCTACTAACCCAGTTCGATCCTGTCCCTCCCTCCATTTTACGATCTTTCTTTACATCTAGTCGAACCCCAACTGTGTAAACATCTCGCTGAATGTCCTTAATTGTTGCTCTATCTGTCCACCCATCTTCTATTCTCCCATCATTAACCATTGAAAAAAAGATTTCTGACCAGAGTAATACTGTCTGTCAATCCCAATTCGCTGCCATTTCTGAAATGTCAGTGACATGACGCCTTATGTGTTTGATCCAATACTGAGGTAATGTAGGTTCCTCTAGTAGCTGGTTAATTGCTGACAGGTACTCATACCATGTAGAATCCCCCTTTCCAACAGCCCCCATTACATCGTTGCGTATTACAAATAAATGTGGTAGTAATGCCTTCTTACCCTTACTTTTTTTGCGGTCTTGTGCATGCCTTTTCAGTAGTTGTCGAATAGCATACACCATAACACGGTTTGGCCTTATATGGGCATGTCCTAATTTCGCGAGAACGAGGCCACTTCCGGTTATAGGTAAACAAAAGACTGATAGCCTTGAGTTTGCCAGAACGCACAGTGCAAACCATTAGTTTTATTCAAAATTAATAGAAATCCAGAACCCTAACCTTGTAAATTTAATATAATCTATTCGTTGAATATGTTTTTCTATATGTGTACCAAGCGATTTGTTTCTAGATGGTGTGGTTTTAGAGATATTTCACTTTTTCTGTATGAAGATTGCTCTCGACCATCGGCAATGCATTGAGTTTGCCGTACGCGCAGTGCAAATCGTCAGATTTATTCAAATTTAATAGAAATCCAGAACCCTAACCATATCAATTTAATATAATCTTTTTGGTAAACATGTTTTCTATGTGTATTCCAATCAGTTTGTTTCTAGGTGTTGTAGTTTTAGAGATATTTAACTTTTTCTGTATGAAGAATGCTGACTGTCATTGACAATGCATTGCGTTTGCCGGTACGCGCAGTGCAAAACGTTAGTTTTATTAAAGATTAATAGAAATTCAGAACCCTAACCATATCAATTTAATATAATCTTTTTTGTAAACATGCTTTCTATGTGTATTCCAATCAGTTTGTTTCTAGGTGTTGTACTTTTAGAGATATTTAACTTTTTCTCTCTGAAGATTGCTCACTGCCACACTGATGATACTGCCATGTGCGTTTGTGTACCTGCAAACATGAATTAGGTCAAGATGGCCGCCAAACCGTGTTTAGGTGTATTGTCAGAGTCGTCAGTACTCCCAGCTGACTCAGATTCGTCTGAGTCCGAAGAGCACTTGTCCCTGCAACGATGACGTCTCCTGTGATGGCGTACACGCGCTGCAAAACATTAATTTTATTCAAAATTAATAGAAATCAAGAACCCTAACCTTATAAATTTGATATAATCTTTTTGGTAAAGATTTTTTGTATATGTGTACCCAGCGATTTGTTTCTAGGTGATGTGGTTTTAGAGATATTTCACTTTTTCTGTATGAAGATTTGACAAGTTTACATGGTCGTGTTTACCAGCAGTAAGTGGGAAGTTCACCATATTCACGAGACCCGTATGAACGCAGCACTTTTCACAAGTGGTGAATAACGAGCCGCTTAAAAAATCTCCAGTTCATAGGTGGTGTTCACCAGTTGTGAAGTCAATTGAACACAATTTACCAGTTGTGAAGTGGGAAACACCATATTCACCAGTTCATATGAACGCAGCATTAATCTCCCACTGGGTCACATGATCCTGATACCAGTCCTTGCCCTATCCTAGTAATGCCGAGCGCCAGGCTGGGCCTAGGTAGCAGTAACTAGGCCTGTCAATTCTGTATGTCATTGGTTTGACGGGACTGGGATTCGAACTCCCGACCTCCCACATTGGTAGCCTGTGCTTTAGGCTACCGATTCGGCCGGCACAGTTTACATAAATGATAAGATGAAGGAGTAGGTCGGGTGCGAGAGCGAGCCGCAGGGCGGGAGAGCAAGTGGAAGGGCGGGAAAGCAAACGGGAGAGCAGGCGAGAGAGCGGGCGGGAAAGAAAGCGGGAGAGCAGACAGGAGAACAGGCAAGAATTAAGGTTGGTAGTACATTGTTAATCTAAATAACTAACTTCTGTTACACTTACAAGTTAGAGGAATATTGTCTAGCGTCAACGGAAATGTTTAAAACAATCGCTACTCTCGCTGCATCATAAATACTAGATAAAAGATTCGCCCGGTACTTGTAGTACACGATGGCAGGATTTCCAGGAGTAAATAATCCACCATAGCTGCTTGTTAGTTCACCTTTTATCTTCACCCTCACATGTTTCGTATTTGTGACACAAGATTGATATATTTTGATAGTCATTTTAAATTGTACCAATGAAATTTATTATAACGCTTTGGTTTTGAGATTTAATCATTAAGTTCTTCGGTATCCAATCAAAACCCTCCTTTTTAAATGCTCAGTTTGTAGCGCAGGTCTTTCAGCGTATCGCTGGAAGACGGTAACCTGACAACCAAAGTGGCTACGTCTCGGCTGCAACGAAATAAGTAACTCACGTTCCTTAGCCTATACAATAGCAATTAATAACTGAAAGGATCTTGATTGGACACTCAAAAAAGATTCAAATTTAACGAAATAGAATAAGGTGGGTGTTTTACTTCTTTTTTTAAGTGCTTAAACTATTAGACACATTAATTAAACTTAAAGTTATGTGTTAGCATAATCGGAACACATGACATGTCACATCGATGTGACTGTGTCACGAGATGACTAGTTTAAGTAGTTACTCTTTACTTTACTTACTTTACTTATCCCCTTCTGCTCCGTATATTTAGGCACAATAGCATGTTAACAGCAGCCCTGTTCTGAACTGAGTCAGAGGTAAATCTTTTATCAAATATATGTGATAGCATGGAAAAATCTTATCAGTATGCGTTAGGAACTTAGGGTGGAACTCGTGATTGTTTTCTATTCGAGACGTCGCGTAATTAAGCAACTATAAAAGAAAATGGCTTTATTTCAGTATCTGATACTGATATATGAACTATTTGCTGTCGTGATTGTACATTGTATATTCTTTTTTTTTCTTAAAAGTTTGAAAATGTAAGTGCATCGATCACCTAGTTGCAACAATGTCAATATTAATCTCAACTGATGATCTCCAGTCAACACACTAAATGACAGGAGAAAAACACACATCAAAATAGCATCATTCAGGGAGACAAGGAAGCCTGGGAGGGTGCAGGTAAGAAAAAGACAACAAGAGGTAATGATGGCCCCAGAGTGATAATAAACAGAGCCAAAAACAGATCATATGAGAGGAGTACAGAGTATGTGAAGGCAAGGGGATGGAATACACTGGGAGTAGAAGAAAGAAGTACAACTTACAAGGACAATAGAAACATATTTTAACAACTTAATTAAAAGAGAACTATATGCACTGCTAGACTAATGACAACAACAAATAAAATGAATTAAAAAATAAAAAGAGAGATAGATAAATAAATAGAAAATACACTGACAATTCAAGCAAAGTGTTAGAGGGTATACATGCTAGGTATGATACATACAGAAGGTAAACTTTAAAATTAAAATAAAAAACTAATGACCACTAACACAGCAAGGTGGAGATAGGCAGAGAAATTAACTATTGATAACCAAACAATTATTCGATTGTAGAACGAATAAACTCACAGAGGTTTGGGGGATGTGGGTGAATAGCACAAACAGAGAAAGAATGCATGCAGTAGATAGCTACACAATAACTGAAAGTGTTAAAAAGAAGGGGAGTCACAAGACTATTACTGTCTAGCGGTAAAAACAAGTCATTAGACTTAACCGTTATGGCCAGCATAAATACACCCATCACAAAAGAAAAAATATATATATATATTGCCGTCATCACAATCATGGACATGGAGTGACTGGTTGGATCGCCATGAGTGCGCACTGTCAGAAGGCTGTACCCGTCCTGATATGACCTTATATGTTGCAAGGATGTAAAACTCCAACAACCAACCAACCAATCATGGAGTTCACTTCAATATCGACTCGGCAGTTGGCAGATCGTCCCATAGGCATAGGCATAGGTAGTCTTCCTCTCAACCAATCTTATATATACTAAATATAGGTAGTACCCTCCCACCCACCCCATCCAACACACGCACTCCCCCAACCACCCAGTCTTATGATGTTGCCTGCGGTCATCCACAACTAGTGTAGTAAGTATTTTAGGCGCCAAGTAGGGTAAGCTTAGTAACATGATGTCCCAAGTGGTATAGACATGTAATGGACCGATTAAAGACTAACAATTGAAGAAAAAAGAATAAAAGCTACACAAAAATAACCTTACTGTACATCATTGATGAATGTCAGATATCGATTTTGGTGTAGCTCTCCGGGGAGAGTTGGCAATAGTGCTCAGGTCTGCGCCCATGGCTAGCCAAATCTAGCTGTTGACTAGCGGCCACACTGCATGCATACACTATAGTGCACATATGCTTACCATCATCACTTGCATGAGCATCACCGTCAGGGAGACGTACAGACAAGGTATCGAGCAGTACTGGTGGGAAGATTCATGTCACTCTCAATAGGACACATACGAATACATGTATTACCCAGGCCTTCTCATCACCGTGGATTGTATGAAACATGACCATGGGCATCTACACCTGATTGTGACAAACGGAGCCTGTACGGGGTATGTCTTTGCCGGAAGATGTACTGGTCATTGTCAGTGACCAACAGGTAACTTAACATGTACATATCAGCTAACAGAGGGTACTGGTGGGTGCGAGAATGTGGGGCATGTGAAGAGAAATGCTGGGCGATATGCAGGTTGGATGGCTGTTGGCTGGCATACAAATGCTAGACACTACAGTGGCGGTTGTCTCCACATCCATACCCATATCCATATCGATTACAAGGGGTGAATGCCCAAGATGGGAGTAAGAATAAATGCAGGTGCAGGAATGTTCAAAGCTTTAGAAAGGGGAAGTAGATGGTTGGTTTTTGGAGTTTTATGTCCTGGCAACATCTAAGGTCATATCAGGGCGGGTACTGACTTGTGACAGTGCGCACTCATGGCGGCTTTATAGTGCTGTCCTACTGGGAGATCAGGCTGCCAGCACCATGATCTAATAATATTAGATGTGACTGAGTGGGATATTAGTAATATCCCACTCAGTCACAGTATCCTGACACTGAGCCAACCAGTCCTTGCCCTATCCTAATAATGCCGAGCACCTGGCTAGGAAGTGACAAGTATCAGTTTTTAAGTCATTGGTTTGACTCGACCGGAGTCCGAACCTATGAGTTCGAATCCCATGATCTACCAAAATGTTGAGATGTGGGAACAGGTGATGAGAGACACTAAGGTTACTTTTGTTTTGTATATACAACATACAAATATTTGGTAGGTGGGGTGGGGGTTGGTTCGTAGTTGGAGTTTTATCTCCAGGCAACATCTAAGGTCATATCAGGATGGGTACCGACTTGTGACAGTGCACACTCAGGCGACTTTATAGTGCTGCCCCACTGGTAGATAAAAGATTCACCCTGTACTTGTAGTACACGGGTGAATGACAACGTAGTCTAAATACTGGCGAAAATAGCTTTAGTATGGAACAGGAAGTAGAATGCCTGGTTCCAATATCAAATGGCTACTTATAGCGGAACAGATTTGGTGAAATGGGAGAGAATGCAAAAAGACAAGATGGCAGCCATAGAACGCCATCGATTTCACCTTTAAATTCTATTAAACTATATGTTTTATTATATTTTTAAACTCAAAGGTAGCAGGGAATTATGAAGGAATAAATAAAGAAGTTTTGCTTCTTAGATTGTGGATTTAGGCTCTCATTTCATTCCCCCGCTTTTTCGAGAGCTTTTATATAGGGCTGGTATTCACCCATGTACTGCGAGTACAGGGTGAATCCTTTATCTACCCCACTGGGAGACCAGGCGGCCAGCATCAACCAGTCCTTGCCCTATCCTAATAGTGCCGAGCGCGTGGCTAGGAAGCGACACGTATCAACTTTGAAGTAATCGGTTTGACTCGACCAGGGTTAGAACCCGTGGGTTCGAATCCCACGATCTACCAAAATGGGATACTGACGCTAAACTCATTCTGGTCGAAGTGGTGGGAGGATCCAAGAAGTTCCAGTCAACATATGTAGGTACTGGTAAAGGATGTGCGTGTGTAGGCCTACAACTTCAGCAGAACCCACCGCCAGAGCAGAACCCGCCCCACCCCCATCATGTTCTTAGAGTTGGCAATCGTCACCAGTGTTCTGTTTGTTTTTATACTGGTCACGGTCCACTGAATATGCCACGCCCACTCCGAGCAGCACTGGATCGATGCCTTCAAGCTATACAACATTGTCACACTGTGTACACATCCACAGCATGCACGCATGGAGGTGGTTAGCACTCACTGCTAAGGCTGCAAAACCACTAAAAAAATAGTATTGATTTGTGAACCATTGTCGAGTGGATTCAGAGCAGCGCCATAAAGGATGCTTAGAAAATAAGGATGTAATATGCAGACCCAATAAAGATGTTTTTTTTGTATTCATAAAAATAATAACAAATTTAGTAGTAGGACTACTGGTTATTATATTAATACCGGATTTGTGTTACTTTAACGCGCGGTCCCGCTCGCCGTGGCCGAATTGGTAGAGCGCGGGTTTCGCGTATGGGAGATCGGGGGTTCAGTTCCCAGTCGAGTCAAACCAATGACATATACAATTGATACTTGTCGCTTCCTAGCCTGGTGCTCGGTATTAATAGGATAGTGCAAGGACTGGTTAGCTCAGTGTCAGGATAATGTGACTGAGTGGGATTTCAGGTCATGGTGTTGGCGGCCTGATTTCCTTGATTGGGCAACAGTATAAAGTTGCCATGAATATGCACTGTCACAAGTCGGTACCCATCCTGATATGACCGTATCTGTTGCCAGGACGTGTAACTCTAACAATCAACCATTAATGTGCGGTCCGCTGGGACTTCAACCCTACCCCAAACACTAAAATGTTAAAGCTGCATAGTCCGATGAAATATCAAATTTTTAAAACCAAACCAATTATATTTGATTTGATATATCTAACTTAGATACTGATGCACTTATTAAGCATTTGTTTCTGTGTAGAAGGCAATACTGAGTCAATTTAACAGAACATGTTACTGTAGAAGTCTATGGTGTCAGAGTTTTGGCAAGCTTGCCAAAACTAATTTTCCATGTTTGCACACAAAATATCTCAAAAGTTTACCATTTAAAATAAAAGTAACTTTGAACTAATGTAAAGTAAATACTAGTGATCGATCTAATATATTTATCTCAGAAAATATACAGAAATTCAAAGCCATCGGACTATGCAATTTTAAGGTTAGGGCTAAAATCCGGTTAGGGTTAAGGCTAAAGGTAGACTGCACGCTTAAAGTAGTACCACTGAATGTAGCCATCATGATATGACCTTAGATGTTGCTAGGACATAAAACAACAATAAACAAACAAATCATTCAGTGTAGCTGTTGACGAATAATGTGAAACGCATATTTTGTGTTATGTTGCAGAACGACCAGTGGCGAGTGAACGATATAAAGCATTATCACATCTCAGTAAGTGACATCAAAGACAACCTACAACCTACTACCTACCTCTGCTTTATTTCACACACATTACCTTGTGCCAGGGATGTGTATGCTAATGACATACGCAGTCGCCAGAATATATATATATATATACATATATATATATATATTTTGTTCTATGGAACTATATATATAGTTTCATAGCAAAACAATATATATATAAACTTCCGAGCGAGTGGAGTGTCAAGCCCCGCGCAGAAATTATTACAGGCGACAAGGGGCTTATCACTAGCCATATTTTGTTTTGCTATGGAACTATATATATTATTTCATAGCAATACATAATAATTCTATAAATATGAAATAAAACGAAGAGCACACGTTTGCATACTTGTATAGGCATTATAATAATCCATATGAGTGAATGAGCTGCTTCAGTCTTTCCCTTTCTTTCTCTTAAAGTTGAATAGTCCGATGTTTTCGAGTTTCTGACATTCTTTTAGATAAATAGATTAGATTGATTGTTGGAATCACTCTTACTTTAGTTTGAAGTAACTTTTCTTATAAATGGTTAACTTTGGAGATGTTTGAAGTCAAAACATGAAAAGGAAAAAAAACGAATTTGAGAAGCATGTCAATGCCATGGGTTTCAGCACTAACAGGTTCTGTTAAATTGCCTTTGCATGCCCTTTTATGCAGGCCAACATATTTAAAGGTTTACCCGTAGATAAGTTCAAAGTGTAGAATTACATCTAGACAAAGACCCTATAACACTAAGATGGCTCACTCAGCCTGTACTGTGTAATCAAGAGAACAGCCAGCGCACCAGGTGGTGGGCTTGATCATTTTGATAGCGTTATAAAGGGTTGTGCGAATGGTGTGTGTGTGTGCGTGTGTCAGTGTGTTGGAAGAAGGATGCTGGGGGGATGTGTGTATGGTGGCAGGGGTGGGTGGGGTGGAGAGGTGGAGGGGCAGCAGTGGTGGTGTGAGTTCTATAGGAGTAGCAACAGGCAACCAGTGGAAACCTCCCTCCCCCCCACCCGCTTACATCAGGGAGGGGGTCGTGAGGTGTGGTGTGAGAGTGCAGACTGAGGTGGGTGAGGAGTGGGGGAGGAAGAGGGAGTGTGGAGGAGGGAGGGGGAGGAGGAGGAGGAGTGTGGGGAAGGAGGGGAGGTGGATAGGGAGGGGGAAGGGGGAGGAATGGGGTAGGGGAGCGAGGTGTGAGGTGTGGTGTGAGAGTGGCGAGTGAAATGGCTGGGGTGAGGGAGTATGGGTGGAGGGGGAGGCGGAGAGGAAGGGGGAAGGAGGGGGAAGGGAGGGAGGTGTGGTGTGAGAGCATTGAGTAAAGTGGATGAAGAGGGAGATGGGGAGAGGGAAGGGTGGGGGTGGGAGGGGGAAGGGGATGGGAAGGGCAGTGAGGCCGGGGGAGGGTGGGATGGAAGGGGAGTGAGGGAAGGGGAGGGAGGGGGAAGGGTGGTGAGGCTGGGAGGAGTGAGGGCGGGAGGGGGAGAGAGTGGCGGAGGGCAGGGGAATGAGGAAGGGCGGGGCAGAGGGAGGTAGGGACCAGACAGTAGGCGCAACATCGGCCAAATCCAAATGACAGGCACTCTCTTTTTTAAATTTTAAACTCAACCTCTCGTCTTGTATGTGTTTACATGTGAAACACGAGCCAGCAGCTGGGCTGACCAAACCCACCACAAGATGCACTGCGAAATTTACATTACCATGGGAGAGATAGGGAGTGAGCCGTCTTAGTGCTATAGGGTCTTAGATCTAGATCAGTATCGAACTATGCAACTTAAAAAAAGAACTTGTCAGGCCACCTACGAGGACTATTACATATACCTGGACGTATGTAAAGTTGTGTCTGATTATAGAACCATAGTTCCCTACCTCCATTAGCCACCATGTCATTGCCAAAAGATCTGATCTAGTAGAATTATTGCGATTTGTCACTTGTCGCTTCACTAAATGATCAATTACAAAATATATCTTTGTTTGTTGTTGTTTTATGTCCTAGCAACATCTAAGGTCATATCAAGATGGGTACCGACTTGTGACAGTGCGCACTCATGGTGACTTTATAGTGCTGTCCCACTGGGAAACTAGGCCACCGGCACCATGACCTGGTATCCCACTCAGTCACATTATCCTGACACTGAGCACACCAGTCCTTGCCCTGTCCTAATAATGCCAAGCGCCTGGCTAGGAAGCGACAAGTATCAATTTTTAAGTCATTCGTTTGACTCGACCAGAGTTCGAACCCACGACTCCACGATCTACCAGCACGGGTTACAAAATATATAGACATATATATACATATATGTGTGCATATATAATCTATTATGGGAAAATAAACAAGGACACTACCTTCAGTTCGCTATATCTTATCTACTGGCCCTGTGTAGTTATAGTATTTGCCACACTAGCGCCACCTGTGATAGGCTCTAAGCACTGCATGCCAGCTGCGTCTGGCCGTTATTGCCTATAGACCCGTTTGGAGGGTTACATTTTAAATATATAATACACATATATAATGAATATATATGTATATCGTTTTTTTTTAAACATATATGTTAAATCACAGTTATGGGATATAGATCTATTTATTGCAACTGATCTATCAGTTTCCATCATATAGTAACACTACTTTCCTCTCTTATCCCAACCAGTTCAATAAGAGTATTTGTTTATTGTACAGATTACTAAGGGGTCTTTTCTGGGTTGTTTTGTTACTTGGTTAAATGCCACTATGGTACCATATGAAGTCACTATAATAGTATTCCGTTGGGAATAACAAAATAACTCAAGTAACAAGCAAATACATAACTTTATATAGCGCATTAAATATAATATTCCTAGCAGGTGGTTGAAGCCATTTCAAATGGGTCAAAGCCGAATACACACCATTCTGCCCACCTACAAGAACTATTATATCGCCTACATTACTCATGACGTGTTACGATGCCGGTGACTGAGTGCCATGTGGTTTATTACTTGACGCTATTAATAGTATTATTCAAACAAAATAACCCAATTACTATATCCTTTATTAGTCTCTCCCATTGTGTGTGGATTACTAATTTATCTTGATTACCAGAGGTAATCCCTTCGGATTATATACATATTAGGCCTATATAGGCGCAGTGAGAAGTAGTCGTAGATGCTTATTCATCTAAAGATGACCATATTGAGCGTTTGTTTGTTTGTGTGTAAAATAGCACGCTTGCATTTATTTGTTTAGAGTCATATAGCCATGTACTTGGTAGATATAATACCTCATTGAAATGCTTGGAGACCGGATCAGATTGAGCCGATAACACATGTTGCTGTTGTACTTTTTCTGTACTCCGTTATATGCTAAACTACAGTGGAATTTCACGCTATGATTTTTTGTTTGGCCTATTTTATATAATGCAAAATACCAAACAAAAGCAATGTTTCCCATCTACATTACTCTGTATTGATTGACGAGCGTTGCCCATGTGGCTGAGTGCCGAGTAGAGCAGATAAAGTTGTTGCGTTACTCTCAAATATAGGTTGGTGGGTTGGCAGCGAGGTGGGAGGAGGGGTCGGTGGGAGGGGGGGGGGGGGTGTCGCGTCAGTAAACCACGTCACTAACCATTTGCAGGTCATTTTCGCAACAATAATAAAATAGTCATGCGGAGCCTACTCTGTGCGTTATAATTCAACATAGTCACATTATGTTATTTTTCGTAAGTAGTCGGCGGATGGTTAGTATCTGAATTTTGTAATTGATTATTTAGTGAAGCGAAGTGACAAATCGCAATGATTCTACTAGATCAGATCTTTTGGCAATGATGTAGTGGCTAATGGAGGTAGGGAACTGTATATAAGTCCAGGTATATGTAATAGTCCTCGTAGGTGGCCTGATAAGTTCTTTTTTTTAGTTGCATAGTTCGATGAAAGCATCAAATTTTATATTTGTGTGTGTGTGTGTGTGTGTTTCCCCCCATTATTATACACTTACTACTACAAGCAGTGTCGGATTTAGAAGAGCGGCCTTTGGCTATTCCATTTGTATCAAGTTGTGAGGTTCCTCCCAATAGTATATGACAGTGTAAAAAATAGTGTACACCTTGGCCGAACCCCTATGCTCCAGTCTGCCAAGCCTATAGGTAAATCCAGCACTGCTTACTACTACTAGTGATATATTTACAAAGTAAAAATAATAAATAACTTCTCTGAGTTGTTTTTTGTTTCTTTCCAGCAGGATACTACACACACAACTAAAGGTAGGCATTACCTTGATTAATAATCGTACCCACACCCAGCGAGACACAAACACGCCCACAGTTACTCCTGCAGCCCTATAAATTATAAATATATATATCAAATCCACGCACACCCACACAAACACACACACACACACACACACACACAAACACGCCCCACCCATACCCCACACATACATCAAATTCGACACACACACCCAGGTGACAGCAATAATTCATTGACGCGGGATCAGCTACGTGCTTTAGTAACACGCCTTCACCCAAACTCTGGCCGGAGAGTGTTTGTTTTGGCCGCCTCTCGGAGCGTGTCACTGTTTTTTTTGACAGCGTCGAACTGACGCATGCTAGTCCCACCTCTCACCGTCCTCGGCTGCTCGTTGTACAGTTAGCGCACTGCGAGAGTGCCTCCGCGCTCTCGGACAGTCGCGTCGCGGGAGGTCCGACACTACACCCTGCCCCTGATATTAAGGAAGCCGGCTCTGTATTAGATTATAGCACTTAGCACAGCTACACAAGACTTTAGAGTGCTTAGGTCACTCAAACTGAGAAGTAGTGCGTGAACGGTATTGTGAGATATCCTGTTGACCACTCGCGCGTGTGTGTGCGGACTAGGCTATATTCAATATTGTCCACACGATACTCATACTGCCATCTACTCTCGCAAGCTTGGAAGGATCCAGTTCAGCTTGTCCAATCAGTCATTAAACACTGGCAATCAGGCTATATATGCGAGCATATTTGACTTATGACAGTTATCTCAGCCTCAATAGGATTACTATGGACGAACTGGATAGTATGTGATGTGACAGAGGATCAGCTGGTTGGTAAATTAGCTCACCTGTTCTGATGTGATGACCAACAAGCAGGCACAGCGCATGCTCAGGTGAGGGAGTGTAACCTGTAGTAGGTACCCCAGTAAAATTTTCAAATTATTCCAAACATTCAAATTATAATTTCATTGGAAGCTCCAATGAATCAAAAGCAATATGCTTTTTGAATTTTTAAGATATTCCAAAAATTGAATGAGATATGTGCATTTGAAGTTAAGATTTTTTGTATTAGCTAATGCACTAGAGAAGTGCCTTATTTAGGGCTGTTAAATAGACTAATTATAACAACATTTCCTTGTAGTTTCTTTATTAATGATCCTATCCTGATCAAACTTCACACCAAGGTTCTTCTTCGTATACCAAATCACCCCAGCTTATCAAAACTAATATAAAAAAAGTAGATCACCGGAAAATGTAGGTTTCCATGGCAACCAGAATGCAATCACTCCCACCTACAATATGAGTCAACTGTAGCTATTTTTAAATAATGGTCAGATCCTGATGAAATTTCACATCAAGGTTCTTCTTGGTCTGTCAAATCACCTCAGCTTATCAAAACTGATATAAAAAAATTAGATCACAGAAAAATGTTGGTTTCCATGGCAACCGTAATACAATCATGCCTACAACTGCAGTTTCTTTATTAATGGTTTGATCCTGATCAAACTTGACATCAAGGTTCTTCTTCTTATACCAAATCACCCCAGCTTATCAAAACGGATATACGGATATACAAAAATTAGATCACAGGAAAATGTAGGTTTCCATGGCAACCGTAATACAATCACTCCCGCCTACAATATCAGTCAACTGTAGCTCTTTTTTAATAATGGTCAGATCCCGATGAAATGTCACATCAAGGTTCTTCTTGGTCTGGCAAATCACCTCAGCTTATCAAAACTGATATAAATAAATTAGATCACAGAGAAATGTAGGTTTCCATGGCAACCATAAAAATGTTGGTTTCCATGGCAACCGTAATACAATCATGCCCATAACTGCAGTTTCTTTATTAATGGTTTGATCCTGATCAAACTTGACATCAAGGTGATTCTTGGTATGGCAAATCATCTAAGCTTATCAAAGCTGATATATAAACAAATTAGATCACAGAAAAATGTTGGTTTCCATGGCAACCATAAATCCAAACATTATTTACATACTATAATTTAAAACAACTACTAAAACTCTAAAGACCACATTTAATCCTGGAATTCACACATTCATTACTTACAAATACAAAATAATTCAGAGATTCAAAATCAAACCAACAACAAACCAACCAACAACAACCAAACACCACAAAACACCGTTGATCTAACGACTAACGTAGCCGACGCATCCCTCGACCCTCTATCTGTGGCCGCGTCGTGTGTGCATCAAACACAGATCCAGTCAGACAACCAGCCACTCAGCCAGACAGCCAACCGGTCAGCCAGTGACTCACTCAGTCTAGAATGCAGTCAAACACCACGTCAGGCCAGTCAAGTCAGTCAGTCCAGTAGAGTCAGTGTAAGACCAGTCTAGTCAGTCAAGTCAGTCCCAGTCAGTCAGTACAGTCAGATCAGTCAGTCAAGTCAGTCAGTCAGTCAGTCAGTCAGTCAGTCAGTCAGTCAGTCAGTCAGTCAGTCAGTCAGTCAGTCAGTCAGTCAGTCAGTCAGTCAGTCAGTCAGTCAGTCAGTCAGTCAGTCAGTCAGTCAGTCAGTCAGTCAGTCAGTCAGTCAGTCAGTCAGTCAGTCAGTCAGTCAGTCAGTCAGTCAGTCAGTCAGTCAGTCAGTCAGTCAGTCAGTCAGTCAGTCAGTCAGTCAGTCAGTCAGTCAGTCAGTCAGTCAGTCAGTCAGTCAGTCAGTCAGTCACAGTTTGTTTGTTTTCCCGCCGACGAATAGCTAGTCCCTTTAACGACTACTGTAGCCGACGCATCCCTCGACCCTCCCGCGGGCCGCGGGGGCCGCGCATGAGTCAGAATACAGTCAAAACACCAACTTTTGGCCATCAAATTGTAGAGTTGCGATTCCAGTTAGAGTCAATGTAAGACCAGTTTTAGGAAGATAAAATGCTAAAGTTTCCCATTATGATAGTTAACATACACATTCAAGTCAGTCTTAACTCTGATTTCTGCATCTGAAGACTTGAATGGCTTGGTAAAATGCCTTTCAAATGTCACACAGCACTGAAAATGGTCTCTATCTGTGCCTCAGTCTGTTGTGCTTCAAACCCAGATGTAGCAGTCAATGCAGTGTGCATGTGTTGCACATGTCGTACCGTTTTCCGACATGACTGGGCTGTTCAGAAAGTCGCTAGAAGTTGTACGAGTTTTATCGCACCGCGACAGTGGCGTTCCCGGCGGATTCCGGGGTACCTACCTGTAGGTAGGTAGATCAGCTAAAATTTAAAAACACAACATTCAACAAACAGTATGAATTTAAGCTCTTTCAACAGATCTTGCTGAGACAAACTCAAATATGTTGTAGTTTAGAAAATATCTTAATAGGGGAGAAAGTTATGGCATTTCTAATGTCGGCTTAATTGTTCAATTTAGTCTGGATTAACCATTATAATAAACTGTGACCCTTTCCACATTATTTCAGCTTTCTATGCTCTTAAGTATTTTGATTTTTGTATTTTAATGTATATTTTCGGAGAGATTTTCAGAGAGATTAGGTCATGTTCTTTCCAGTGATATAATATTTATGAAAATATTCCAATGCGAAAGTACTTCAATCAAGGCCGGAATGGTGAAAATGCAGGAACAGTTTACTGTGGACACGGTGACCGACACGCCCCTATCGGTATCTGACATACCTACTGTAGGTCGTCCTGATATGACCTTTGATGTTGCTAGGGTGTAAAACAAACAAACCTACTGTAGGTAACATTGGTCATACTTGGAGGTTGAGGTAGCGAAGTTCGACGAGCTATTTCCATTTCCGTTTGCTGGATTTTGATTATTCAACATGCGTACACAAATGGTGTCGCCCAAATAGGGCTATTTCCATTTCCATTTGCTGGATTTGGGTGATTTCATTTTCCACCTCTATGAGTCCGAGTATTGTTTATGTGTATATGAGTCAGGATCACGAAAAGAGGCCAATTGTGGGAAGTTGTCGGCGTCGATCATTGGATGTCGGCGTCGAACAGTAAAATTATAGTTTAGCATTGACAGAGGTATTGGAAAGTCCTTAAATTTATCCTGAATGTAAAGGTAGAGAAACCACAACAACTTTATTTGTTTCTAGGATAATTTAATATAAAACAAAGAAATGCAATACACTTTAAGAATTGCTACGCCGACATCTGTTAAAGTTGTCAGCGTCGAGCATTGGATGTCGGCTCGATCGGCATACTTATAGTTTAGCATTGACAGAGGTGTTGCAAAGTCCTTAAATTTATCCTGAATGTAAAGGTAGAGAAAATACAACAACCTTATTTGTTTCTAGGTTAATTTAATATAAAAGAAATGCACTACACTTTAAGAATTGCGATGCCGACATCTTAAATAAACCACCAATTGGCCCATTTTCATGAGGCTAACTCATATATATATACAGGTGTTAGTCCTTAGCCTCCCCCCTGAGTGGGTCGGTTTCAATGTTCATACTTAGCCAACAACAAAAAGCTTTACTTTAGCCGTTGGTACACATAAGCTATCATGCATTTTATACATAGCTATGAGTATGTCGTAGGGCAGGTGTTTTTGCAAAACGATGGGAACATTGACCATTGTGCCTAAAGTTGGATTAGAACCCACATTTCTGCCATTTCGGGACTAGCATCCCAACTGTAATGGTGAATAACATTAGTCTATCTAGCCTCCCCGATGCAAGCATCCTCCCTGTGTATAGGGTAGGCTATTTCACATGGGGAGGTTAGGGCACCTCACTACACTCATCCTCCTGAATTTGTAAGTCAATACTTACAAATATTATCCAGGTTGTGCACTTACAGTAACAGTATTTACACAGGCATGGTTCAACATAGAATCCTGGTCTTGGAACCAGTGTCATAAGGACGAGGGGAGGGGTGCTTTTTCAAATCAGGATAGCATCGTGCCTCAGAGACGGGATTCAAACCATTAAGCTATCTAGGCTCCCTATTGCAAGTAACCGAACTTTGTATGTGGCTTTTCACCTTTGGAGGTCAGTGCACCTCACTACACCGATCTTTTTTGTTTTTTTGTTGGTCCATTAGTTGTTTAAGCAGGGGAAATTTCAGTCATAGACGACTGGTCTTCCTCATTCCACTGCTGGTCGATAGAAAGCCCGAGCCTACACCTTTACCGACCCAAGGGATTTTTAACCTCCCACACCACATAGACATGGTATGAGAGCAACCGGCCTTTGATGACGCTGTAAGTTATACACAGCGGTGGAAATCCAAATTGGCAGAGCTGGGGGCACGGGGAACTCGGAGCACATGTCTGTTAATATTATAGTCAACGTACAGCTGTGCAGATGTACACATTCCCATCATCACTTACCAGACGGGATGGCTGAATGAGTTGAGCATCCATGTCCCGTTTTGGTAGATCATGGAATTCAAGCACTTGTTCGAACCCTGGTCGAGTCAAACCAATGACTTAAAAATTTATACTTGTCACTTCCTAGCCAGGTACTGGGCATTATTAGGATATGGCAAGGATTGGTTGGCTCAGTGTCAGGATGATATGACTGGGATATCAGGTAATAGTGCTGGTGTCCTGGACATACAGTGGCGCAGCACTATAAAGCCACCATGAGTGCAGACTGTCACAAGTCGGTACCCGTCCGAATATGACCTTAGATGTTGCCAGGATGTAAAGCTCCAACAACCAACCAACCCATCATCACTTTCGAGGAGTAGGCCTACCAGAGAGTTTGTCAGTTATTCAGATATTTATGAGTCACCTTATTTCAATATATTCGATGAAGCATAGAATTTAGGATGACCTCAGTAATTGAATTATTTATGTAAATTCTAGCATTGCATTAGGTACTAGTACCCATCTGTGTCTGGCATAGATAAAAGATAACCCCATACTTGTAGTAGGGGTGAAAAACAACCTTATATAAAAGCAGGCGAAGAATTTCGACATGCTGGGGAAATGAACTGAGCTGAGCTGATAAATTCTTAATTTAAGAAGCAAAATATATTCTTCAAATATATCTTCATTTTTCCCCGCTACTTCTGATTTGAAAAACATATACTTTAACGCAGATTAAATACTGAAATCAACGGCGTTTAATCGCCGCCATCGTGTCTTTTTGCATTCTCTCTCATTTCATCAACTCTGTGCCGATATAAGAAGCCATTTGATACGGGAACCAGGGGTTCCACTTCCATTTCCATACTAAAGCAGTTTTCCCCAGTATTTAGACTACGTTGTCGTTCACTCCTACTACAAGTATGGGGTGAATCTTTTATCTAGGTCTGGCACTTCTTCCTCTAATTTCAAAGCCTACTAGTCTCTGTCACACAACATAACATATATTGAATAGTTCTGCTGGTCCCTCGTGGAAGGACTGAAGCTGTGACCCAACGCACTGGGTTGCAGCTTTAGCTTATAAACATGGTGGAAGGTGGGGGAGGTAGTGAATAGACGAGATCACAGTTCCGACAGCGCATGCGCTGAAAACGGCGTTGGGAGCAAAGCAAAGGGATACGTCCATTGAGTTTGCCGATATGCATAGGGAAAAACCTCCATTTTATTCAAAATCAATAGAAATACATAACAATTTGGCACCAACATGGACGGAAGGATTCAATATAATAATATAATGAATATGTTTAAGACACAACGCTCCATAATTAAGCATTTTGAGCTAAGAAACATACAATTTCAGTTACTTTACAGGCTGATGTTTACATCACCATTGATTAGCCAGAAGTAATTCTTGTTCTAAATATTAAAATGTCAAATGTGTCAACCAAAACTTGTTTCAAAGAAATATATAGCCAATATCCGATTAACCCTACCCATTTTCTATTTCTACATATGTCATTAACCATGGGATATAAATAAAAACCTGAATAAAATAAGTAAAACTGACTCTGGCTATGACTCTAACACTAGTCTGAGTGCCCAGATTTGTCTAAATCTAAATGCACATGGCATAAGATGTGCTGATTATATTGATGTAAATGCAATGCCGAATAAAAGATTAATATCTTAATTTATTATATCTATAATTTTAGTGTTCTATGTTTCAAACTAGAGCTGAGATGAGCTGAAACTAGCACATTTCATAAATGCACCCAGTTTATTAGCATGTGCCATGTGCTTATCGTAGGTTTGTTTTGCTCTGACACATCCCACAATGCACCGCGCGGCTGGAACGGTGATGTAGTCTATACACACACACATAATGTGGTATTTCATCTAATGTAAAATATTTACTAGGACAATTTCACTGCAATCTACATTAGAAGCCAATGTATGTCAAGAATTTTAAGAACTGTACTAACCTTAAAATATAGGACCTACAGTAAAGGATACTTCTGCAGAGTAAGCTGAAGCTATGCCCCAGCATGCTGCCTCACAGGTTCAATCCTTCTTGAGGGACCAGCGGAACTCAGAATACCCATATTATGTGTTCACTCTTCTTTAAGTACGCTCTGCGTATTTAGTTACACCTAGTACATACAATTGTGATAGGAATTAGTATGTTGTCTAATGTTTATTAGTCATAGTTGTATATAATTTCAATTCAAACTGTCAGAAGGATTACCTGAAAAGGTGTTGTTTATAATATACTTTTGTATATATAGGTGGTGTCTACTAAAGATCATACTTTAATTACTCTGTATAAAGTAATACAAGTCATTGATGGAACATAATTAGGGTTATAATTCATTAGCATTGAATACTAATATTTTATTATTAAAAATACAACGGCATATTGTGGTTAATTCTATATAATGCATACGAAATTCTCTATGACTAAGGTGAAAAACTAGGTGTGAATTGGAGAGTTTACGGTACATGTAATGCTGGAAATTCCGCCCATTGTTCTCATATTATATGGGTGTTAAGAGTTGATACGGCTGTAACTGTGGTTCAAGTCTACACATGCCCCAGTGTAGTTTTTTTTGTAAACATTTGATTCATCTGAATACATATTTTGTCAGCGCCGGGGCACTGGCCTTCCAGCCGTTGGAGTGATCGCATTTGATCTGTACATAGTGAAAGTGGAATGTGTTGCATTGTGTGCAGCACAACCCATTCTTAAGAAAGTGGGGGAGCAGCCTATGCTGCATAGTGTACAGCATAGGTACTCAACCTAGTGCAAGGTATATGCATCAAGATAGAGTGTGCAGTAATGTACACTAGTGGTTAAATCATATGCTGTGTTTGTATATATGGGTCATTCTCAGAAACCGTGCACCACTTGAGGTAGTCCACTTGAAATGCATATTTTAGTGTACCACGATTACAAGTATTTCATGAGCTGTAAACACCATTTCTCATCCCACTTCTCTGCAACTGGACACTTGTAATGTCTTTCTTATTTCTTTCTCCCATAATGCACTGGACGCAGTGGCCGAATTGGTAGAGCGCAGGCCTCCCGTGCGGGAGATTGGGAGTTCACTTCCTGGTCGAGTCAAACCAGTGACTTACAAAATTGATACTTGTCACTTCCTAGCTTGGCGCTCAGCATTAATAGAACAGGGCAAGGACTGGTTAGCTCAGTGTCAGGATAATGTGACTGGGTGGGGCATCGGGTCATGGTGCTGGCGGCCTGATTTCTCAGTGAAGCAGCATTATTATAGTATAAAGTCCCCATGAGTGTGCACTGTCACAAGTCGGTACCTGTCCTGATCTGACCTTAGATGGTGCCAGGACGTAAAATTCCAACAATCAACCAACCTATAAATATAATGCACAACATCCCTAGTTTTAAATATGGAGATGGAGGACTGAGGGGACGTGAAGGAATGGATTTCCTTTGTGGAGTAATATAGTTAATTATCGGAATAAACCCTGACCTTTTACCTCTGTAGAAGACTGTAAACATGTTAAAGGCCAGCATCGTGCGAAACTACCTGTGTAAACTTTTTAGGCGGTAATTAATGGGTTCGATCATCAATGTATGGAGTTCGGGAAATGCCCTGTGAGGTGTGTGTGTGGTGGGGTGGGGGGCTAAGGGGGTTGGGGGGGTGGTGGCAGGCGCCATAACCGGCCCTAAGGTTGCTGGCGCCCTGGGAAATCTGAACTTCGGTTCCCTTACAAGTATAACTTTTTGTTGTTGTTGAAGATTGTTGTTGAAGAGTTATACTGCCTATCATGGATAAGCCTGAATAGGCTTGTTTTCACCATTAGACAGTTTGTCGATAGAAAGCCCGAGCCTACACTTTTACCGACCCAAGGGATTTTTAATCTCCCACACCACATAGACATGGTATGAGAGCAATTGGCCTTTGATGACGCTGTAAGTTATACACAGCGGTGGGGGCACAGGGAATCGAACCACTGACCTTCAGATTAGGAGTCCGACCTAGAAAAAAGTCAGACACTCTAACCACTCCGCCACAGAGAACACCACTTTAAACAAATATATTCTTTCTGGAAATTATGAAGTGGCTCAGGCCTCTTTAGCAATGATATCTCTCCAGATTCATCCGGCAACGATCTGGATGCACAGGTGGAACTATCTTCGCCCAGTAAAGGCATAATTAAAGCTGCATAGTGCCATAGTCTGATGAATACATCAAATTTTCAAAACCAAAGCAACTATCTAGATTTGATTCTACATATCTAACTTAGATACCAGTGCACTTATCAAACATTTGTAGACACATAGAAGGGAATACTGAGGCAATTTAATAGAACCTGTTACTGCAGAAGCTTATGGTGTCAGAGTTTTGGCATGCTTGCCAAAATAGTTTTTGCACATTTGCACTTCAAATATCTAAAAAGAATTAGCCATTTGAAATAATGGTTACTTCAAACTAAAGTAAGGTTGATTATAATGATCAACCTCATATGTTTATCTCAGAAAATGACGGAAACTAAAAACCATGGGACTATGCAACTTAAAGTTGTAACAGTTCTCTGTAGTTGGGATCCTTGGCCAATGGTTGGAGCTGAACATCAACATGGTAACAGTGTCTCACCTGGTAGGCCCGTAGGTGAGGTGTGTGTGGGGAAGGGGGTTAGTGTGTCAGTTCTGTCACGTCCCGAGTTCACTGTCTGCTTTATATGAATATAAGATCAAACGGGATGGCCAAATGAGTTGAGCGTCAGTCTCCTGTTTTGGAAGGTCGGGGGATCTGAACCCTGTGGGTTCGAACCCTGTTCGAGTCAAGCCAATGGCTTAAAAATTGATACTTGTCACTTCCTAGCCAGGCGCTCGGCATTATTAGGATAGGGCAAGGACTGGTTGGCTCCATGTCAGGATAATGTGACTGAATGGAATATCATGTCATGGTGCTGGTGGCCTGGTCTCCAACTGGGGCAGCACTATAAAGTCATCATGAGTGTGCACTGTCACAAGTTGATACCCGTCATAGATATGACCTTAGATGTTGCTAGGACGTAAACCAACAAACAATCAAACAAATATGAATATAAACAACACATTGGTTCTGTACTTTCACCAGCTGATGGATTTTCCAGTGAAATTTGAATTTATAATGCCCTCAACTCTGCCCACTATTGCGTTTCTGGTTTCAAGCGGCCACACACACTGCTGCCACACAGGGGTAAGGGAATATAAATTGATAAAGAACACGTCGAAATGCACTTTACTGTGAATACATATTCATATTCTTCTCTCCGTTATTTATATTTGTATTATTTGACACTCCGTGATACATAACACAGACACAATTATTTGGTTTAGAACATTAACTCTGGCTGGGCAACATTTCTAGCCTACCATTTATTTCTTATGGTCAAAATTTCCAACGGGAGTGATAGTGATAGTGGTGCTCATGCCAGCTCAGTGGCTACTCGCGGTGGGTTTGCCACCCTGCGTGCAAACCCAAGTCGCCCAGGCCGCTGCCATCAGCGGTTCGGGCGATAGTTGCTTTCGGTGGACGAGATGCCAGGCACTCCTTTAATAATATTAATATAATGTATTTATATTTCACATAATTCATTGTACATGATACAGCTATATATATAGTTCTAATGTGTATTGAATTATGCGAATATATACCCATGTGATATATATTTGCATATTCTGGGACATTCACCCACTTCTATATCATAGGCGCACATGTGAGCTGTGTGTGGTGTAATGTGTGACGTAATACCCCACATTGCTGTGAAACCCGGGGGAACTGTAGCGAATTACACGGATAGTGTGGTGGGGGGGGGGGGGGGGGGGGGGGGGGGAGGGGGGGGGGAAATCTCTATAAAAACGACATTTCGGACTAACCATTCTCCCTGGCGTTTTTTTTATAGACAAATTATGTCAGTTCAAATGAATATATTTCTAAACATATTTGGATGTCCTTTAATGCGTTTTTGAACATGGTTTACTTTTATATTAACCGTTATATATTTGCTATGGTTTGCGTTGTGTAGTTGTGGGTGGTGTAGTGGTCGATAACCAATCAATTCCGCCAATCACATCGATCTGTAGTCGCGATACAAGCCTCGGTGGGGTGTGTGCGGTGGAGAATTGGTTGCAGCAGGAATGCCTGATCAAGCAAGCAGCCTTCCAAACTTCCCTGTCGTGTATCAACTACATCGGCCTATTTCCTGTAACCCTTGTGTGGGGCTGCTTTCAGGTCCTTAATTAACAAAAAGAACTCACCAAAAGACCCTCGCCACTCAATTAATTCTTTATTCAGAATACTTTATTTTCCTAATCAACAATACCGCTAGATTGGGTTCATCTGTAGGTCGGGGTCTTTGGCAAGGAGGCTGCAATGTGTTTAAGTGTAGGTTAGGACCTTTAGCAAGGCAGGCTGCTATGGGATTATGTGTAGGTTAGGACAGCATAACATGCCATATACAGTCAAACCTCTCTGTTGGTAGGTCGTGGGTTCGGAACCTGGTCGAGTCGATAATTTATTATCCTGACATGGAGCCAACCAGTCCTTGCCCTATCCTAATAATGCCGAGCTCCTGGATAGGAAGCGACAAGTATCAATTTTTAAGTCATTGGTTTGACTCGAACAGGGTTCGAACCCATGGGGTTCAGATCCCCCGACCCTCCAAAACAGGAGACTGACGACGCTCAACTCATTTGGCCATCCTGTTTGATCTTATATTCATATAAAGCAGACTGGAGGTGATCGGTTAGGGAAGTTTTACTCTATATATATTTATTTTCCTTAGCAATATCTTAAAAGGACTGACTCAGACAGTGGTGTAGCACTCCAATGTGGTCTCAAAGTGGTCGCATGTGGTCACAAGCGATAGTGTGACTGAGGCCTAAGGGGCCATTGTGGGGGAGGTGGTTAGTATGGTGGCATTAATGCGGTGGTGAAGTGCAATGTGGCGTTGTGGACTTAACTTTCAACTAACTCATTATTTTGTTGGAGCTTGAATGCACACTTCAGACCCGATCGGGTAACCAGAAACAATTACTTGCCGTGGTTCAGAGGTTAGCGCAATGGTATCAGTCCAAGAGTATCGCGTTACCTTGGTTACGGGAGTTGGTGAAATAAAGTAAAGCTTGTTTTATTTAATGACGCCTCTAGAGCACATTCACTTTTATCCTCGGCGTTATATCTCAAACATATGGTCATTCTGACATATTTCTGACATAAACCCGCTGCCGCCACAAAGGCTACTCTTTCCGATAAGCAGCAACGGGTCTTTTATATGCACTTTCCTACAGACTGGACAGCACATGCCACAGCCTTTGCTGAACCAGTTGACGGGAGGTGGTGAGTTAGGGGGCATATGTACATAAATAACTAATCAAGTTTACCAAGTTGTTAATTGTTTATTTACAACACTGTCAAAGCATAATCTTTCACAAATTATTTTAAAGCAAAATACCAAAAATAAGATTAAAATTCTCGAAATGCTTAGTTTTTAGCATGTACAGAAAAACCTCTCTAGCCGACCACCTCCATATATCGACCACTCCCCTATATCGATCGCTTTATTTGGGCCCCAGACGATCGCCCATACAATATCATTGTATCGATAAAGAAAACTGACTAAGCTGACCACCTCCCTAAATAGACCATCTAAAGTCGGTCCCATGGTCGGTCGATTTAGAGAGGTATATCCTATCGTCGTAATCTAATTTTGGTAGTGGTATAGCTGCAATTCTGGGGTTTACCGCCAGTTACATCGGGCACCAGTCAGTAGGTAAATAATTAACGTCGGTATTTCCCTCTGCACCATGTGACAAGGCGTTAAATCATCACCAATCAATCAGCCATCATGTATGGCGGGGGGAGGTGGGGGGGGGGGAGATGGGGGATGGGGGGGGGGGTCGAATCGCTCAGTATTTTCTTTCTCTCCACTCCTGTTGCTGTCAGAATTTGTTTAGTATTATTCTAAGGCGATTATCATAATTAATGTCGTGGGGGGTAATGCAAACAAAGCAAACATTCCGCCTAGAGCGGGACTCGAACCCGCACTTCAGCTATTCTTGTGCTAGCACCCTAACCATTGGTATATCTAGGCTTCCAGATGCAATTACCTTATCCATGCCTACCTGTTTATATAACGTTTTTCCTGAAAGAGCTAGTGCATACTCCTACTTTGTTTTAGATATTAATCTCATTTAGTTAGTTTGTTTGTTGTTTTACGTCCTAGCAACATCTAAGGTCATATAAGGACGGGTACCGACTTGTGACAGTGCGCACTCATGATGACTTTATAGTGCTGCCCCACTGGAAGACCAGGCCACCAGCACCATGACCTGATATCCCACTCAGTCACATTATCCTGACACTGAGCCAACCAGTCCTTGTCCTATCCTAATAATGCCAAGCACCAGGCTAGGAAGTGACAAGTAACAATTTTTAAGTCATTGGTTTGACTCGACCGGGAACCTAACTCGCGAACTCCTAATCTTCTGCACGCGAGGCTTGTGCTCTACCTATTCGGCCACTGTGCCCAGTAGGGGCGACCCTGAGGTGCCCCAGGGAACGCAGGTAGGTGAAGATCTGGGGGATCATCTCGGGGGTGATAGCAGGCGCCCTCCTAACTGGGACGGCGAAGAGTTTTTCACCGCCCTTCCTCACCTTCTCCGCGAATAGGGCATTGAAGGGGGCGAGGTCACGCCGGCCTCCCGGACCCAGGTACGGGCCCCCAAGAGGGCCTTCGCGACTGATGCGGGAGTAGGGAGTTCATGGTGGAGGTGGGCGATGAAGTTGCCGATGTTGTACTGAGAGGGTGCCAGATGGTCGATGCTTCGCTCGAGCATGAACTCCAAGTACCTCCTTGCATGGCGATCGTGGTTGCACCAGGTCCCTGATGTGAGGGCGCCGTGGTGGAGGGTCATGAGGTGCTCGTGCGCCCGCCGATCGTAATCTGGGGAAGAGAAAGTCAGATGTCTTGGGTGAACATATGGGGGGAGTGCGTGGTCCTTATGCGTGCGATTCCCCTTATGTGGCACTGCTCACAAACAATATGGAGGGCGACCCGAGAGTAATGCGCGCAGCTAAGAGCATCCGCGAGGACCACCTCGATCCCGGGCTTGTGCTGGACTGTAATCGTAAATGAGCCAAGTGCAGCGATCAGCGAGATCTTGTGGGCGCAAGCGCCCATGGTCGGGTCTGTGGCGCAGCCTGACTCGAGTGCCAAGGTCGACGCCGCATTGTCTGTGTTGACGATGACCTCATACCCGCCCGGGGCTTCCAGCTTGAGGAGTTGCACCGCTAGGATGAGGTTCACGCCCTCGAGCTCGTGTATAGTTGGGTACGCAGCCACCATTTCCTCGTCGTAGGCCTCCGAGAGGCCTCATGATTCATAGGAATGCATGGTGTGAAGGCGCGAATGTGAGACAAAATAAATGTTGGCTCTACTTAATATATGAGTGCTAAAGTTGTTATGCAATGTGGCAGTGTTGTCTGGTATTAATTAGTGTAAGGCTGACCTCTCCATAAACATCCCCCCCACACACATACATCCACACACAGGGTGTTGAAAACATTTTTTTTAAACCGTTCACATCTACCAAATTGTATTGTATATAATGTAAACAGAAAGGCCATATTGAAGATAATACAGCCTGAACATTTCATGCAATTATCTTGTACGGGTGCTTTTCTGTACCATTTAAACCCTGCTCAAAGTTGGGCAGTTCCTTTTACCAAATTTTATCACTTGTCAAATTGAGCCAAATTGACCATTTTCAACCTATTTTTGTAGGCTTTTCCCAAGCATAAGTAGTCCTGAAAAAAAAATAGCAGTGACAAGACTATAGGTTAGGGATAAATCAGAATAATTTAATAGGAGCGCCAATTTGTTCCACAACCACAACGACATCCCCAAAAGTGGTTCAAAGCGAAATTTGGAAATTGGGGAAATTAAGGAAATTGTTATTTTTAGCATTTTTGAAGATGTATATCTTGAAATCTAACCACATCATACCCCTGGATCTTTTTATTCTCATTGTATAGGCCATGGATTTAAAGAAAAAAACACTAGAAGTCTGATAGGGTGGTTACTTATCATTTTTGGGGCCATCAAAAATGCTATCTTTTTAGTTTTGGGTGGATCCAATTAAGTAACAACCTTAAAAAGTCCATATCTTCTTTAATATTAGAGCGATTTTCACAAATGAAGTGTCACTTTATTTCAAATTCAATATACTAACAGGTGAAATCCATTAAATCAAACTATTTTTGAAAATCACTTGGGATACCTACTGTCGTGGGGGTGATGAAAATGGGAAATATTGTGCCTAGAGTGGGACTCGAACCCACATCTCTTTGCATTCCGGGCCAGTGTGCTAACCATTACACCACCTAGGCTCCCTGATATCACCACATTACCCACACTTACCTGTCTATGTGGTTACTTGCCTGAGAGGTCAGGGCAGACTACTACACTCGTCCCCCTGGAATTGTAAGTCTTTTAATGCTTACAATTACATACATACAGGCAATGCACTACCACATACATGCACAGGGTATGTTTAACAACCATACAGCGTGTAGCTTGTACAGGATCCTGGTCACGGCACCAGTGTTGTGGGGGTGATGAAAATGGGAAATATTGTGCCTAGAGCGGGACTCGAACCCACATCTCTTTGCATTCCAGGCCAGTGTGCTAACCATCACACCACCTAGGCTCCCTGATATCACCACACGACCCATGCCTACCTGTCTATCTGGTTCCTTGCCTGAGAGGTCAGTGCAGCCTACTACACTACTATAAAGTCGCCATGAGTATGCATTGTCACAAGTCCGTACCCGTCCTGATATGACATTAGATGTTGTTAGGATGTAAAACAACAGCAAACAAACAATTCTATAACAATTCCAAAGCAATGTAAGTAACATCTTAGTTGTCCGTTCTGAAGTATTGTGGCTCAAATTCACCGCATATCACCGCATAGAGACTATGTATTACATTACCGCGATTTTATCCTACATATGCAACTTATATACTGGTGCACTTGATAAGCATTTGTTGCTGCATAGAAACAATAGTGCAGACATTTTTATAGCACTTGTGTGTGCATGTTTTCACTTCAAATATCTCTCAAATAAATTTTGGCATGTTTTTACTTCAAATATCCCCGAAGTTAGCCATTTAAAATAAAATTGACATAAAGCTAAAGTAAAGTAGATTATACCGATTAAGCTAATGTATTTATCTAATAAAATGGGAGAAACTCAAAACCATCGCAATCAGGCAACTTTAAATAACTTCTATTTTCAAACCTATTCAATTTTAATCAGACACACTCACAGTGTTGCCAACTCTCATGAAAGTCGCGTGAGAGTCATGGAAATTGAAAATTCTGATCAGTCACCTCACGAGTCACGGATTGACTCCAGAATCCCACAAATTTCTGTATTTTTGTACGAATTTCTATACTTTTGTACAAATTTCTGTTGTTTTGATTAAATACAAATAAATATCATGTTATACATGTGCTAAAATATCAGCCCATGACCCCTTGGAAATGGCCTTAAATAGCCCATTCAAAAAATTATTCTGCCTGTGCAAGCCCTCGGACACCCCTAGCAAGCTTGCGGCTGCCAACACTCGGGTTCCACGCCCGCAACGTAAAACCTTAAGGATTCTCAGTACCTCCAAGTCAGCATTGAATACTCAATCTATTATAACACACAAATGACCAGACCCAAAGCATCCGAACGGTGATGTGGGATCAAGGCCAGTTTGATAGCATGTTTATTGGATTGGGCAATTCGCCAAACAATGCAGTAGATATAGCCATAGGGAATGTGTCATGAGCGCCACAGTGGCGTTTAATGGCACTACTAAACAAGTTTGAGGAAAAGGCGTAAAGTTGCGGCCAGTGAACACAACGGGTTGGCTACATCCAGTACAGGGGTGAAAACCAACATATTAGAAAAACGGGCGAAGAATTTTGACATGCTGGGGAAATTAACTGAGCGAATAAATTCTTAATTTAAGAAGCAAAATATATTCTCTATATATGTCTTCATATTTCCCCGCTACCTTTGAGTTGAAACATATAATAAAACATCTAATTTAATAAGATTTAAAAGTGAAATCGACGGCTTTCTATGGCCGCCATCCTGTCTTTTTGCATTCTTTCCCATTTCACCAACTCTGTACCGATATGGGTAGCCATTTGATACTGGAGCCAGAGTTTCTACTTCCTGTTCCATACTAAAGCTATTTTCGCCCGTATTTACACTACGTTGCCTGTTAGGCCGAGCCTCAGGGCACCCAGGAGTACCCGAGGCGGGAAGGGGGCCGGTGTCGCAGTTTGAGGGCCCTGCCAGTTTGAGCGCCCTTCTGTTGCTTCTGCGCATGCGCGGAATTTAACAGCATCGTGTGCGCGTGCATCGAATTCTACCCAGTTTCAAACTACGGTGATAGAGACAACATTAAAACCACCCTAACTATCACAGTAATTTGTGATTTTTGGTGCTTTGAAAGCAAATTTCTCTTGTTTCTATTAAATAGTTCAGATCTTTCTCTACAATTTCATATTCAGCTTGTATTTATCAGCCAATTGGAAGTTCTTGAATTTATTTTGCGAAAATAGTTTTTGAGACCATGATCTGGTAAGGCTAACACTGGCACTGACACTCAGAATATCCCAATTTTCACCATTATCTCTGTTTTTAATACTTTCAGAATAAATTGCTCTTAGGTTACATTAAATACTTCAGATCTTCCTCTTCAATTGCGCATTAAGATATTTTTAATCGATCCAATGAAAGCTTTTAAATCTATTTTACAAAAAAAGTCTACAACCACTGGCAGGGTGCTCAAACTGGCAGGGCGCTCAAACTGCGACATGCTGCAGTTTGAAGGCCTCAGAAAATCCGCGCATGCGCAGAAGCAACAGAAGGGCGCTCAAACTGGCAGGGCGCTCAAACTGCGACACCGGTCTTTTATCTATCTATGAAGCTGCTCTCAGTGTGCGTGTCTACATATATATATATAAAATATTCACCCTATACTTGCAGTAGGCGTGAATGGGCGCATAATTCCGAATTGTGGTTAATTCGGTGGAGGAAGCGGGAGAACCCCTCACATCACCAAGTGGGCCCGACGAGCACTATGCCCTCTGCCGCCCCCCCCCCCCTGACCTGCATTCAGTGCCTCTCTTACTTACTTACTTACTACCTTATCCTCTTCTGCTTAAGAAATTAGGCATCAATGCCTGTTAGCAGGTTTGGCCTGTCTAAGTGGGACCTAGTGAAATTATAGTTTTCGTGTGGTGAGCGCTGACTGTAGTGGTAATTTACCCAGTGCTTATCGAGGCGTCCTTTGAAAGAGTTTAAGCTTGCGGCGTTCACAACATCAGCTGGTAGTCTGTTCCAAGTGTTCCCAGCTCTTTCAGTGAGGAAACTTTGACGAACTCGCTTGTTAGTCCGATTGGGTTCAAGTTGACCATGCCTGCACATCCTCTATATTTGCAGCCACTATGTGGGGGTCGGCTCATGGGCTTACCTCTTTGGGTTCCCAGGTTCTCTCCCTCCCGGGTCCCTTCAACATCAAGGACGTTGACTAATTTACTTTCTGTATCAGACCTTGTACCTAATAAACCCTCCATTACCTCCCACTCTGTCTCTGGCTTCCTCTGTCCGAATCACAACATAGTCTAAATACGGATGAAAAGTGCCTTGATATGGAACAGGAAGTGGATTCCTGGTTCCAGTATCAAACGGCTATTTATATCGGCACATTTAATGACAGCAGACGACACTCTAAAAAAAACCACAAATCTTGGCACTGAAATATATATAATAGGACATAGTTGTCATTAACTAGTCGCATAATTTAAAATATCAAGTGGCTATGACAAAGAACATAAAATTTACCCCTATTAACATATATGCAAAGTAGCTACTGATACTGCATGTAAGTACATGAATCCATGACACGATATACATATAATATCCCTATCATTACTTTCTTTTTTACTACCTGTGATGAGACGCATTAGTGTCTCATCATAATCATTAGTTAAAAATGTAGCTTAAGTTTAATCATTTGTTATTGTCATCACTCTTTCTTTCACATTATGGAGACCAGCTAGATAAGCATCGCTTTTCTGGGATCCTTTCTGTCTGTAAGGGATTTGTATGCATTTATTGTATCATCTCAGTTTATTGTAAACATACCTTACAGAGAGTTAAAATAAAAGAATTGAATTGAATTGAAAAGGGATCTTATTCCAAAGAATATACTAGCGATAACCTACCCTGATGATAATGATGATGGTGGTGATGTTGATGATATAAAAACAACTTCAGTGTGTCCACGTACACGCGAATGTGTGTGCATAGCGAGATAGAGGGAGAGAACGAGAGACAGTGAGAGGGAGAGACAGAGGTAGGTAGATGGATAGAGGTGAAATTGCATGAGATATTTTGTGTGGGAGAGAAAGATGAGAACCATTGTGATTTTCCATACACAAATCAAGGGTATTGTACTGGGTCGCGTAAATGTTGTTATTCCGTTGCTTAGCAACCGAATAATTCCCAGGAAATGGGTCGTGATGGATGACGTGGATTTGAGTGATGGAGTTAGAAAGCCCGCCACTTTGCTCATGGTGTGATGAATGAAATTTGTAACTGGCTGTAAAATATTCCGATTTAAAGCATTGGTGGGGAATGCAAATGTTCTATTACTGATCGGGTATACGTGACCAGGTGCATGTATGTGTATATGTAGGTGCTGGTGGTGCCTGATTGAGATGTAAATAGACATAGTGGTGCTGGCAGGACTGTGTGTAAGGGACACTCAGAGCCTACCCCCTCCCCACTCTGCTAGTCAGGAGCACCACACTCAGGCTCATGGCAGGTGGTGGCCAGGGGAGCCACACAGCTTGGTGGTGGTGGGCAGATCACTGGTAACCATGAGGACCAGGAATGCTGGATCCCTATTGGTAGAGCTAAGAATGTTTGTTTCTCATTGAGGGAATAGGGTGGGGTGATACTCTACACTGAATCCATGTACCATATAAATAATAAACCAGAGGGCTTGACTCTCTCTCTACTTTCACACTTTATACTCTTCCTTTCTCATTGTCTGTATTGATTTCACTATAGCCTGCCTACACAACCACAGATTCGAGCCGTAGACTTTACATACTGGTGACCACAACGAGTGGTAAATCTCTTAGTTGGAGGAAGGATTCAACTTTACTTTATGGAGACCTAGTCTTTACATGGCGACGGTGATGTTCGACTTCCCATCGCAATATTTTCTGAAGGCTTGTCTTTGGTGGCGCTTTCCATTTTGAACGTATGATACACTTTTTGCGCCTCCGTGCCCGAGACATGCAGGAAAGTAAAGCACTGTACTGTTTCTGCTTTCGTTGTGATGCCTGCGGCGCCTGCTTATATTTCATATGAACTCAGCCAGTTTCGCCAATTCAATGCCATGTTGTTCGCTAATACTAGCGGTGCCGATGGATTGAGTCCTGATGACGCCATACTGTCTGTTCCTAATCTGACACCATGTAATGAACGCGCGTGGACACAATGAGCTCGGATGCAAGACTGGGTTTATTTTCACATCATCGCATACTGGGGGTCACGTGACTGGTCAGGTGAATCACCGGCCAGAGCATGTTTGACAAGCTTCACATACCTTACACATGGGTGTCGGTGGGGAAAACTTGCCCTATCCTAATAATGCCGAGTGCCTGGCTAGGAAGCGACAAGTATCAATTTTTAAGTCATTGGTTTGACTCGACCGGGAACCAAACTCCCGACCTTCCGCACGCGAGGCCCATGCTCTTCCGATTAGGCCACCGCGCCCGGTGTCGCAGTTTCAGCCGCCTGCCAGTTTCCACCGCCCGTATAGACTCAAACTCAAGGCATTGTCAATGGTCGTGAGCAATCTTCATACAGAAAATACAGCAAAAGTGAAATATCTCTAAAACCACACCACCTAGAAACAAATCGCTTGGTACACATGTAGAAAACATCTTTACCAAAAATATTATATTAAATTTATAAGGTTAGTGACGATGATGTTAGATTTTGACGCATGCGCATGAAACTGACAGGCAGCTGAAACTGACCAGGCGCTGAAACTGGGACACCGGTACCAGAATATGGTTCATAGTCTCGCTACATAGCGTAAGGGATGGCGGGCCCGCCATCTGTTGGCAGCGTACGTTCACTTATTCAGTTAGCCCACCATCTGTTGGTAGCAACTTACTCATACTGCCTATAACTTATAAGTTTCCACCAGCTCTACTGATTTCCCCCCCCTCATACCTTTCCTACCAGCTCTACATATTCCTGCCATCCTTTTCCTACCAGCTCTACCTATTCCTGCCATCCCTTTCTTACGAGCTCTACCTATTCCTGCCATCCTTTTCCTACCAGCTCTACCTATTCCTGCCATCCCTGTCCTACCAGCTCTACCTATTCCTGCCATTCCTTTCTTACCAGCTCTACCTATTCCTGCCATCCATTTCTTACCAGCTCTACCTATTCCTGCCATTCCCTTTTTACTAGCTCTACCTATTCCTGCCATTCCTTTTTTACAAGCTCTACCTATTCCTGCCATTCCTTTTTTACAAGCTCTACCTATTCCTGCCATTCCTTTTTTACCAGCTCTACCTATTCCTGCCATCCATTTCTTACCAGCTCTACCCATTCCTGCCATCCTTTTCCTACCAGCTCTACATATTCCTGCCATCCTTTTCCTACCAGCTCTACCTATTCCTGCCATCCCTTTCTTACCAGCTCTACCTATTCCCCCCATCCCTTTCCTACCAGCTCTACCTATTCCTGCCATCCCTTTCCTATCAGTTCTACCTACTCCTGCCATCCCTTTCCTACCAGCTCTACCCATTCCTGCCATCCTTTTCCTACCAGGTCTACCTATTCCTGCCATCCTTTTCCTACCAGCTCTACCTATTCCCCCCATCCCTTTCCTACCAGCTCTACCTATTCCCCCCATCCCTTTCCTACCAGCTCTACCTATTCCTGCCATCCCTTTCCTACCAACTCTACCTATTCCTGCCACCCCTTTCCGACCAGCTCTACCCATTCCTGCCATCCTTTTCCTACCAGCTCTACATATTCCTGCCATCCCTTTCCTGAATGCTGCGGAGACAACTGTAGTTCTATCGTGAATAGTAGGAATTTGATACTTTCGTCGGATTATGCAACTTTAATCATATGGTATTGGGAGATTAAAACCTTTGGCTCCATTGAATAGAGTCTGAAGCAAATCAGTTAATTCATTCTTTCCTGCTTTATAATGCACGAATAATAAGTCACTTTGGAGATTGCAAACTAGGCCAGCTTAAGCTAAGATTCCATATACACGGTGTGCGGCATGTCATTCGCATTCGCACCGATCGGTCCATTGAGCGATCCACTTTGCCCCATTCGCATTCACATCCAGACATATGGAAGCACCACTGTGTGTTTACATGCTTTTCCATTTTTTGTTGCATTTGCATTCGCATACCGCGTATATATATAGAATTTTAGCTTTAGACCTGTAATTTATCATGTTGGCTGTGGCAGGTGTGTAGATAACATATTGCATCACCATATATCTGCGGGTAATATGCATCTTGAAATATTTATTTGTGCCAACACTGGCTTTCACTGTGCAACAACTGCAGTTGATCACCCATGTCTGATTTTCAAAAGCAGTGGGAATAGCTATTGATGAAAGCTCTTCCTATGGAGTAGCTATTCTTTGTTAACGTGGAGTAGCTAGCTATACTTAGTTTACATGTTTTCTTTTTTTTCTTTTTGTTAGAGTTGCATAGTCTGATGGCTTTGAGTTTCTGCCATTTTCTGAGGTAAATACATTAGATTGATTGTTGTAATCTACATTACTTTAGTTTGAAGTAACTTTGATTTTAAATGGCTAACTTTTGAGATATTTGAAGTGTAAGCATGTACAATTAGTTTTGGAAAGCACACCAAAACTCTGACACCATAGGCAGTAACAGGTTCTATTAAATTGACTCAGGCTTCCCTTCTGCACGGCAACAAATGCTTAATAAGTGCACCAGTATCTAAATTAGATATGTAGAATCAAATCTAGATAATTGTTTTGGTTTTGAAAAATCGATACTTTCATTGGACTATGCAGCTTTAAATATTTATTCATCTGAACTATTGTCAGTGCTGACACTGGTCTTTTGGTTGTAGTTCATTTAGCTCTGAAGGAGTTTAAGTTATTGTATACACTGGCTACTGAGAACAGTTGGTGACGTGAACAAGTCGCCATGACATGGCATGTCGTGTTACAAGCAGCCGCAGTTAAAGCTGCATAGTCCGAAGAAAGCATCACATTTTCAAAACGAAGCCACTTACCTAGATTTGATTCAATATATCCAACTTAGATACTGGGGCACCTATTAAGAATTTATTGCTGAATAGAAGGGAATACTAAGTCAATTTGATTAAACCCATTACTGCTGAATCCAGAATTTCTACGTGCATGCCAAATTAATTAAATCTCCTCAAAGTTAGCCATTTATGGAGAAAGTTCCTTTAACAGGGTCTGTGCGGGGCCTGGAAAGTCTTGAAAAGTCTTGAACTTCATTTGCCCCATCTCAAGGCCTTTAAACGCCTTGAACTTAATCTATTTTCAGTAATTAGCCGTCAATTCCATTAAACTGTCCTCACTGATGTAAATTAGTCTGAAATCGCAATTCGCCATTGTGTTTTTTTTCTTCTGAAATTCAAATGAAAATAGTCTTTGAATTTCTATCAAAAACAGCCTTGAAAAGCCTTGAAATAGCCTTGAATTCCATATATTCACATGTGTACAGACCCTGAGTGGATCATAATGATCAACCTAATATATTTAAATGAAATGACAGAAACTCAAGAACACCAGTCTATGTAACTGTAGGCCTAAGATTTGCATGGCCTCTTACTTCCGCCTTCTTCCACTTCCTTCCCGGCAGCGTGCATTAGTAATGAACCCCTGTAAAGATGCACAAAGTGCGGCATCCACAATTAGCCTCACGGTTCGATGTCTATTTTGAAGGAAAGTCGGTTCCCAGGAGAGCTAATACACATGCGCCATGTTCCTCCCGGACAAAGGGAGGGAAGGCAGTTAGAGGTGTGTGTGGGCATGCGTGTGTAGGACGGGATGGGTGCTAACCCACACCATAATGTTTGTGTGTTGTTGTTTTACGTCTAGCAACATTTAAGTTCATATCAGGACGGGTACAAACTTGTGACAGTGTGGAATCATGGTGACTTTATAGTGCTGCCCCACTGGGCGATCAGGCTGCCAGCACCATGACCTGATATCCCAGTCATTCACATTATCCTGACACTGAGCCAACCAGTCCTTGCGCTATCTTAATAATGCCGACTGCCAGTCTAGGAAGCGACAAGTATGAATTTTTAAGCCATTGGTTTGACTCGACCAGGGTTCGAACCTACAAACCTTTGGGTTTGGATTCCCCGATCTCTCAAAACAGGAGATGAACGCTCAACTCATTCAGCCATCCCGTCTGGTCCACACACCATAACGACCTAATTTGCTTTATGTTCTCAGTGTTATGACGGCATATGTTGAAATATTGCAAATTTAGTTGTGAGGTGTTGGTCGGGCTGTGGTGAGTTCAGGGATGAAAGATATCTGCGATTTTGCAGATTTCCGGGATTTTTCCTGTAGCTATAAGTATACTAATACGTTGCGCCCATCCTGATATGACGCTAGATGTTGCCAGGATGTAAAACTCCAACAACCAACCAATACGTTGTTTCACGCTGCAGCACCATCAGCGTATACTAATATGTGGTGCAAACGCCGCAGCACTAGCAGCATATACTACTAATGCCTTCAAACACCGCAGCAGAGTCAGCGTATACTAGTACTACTAATACATGCTTCAAACGGCGCAGCACTATCAGCGTTTACTACTAATACGTGCTTCTCATGCTGCCGCACTATCAGCGTATACTGATATATGGTGCAAGCGCCACAGCACTAGCAGCATATACTACTAATACATGCTTCAAACGGCGCAGCACTGTCAGCGTATACCAATATGTATGAAACCCGACTTCCGGGAATTTTCAGCGATTCCCTGACAATGCTAAGCCTATGGGAGAATATCATCATTTCCGCTTTTTTTTCCCGGAGACCACTTTCATCCCTGTGAGTTGAAAATGGTGAGTCGCCCGCTGGTTGGTTACATGACCGTTTTTGGTGGCAAAGACCATGTGAATTTATGGGCTAGTCGGCTCCACCTCCGGGGTTGAAACCGCATATGGTTATAGGCATATGGAGCGTATATGATTAGATCTTGTACTAGTAGCCGTCGTGCCTCTGCCCGTAAATTATTCATGTCATGGCTAATTAGTTATGTAGAGTTGCCTTTGTGCATTATTGAGCTGTCAGTGTAGACGATAGGGTTATGCTTTTAGGTCACTTCGACATAGATTACACTTTAATATGGTTAGGGCAGATAACACTGGCTATTTATGAATAGAACTCATCTTCCGTCTTGTCAGATGTAACTACCCAAAGGTAATGCTCCGATAGTTACAGAGCGATGACTCAAATTCAATTAATGAAAGTCAATGCAGCAGGGCTAATTGAAGGTAATTTCATTGAACATAGTTAACTAATTGATCAAAGGTAACTGATTGAAATCAGTTAATATAAGTTAATAAGCTGTCAGTAATTGACTAAAGGTGGCTTGATTATTGGTGACTAATTTAATATATTGGATCAGATGTCAATTGTAGCATTCTAGAGATACCATGGACAGAGTAAATTTATGGATTTTTCTTGTTAAATGTAACATGACAAAGGTAATTTGCTGAAAGAAATCTGCAAAATGTAAGTTATCGAAGCAAACCTATTGAAGCTAACTTCTCAATGATAGCTCTGCAGAGGTAACTTGCCAAAGGTATATGTGCAAAGGCACCTAGCCAAGGGTAGTTTTGCAAAGCTAACTTACCAAGGGGAGCTCTGCAAAGCTAACTTGCCAAGGATAGCTTTGCAAAGCTAACTTGCCAAGGGTAGCTTTGCAAAGGCAACATGCCAAGTGTAGCTTTGCAAAGGTAATTTGCCAATGGTAGCTTTGCAAAGCTAACTTACCAAGGATAGCTATGCAAAGCTAACTTGCCAATGGTATCTTTGCAATGTTAACTTGCCAAGGGTAGTTCTGCAAAGGTAGCATTCCAAGTGTAGCTTTACAAAGGTAATGTGCCTTACAAAGGTAACATGCCATGGGTAGTTTTGCAAAGCTAACTTGCCAGGGGTAACTGTAACGGTGTGTCGACAGCAAAGGCCATGTTCAAGGCGAACCTTTCTTTCTTTCATTCAACAATTGAGATAGGGTCGCTGACCTGATTTCCGCAGACACAGTTCTAATGGTTCACTTAATCATTCTTGTCGCCAGGAAAGCAGCACGTGGCTGGGTGCTCACACGGGACCAGGGCACGTGCAGACACCCTCTCCTACCTGAGGAGCCCTGACCGGTCTACTTCTACATACGCCACCAGAGGACTCTGCGCATACCACCGCCACCTGGGGGTGCAGCGAGCAACAACGCACATGATGAATACTGACACGGTTGGAACGTAAGTGAATGTCTTTTGAGCGCTCATAGCATTACATAACCCGCTGATTTCCATAATTGAAATTAACCAGATGGGATGGCCGAATGAGTTGAGTGCTCACTTCCCTTATGGTATGTCGTGGGATTCGAGTCAAAGCGATAATGAAAAGATTTATACTGGTCACTACCTAGCCTGATGATCGGCATAGTTATGATAAGACAAAGAGCAGTGGAATGGGGGAATTCATTTGTCTGTGATTGAAATTTCCCCTGCTTAATCAAAACAAAAAATACAATAACAAAAGAATGAGAAGTTCGGTGATCTGACTTTTAATTACACTCCATTGTAATATCTCTTTAATATTTCTAGTTCCAGGAAAGGGATATCTGTGAGAATAATTGTGTCCCCTTTCATGATATAATCCTGGGCGTCAAATCAGGGTCTGTACGGGGTCTGGAAAGTCTTGAAAAGTCTTGAACTTCATTTGCCCTATTTCAAGGCCTTGAAAAGCCTTGAATTTAACCTATTTTGTGTAATTAATCTTGAAAAGCATTGAATTAACCATTAAACTGCCCCCACTGATCTAAATTAGTCCGAACTTGCCATTTTGGATGGCGAGTTCGGACTAAATCAAAATGAAAATAGTCTTGAATTCCTATCAAAAACAGCCTTGAAAAGCCTTTGAAATAGCCTTGAATTCCATATCTTCACATGTGTATGGGCCCTGTTAAATAAATGAAATATTAATAAATACACAGCTTGGTTTAGGATGCGTAATTGATTTCTTTGAGGGGGGGGGGGGGAAGAAAGAATCATACAGGTTAAAGTGTCCAAATTCTACGTGTGCCTTTGAGTTGGTGCAACAAACCTATGTACTACACGGTATGTATATGGGTCCTTATCTAAAACTGGGCACTAATGTGCGAGATGGAAGCCAAAAGTGAAAACCTTTCAAATAATAGCAGAAAACATTCCAAATAATAGCAGAGTACATGTTCCTATGGAGGTTTGCATGTTGTGCATATGTCAGAGTTGAAAAAAAAAGTTATTTCTCTTTTTGATTTAGATCTTATACACATTGAGCAAGACGTTAATATCACTTGTGTAACATGGAAATCAAAGACACACCCAAAACATTATTTTAGCATTCACAACAAAGTCAAAGAAAATTTTATTGATTACAGATTATGTCTTACACTAAAAAAGTTGAAAAAAAAGTTGAAAAAATGCTTGTGTGCATGCATGGTGTAGATTTTCACATTTTCGCTTCAGCACAGAATCATAGAAGTATACTTTTGATATCTGTTGTGGGATAGATTAAATAAGTGTAGTATTGTTAAGATAATTAATACACAAACTGACAAAGGCAACAATAACTATTTGACTTGCTATCAATAAAAGAAACAATTAATTATCAGCATCGTAATGGGAAAACCGAATATGTGGTGGCCAGTTTTAGAGAAGAACCCAGTATGATATTTTGTTGTTGTTGGTAAAGTGTTTATTCATCTGAATATTACATTTGTCAGTGCCAGAGCACTGGTCTTCCAGCCATCTTACAATTAAAGACTGACAGTCTATATAGTCTAAGTTTGATGTGTGGTGTATTAGTTACAGCACGAGCCTGGAGAATTAAGGGAGTGGCCCATACTGTGTACTCTACAGCACCAGTCACTGTAGTTCATGCAAAAATTCCTGTCTCAATTTCTGAAACAAACTTCACCCTCCCCCACCTGATCGTCCAGTGCCCGGATCTGGTGCCGAGACTGGAGGTAAACCTCATCCACTGAATGTTCTTATTTCCAAAACTAAGTTGGAGGTATTGTTGTCCCCTTGATTCCCACAGGGCACATCCCTCACACGTCTTTACTCACTGTTTTCGTAGCCATGGCAGCAGTTGTTTGTATTTGTTACGTAAGTCCTCACGTACACATCTCTACACCTGCTTGTGCTGGGTTGGATATTTGGACCAGGGCATGGTTGACTGTAGAAATGCTATATATACATATAGGTGGAATTGTCCCGATGAAAGTGTTTGGACTATGTTTGGAACTCCCTCTCATTTACTTGAAATGCTCGGATAGATTGTTTGTTTGTTGGTTGGGGTTTTACATCCTTGTAGCATCTAAGGTCATATTAAGATGGGGAATAATAATTTGCATGTCACCCCATCTACTCAAATTGTTATGATTATACAAAGCGTCTTATTAAAATTGCCATGACTATGCATAGCTTCTTACTAAATTGCCATGACTACACTTACCTTCTTATTCAAATTGCCATGGTTATACTTACCTTCTTATCCAAATTGCCATGGCTACACTTACCTTCTTATTCAAATTGCCATGACTACACTTACCTTCTTATTCAAATTGCCATGGTTATACTTACCTTCTTATTCAAATTGCCATGGCTACACTTACCTTCTTATTCAAATTGCCATGACTACACTTACCTTCTTATTCAAATTGCCATGTATACACTTACCTTCTTATTCAAATTGCCATGGCTACACTTACCTTCTTATTCAAATTGCTATGGCTAGACTTACCTTCTTATTCAAATTGCCATGGCTACACTTACCTTCTTATTCAAATTGCCATGGCTACCCTTACCTTCTTATTCAAATTGCCATGGCTACACTTACCTTCTTATTCAAATTGCCATGGCTACACTTACCTTCTTATTCAAATTGCCATGGCTACACTTACCTTCTTATTCAAATTGCCATTGCTAGACTTACCTTCTTATTCAAATTGCCAATGCTACACCTACCTTCTTATTCAAATTTCCATGGCTACATTTACCTTCTTATTCAAATTGCCGTGGTTAGACTTACCTTCTTATTCAAATTGCCATGGCTACACTTACCTTCTTATTCAAATTGCCCTGGCTACACTTACCTTCTTATTCAAATTGCCATGGCTACACTTACCTTCTTATTCAAATTGCCATGGCTACACTTACCTTCTTGTTCAAATTGCCATGGCTACCCTTACCTTCTTATTCAAATTGCCATGGCTACACTTACCTTCTTATTCAAATTGCCATGGCTACACTTACCTTCTTATTCAAATTGCCATGGCTACACTTACCTTCTTATTCAAATTGCCATGTCTACACTTACCTTCTTATTCAAATTGCTATGGCTACACTTACCTTCTTATTCAAATTGCCATGGCTACACTTACCTTCTTATTCAAATTGCCATGGCTACCCATAACTTCCTACTCAAATTGCCATGACTACACACAAATTCAAACGTATTCAATATCATAACTCACATAGTTCTAGCTATGTTTTGTTCTTGTGTGGTTTCGATTACAAGTCCAGCGTTGGTTCATGTAAACACACATTAAAAAGTAATAAAGACAACGTAAATGTACTAACACTGGTCATAATCTGTCTGTTTTCTAGCACAAAATCTGTTGACAGCTTACGAGAACACCTGTCTACCGATCAGCATACGTCATTAACTACTGATCACACTTTTGGTGAGTAATGTAGAGTGCAGCTATAGTTACAGGCACCTACTTTATTAGTTATCATAACCCTTAGGCATAAATAGGATTTATCTACGATTGAACAGCATTTACTATATTTATCCACAAATTTATTGAATAATATTGCTCGAGCAAATTTATAATATACATATGAGTCAGGATCACGAAAAGAGGCCAATTGGGGGAAGTTGTTGGCATCGATCATTGGATGTTGGCGTCGAACAGTATAATTATAGTTTAGCATTGACAGAGGTATTGGAAAGTCCTCAAATTGATCCTGAATGTAAAGGTAGAGAAAACACAACAACCTTATTTGTTTCTAGGATAATTTAATATAAAACAAAAAAATGCACTACACTTTAAGAATTGCGACGCCGACATCTGTTAAAGGTGTCGGTGTCGAGCATTGGATGTCGGCGTCGATCGACATACTTATAGTTTAGCATTGACAGAGATGTTGCAAAGTCCTTAAATTTATCCTGAATGTAAAGGTAGAGAAAATACAAGAACCTTATTTGTTTCTAGGATAATTTAATATAAAACAAAGAAATGCACTACACTTTAAGAATTGCGATGCTGACATCTTAAATAAACCACCATTTGGCCCATTTTCATGAGGCTGACTCATATATATAATCGATCTTATTTAAAGTTGCATGGTTCGATAGTTTTGAGTTTTGGTACTTTTCTGAGATAAATATATTAGGTTGATCCTTATGATCTACCTTATTTTAGGTTGAAGTAACTTTTATTTTGAATGCCTAACTTTTGAGATATTTGAAGTACAAACATACAAAATTAATTTTGGCAAGCACACCAAAACTCTGACACCATAGGTTTCTGCAGTAACAGGTTCTATTAAATTGGCTTGGTATTCCATTCTATGTGTTGACAAATGCTAGATAAGTGCACCAGTACCTAAGTTAGACATGTGGAATCAAATGTAGATCACTGTTTTGGTTTTGAAAATGTTATGTTTTCATCGGACTGTGCAGCTTTAATATATATATAATTTTGCTGCTGCAATTATTGCAATTAAGTGCAATTTTTGCATCATCTTCCTAACATGTGCCCAGCAGAAAGTGAAGCGGTCCTTAGCATGTCGAGCCTAGGGTCATCCCACTTCTCCAAAGACTACAATTGTGAGTTGAGAACATGCAATCCTAAAAGTGTATACAGTACAACCCCGTTAAACCAAGCTCGGTTAAACCAAACGATCGGTTAATCCTAACTTTTTTCGGCGGCCCGGCAAAATACTACCATTTATCATATAAAAAAGTTGGTTAAACCAAAGTCGGTTAATCCAAAGTATCGGTTAATCCAAACAAAATGTCGGCCCCAGGCCACTTCCAATACAGTTAAACCAAACTTTCATGTGGTTTTAAGGTCATCTGAGACTTTTTTAGATGATAAATGGTAGTATTTTGCGAGGTCGCCGAAAAAAGTTTGGATGAACCGATCGTTTGATTTAACCGAGGTTAGTTTAATGGGGTTAAACTGTATATACATAAAAAAAACAATAATCATAGTGTCCACATACATTGTACATTATAATGCTCCCCCGTTTTTGCCAAAGTCAAGTCAAAGTCAAAGCTCGGTTAAACCAATGATCGGTTAATCCAAACAAATTTCTACGGTCCCTTCATGTTTGGTTTAACGGAGTTATACTGTATAGACATTGGGAAGTTATTTCGCCGGAATAGTATTGGCCTTAGGAGGTTACAGTAATAGCAATTCTGTGATAGGCTTCCTAAAATGGATGTTTTCCCAACTACATAGGTTTGTCTTTATCTATCTTGGAACAATTACATAGGGTTGACACCGGCGTGGTGGCCTAATCGGTAGAGTGTGGGCCTCGCGTGCGGAAGGTCGGGAGTTCGGTTCCCAGTCAAGTCAAACCATGACTTATAAAATTGATACTTGTTGCTTCCTAGCCTGGTGCTCGGCATTAATAGGATAGAGCAAGGACTGGTTAGCTCAGTGTCAGGATAATGTGACTGAGTGGGATATCGGGTCATGGTGCTGGTTCCCAGTAGGGCAGCACTATAAAGTTATCATGAGTGCGCACTGTCACAAGTCGGTACCCATCCTGAAATTACCTTAGATGTTGCCAGGATGTAAAACTCCAAAACCCAACCAGCCAATCCTCCGTCCGCACTCTTTGTGTTTTTGTGCAACCAGTATAACTAAGCATCCTGCATTATCCCATTTTAGTCGAAGTCAATCAGGTCTTGTAGATAGCATTATTTGGAAAATGATTGGCGGCATCCTTTCTCTACTCTTTTTTAATTTATCTTAACAACAAATAATAATTTATGTTTCTTGAAATGATATATTAAATGTGCATCATGTTATTTATATAGTTATTTGTATTGCCTAAATGGGAAATAACCTTAAAACAACTCTTGGTTAAAACAGCCTTTTGCGTTTAAAAAGGATAACGATTCCCTTGTCCCTTAGGCCAAATATAAAAAAAGTTAGTGATCGTCCTTTTGATCACACAAATCAAGGTCGGGTGGGTGGGTTCCTTTTTTTTTTTTTTTAAATATTGGACTGATAAAAGGATTACATGTCATTTATGTACACATCACAATGTTTTCAGTCAAACGATGAACACTGTATTCTCATTTTGAAATGTATTATATCATACAGTTCTAGAAATTTCAATTGTGTGCTTACGAAAGTTGAGTTGCCGCTAGGCCGACACATTTTTAACAGTTAAAAAAGAAAGAAAATCAGGGGCGGGCGATTATTCAGGCACGGGCGGGAACGATCACCAATTTCCTTTTGGCCTTATGTTCATTTCAGTACCAGAATATCCCACCTGCTATGCTGTGGATACACCCATGTGAAGATGTACAGCTCATTTTTGTTTTTTGTTTACTGATTCATCATGTATGATGCCTCATTTATTATAGCCCATAAGTACTCCTGGTACAAACATCCCGCAGGTAATGTCTCTGCTCCACTTAGGCTTTAATCTATTTAAAGCGCCACCTATCAGTTCACCAGTTCATTACTGCCTTAATTTACTTCCTCGCACTCTTCTAGAGGGCGCGACTGTGGCACACCGTAGAGACTTCTGTGCTGCTATAGTTTCAGACTTTCTATTAATGCACATATTTAATTAATGTCTGATCTCTTTTCCAAAGCAATTTTTAAATCGCCACATGGTCATGTCAAACAAATGAGTTAAGTATGTGAGACTGTCTCAAAAGGTGCTAAGCAATATAGGACAAAACTTTGTCCATAGTAACGATCAACACACTATCTACTTATGCATTTGCTCAGGATAAACTGATTTGCTTTTTACATGGTGTTTCATAATCTCAATAGAATACATATTGATTTGAAGCAAATATCCTTGTGTTTTCAGTGTAACCGTTTCTGTGCTGTTTTGTGTCAATCGTTACTATGGACAAAAAAAAAGAAGAGTTAGCACCTTTTGAGACAGGCTCATGTATGCGTGTCGCTACCTGGCTTTTCACTCAGCATTACTAGTGCAGTATTTTACACTGACCTCGCAGGTCAAGGAGCCACGTAGAAAGGTGTGGGTGGATAGGGTGATAGCATCCGGGAACCTAAGTAGTGGTTGCCACAGAATGGCAACAAGTGTGGGTTCAAATCATGTTCTCTTTCCCATTTTCATTACCCCAACAACACTAGGAGCAGTGCAATGCAGAAGACTAATTCAATTGTCTGCAATTGATATTTCCCCCGTTTAATCAATGAATGCAATAAAACAAACTCCAAAGAAACTGTTATTGAAATAAAGCAATATTTTGGGTAAAATACTCATGCTTCCTGCATTCATATGCATGCAGCGTCCCACTGTTGGGATGCAATAATGCAAGGCGCATCCTCAATTACATGTATTTGGGTCGTTCTCTGAAGCTGTGTACAACTTTTGTGACATGGAGTTGAAAACTGAAAGACACCCAAATAATAGCAGAAAACATTTCAAATAATATCAGAATCCATATTCATATGAAGCTTTACGTGCTGTGTATGTGTCAGAGTTGAAATAAAGCCATTTCACTTTTTGGTTTTGATCTTATAATGAATAACAATGGGAAAATATATCCTGTGTAACATGAAAATTAAACACACATCCATAACATCATTTTTAACAGACACAACACATTCAAACTAGATTTCTTTGATTACACTTAAGCAATCAAAATGATGTCCTACAAGGTGTTCTTTGTGGCGGAGTGGTTAGAGTGTCTGACTTTTTTCTAGGTCGGATGCCTAATCTGAAGGTCAGTGGTTCGATTCCCTGTGCCCCCCCCCCCCCACCTCTGCCAATTTGGATTTCCACCGCTGTGTATAACTTACAGCGTCATCAAAGGCCAATTGCTCTCATACCATGTCTATGTGGTGTGGGAGGTTAAAAATCCCTTGGGCCTGTAAAAGTGTAGGCTCGGGCTTTCTATCGACAAACTGTCTAATGGTGAAAACAAGTCTATTCAGACTTATCCATGATAGGCAGTATAAACCTTCAAGGAGAACAAACTTGAAGAAAAACAAGTTTGTGTAAACTTTAGTGTAAAATTTCACATTTTCACTTTAGCACAAAATCATATAAACATACTTTTGAAGCATTTTCTTGGATAGATTAAATACATATAGTATTGCTAACATGCATAATAACAAAATGCAACAATAAATATTTGACTTGCTATTTAAAACAAAGAAAGAATGCATGTCCCACGTAACATGGATACCAAATATGTGGTACCCAGTTTCAGAGAACAACCCATTACGCTATTAATAATTTGTTCTCCCATCGCGGGGTGATGACAGCTTTATCTGTCTGTTTTATTTACCCTTCGTTTGCTGTGCAGAAACATTTTCTGGACACTTTACCACCAGTTAGATCTTTTGATGTCGATTTCTCATCATCATGCGTGTAGCACACACCTGCAGGGTCCGTAGGGGGCCTGGCGAGTTTTGAAAAGTAATTTGCCCCCTTTCAAGGCCTTGAAAACCCTTGAATTTAACCCGTTTTCAGTAATTAGTCTTGAAAAGCCTTGAATTCCATTAAACTGTCCACACTGATCTAAATTAGTCTGAAATCAACACTTGCTATTGTTTGTTTTTTTCCTGAAATCCAAAGGAAAATAGTCTTTAATACACGATTTTCGCGACTAGTACGGCACCTGATGACAGGAAACGACACTCGTGTTGTGGGTTGACAGTGTGTCACTGTGTTGTTTTCTAGTGGATCAAGGTTGGCGACGGTGCGAGAGTTGGAGGGTTGGCACTTATACATATCAAACTACTATTCTTTCTTAGTGCCACCCTGACTCTTATAATAAACTGCTAAATCTATTTATATTAGCCTACTACTTACTAAAGTAAGCGCTTCTGGCAGTTCATAAATGACAGCGTGTGTATAGAGTCCTGCCTTATAGCAGTTGAGCATACACAGGGGACCTCTCGTGACAAATGCTGTGACCCACAAGTCCAATCTGGATTACGCTCTGCGCATGCCTCGCGGAAATTGTGTATTCCTATTAAAAAAACAGCCTTGAAATAGCCTTGAATTCCATATCTTCACATGTGTATGGACCGTGCACCTGGCAATTGTACCTTCATGCCGACGACCACTTCTATTAGGATTGTCTGAGAGGCGCTATCCTACACAGATTTTACACTTTGAATCATGATTGAATTGATGTTGTTGTGGTGATTATGTGCATACCTGGAATGCTAAGGTACATTATGTGAATCGGGAAGCAAAGTTGAGAAATATAAAATACACATTAAAAGTATTGAATATATACTTTAACATTATTAACTATACATTAAAATATTAAATATACATTAAAATATTAAATATACATTAAAAATATTATATATACATTAAAAATATCGATAATACAATAAGATTCTACCTGTTTCGATATTTTACGAAACCAAATCTAATATATTTCCCCATGCATTGACCTGTTTTGTTAGATAGGATTTTCCCCTCTTTTTCTTTTACTTTCTTTTATTACAATTTCAGCTTTGCAATTCAGATTTCAAATTTCGTTTGGGGTACACAATTATCCATATTGCTGCGGCAATATGGGTAATTCGGGACCGAGGCGAACACACCGTCCCTACCCACTCCTGCCCCCCTCCCCTTCCCCTTACCCCTACCGCCCTCCCCCGCCACTCAGCCTACCCGACTTAACTCCAGGTGGCGACACCAGCGCGCCCGTGCTGGAGCCGCCGCTTGTACCCGCCAGTCCTATGACATCACTTCCGCCCTGCCCACACTCCACCCACTTCTTCACCTGACGCCGGACCAGCAAGACCTCATTTTCACCGGCCCACCCGACCCTACTTATATCTTAAGGGTTGAGGCCCGGGTCACCAAGAGACTTTATTGATTCACTACCTTATCGTTTGATTCACTACTCATTTAACCTTACCTACTCTTATCCTTATTACTGTCTCATTGATTGCACTACACATTGAACATAATAAACTCCCATACTATGTAGTTCCGCCTCGTGTCTTGAATTATAATTTCTCCCCTGCTTAAAGTTGCATAGTCCGATAAAAACATCAAATTTTCAAAAGCAAAACACTTATCTAGATTTGAACCTACATATCCACCTTGGATAGTGGTGCATTTATTAAGTGTTTGTTGCTGTATAGAAGGGAATACTAAGTCAATTTAATAGAACCTGTTCCTGCTGAATCCTATGGAGTCAGAGTTTTAGAATGCATGCCGAAATTAATTTTGCATGTTTACATTTAAAATATCTCCTAAGTGAGTCATTTTAAAGCAAAGCTACCTCAAGCTAAAGGAATGAAGATTGTAATGATCAACCTAACATATTTAGTTCAGAAAATAACAGAAACTCAAAACCATCGGAGTATGCAACTTTAATCAACTAATGTAACAAACAACAAAGTCCAATGTGTAAGTCCAAATGTTAAGTGACGTGAGACTAGAATGGGCTATAAGTCTATAAGTCACAGTGGACTCGATCTATTGTCCACTTGTCCTTATAATAGTATAACTGATTGCTCTGTGTCAGCTGTGACGTCTGCACCCGTGTCACCCTCACAGCGGAGACACCAGACAGGAGTACTCTCAAACCACCAGCACAAAAATCCTAGAGTAAGTCTGCGTATCATAACTATTTGGGGACCAGACAGGATGGCCGAATGAGTTGAGCGTCCGTCTCCCGTTTTGGTAGATCGTGAGATTCGAACCCATGGGTTCGAACCCTGGTCGAGTCAAACCAATGACATAAAAAAATTGATAATTGTCGCTTCCTCGCCAAGCTAGGCATTAATAGGATGGGGCAAGGACTGGTTGGCTCAGTGTCAGGATAATGTGACTGAGTGGGATATCAGGTCAGGGTGCTGGTGGCCTGGTCTCCCAGTGGGGCAGCACTATAAAGTTTCCATGAGTGTGCACTGTCACAAGTCAGTACCCGTCCTGATATGACCTTAGATGTTGTCAGGACATAAAACTCCAACAACCAACCAACCTAACTATTTGGGTCAGTGGTAATTTTACTTTGTTAATTTCAGGAATGATCCCAGGATATTTTTTTTAATCTTCAGCATGGGCTTACCTAAAGAATAAGTACAATATATATTTAAGCTCTCCTCCCTCTCCCTCTTAGAGATACATACCACTTGAGAAGGTTGCGTAGAACTTGGGGACTTTGAGATAGCTTTGGCCGAACCCAATAATCACCCTCCTCAATATGCCTCATAATTAATGTTCACACCCTGAAGTGGCATTGCTGGTTGTGCCTGACCACTTCATCATCATCATCATCACCATCAACATTATCATTATCATCCTTTGCAGTGTCATTCCATCGCATCCTTATTCCTCACTCAAAGTCCATTCATGTTCCGCATGCCCTTATCCATCCCTATCTTCACAATATCTAACCCAAGGATCAGAAGGCCTCATTCATCATTGTCACTTCCCAGCCTCACAATTCCTTTTAATTTGTATTCACTTCCCGATGTTAATGCATCATCCTAATGCAACATTTCCTTTGTCTGTATTTAGGACATTGCTGTGCCTTCCATTTCCTCAATTGCACACCAGCAGGCATCACTCATTCATTTATTCATTCATTCCCACCAGTATTTTGATCGTAACTTTTCCCCTTTTTGATTTATTATAGCTTAAATCCTAGCCTTCCATTATAGATTGAATCAGCACATATTCATTCATCTCCCATCTTTTATATTTGTATCTTTTATAGATTCCTCCACCTTTTCGCTTGATTCCAATGAAAACTTGTCCGTCAATGAGATCAGTGACGATGAAGATCAACATGAACCCAATGTGATAAAACCACTCCTTCATCAGAGCCCTCAAGCCTCCAGCTCTGAAGTTGCCAATTCTAAAATAGTCTTTCTTGAGGCGCCTCAGTATCAATTCGCAGATTGGTGTAATTTTGATAAGAAAACCGATGCGGTTGAAACTATCGAAGGAAACACAAAGTCTGTTGGTGATAACTTTGTGTCAATATCCAAGTCGCAGAGTGGGAACACTGTCCGGCCATTCAGTGCGGTAGTGAGCTGCGAAGAAGCACAGTCATCCCATAGTGCAGTTGCTGGTTCATCACTGATCCTCTCACATCCAGATGTGGCAGCCAAGCCTTGCTTTATGAGGTACAATGGGTCCTTAGATATAAATAGAAAGGATGATAACATTGACCGGGACCAAAGGTGCACATGTCATCAGGCAAACAGATACTGCCATGAGTCCACTAACAGTGACAGTGCTCTTAAGGTTAAAGGTGCAACTGTTGAGTATGTTTGCTTGGAGCAATCTGAATTTGATAGATCTCACATTCAGGAAAACATTGTGAAGAAACTGAGCAATTACTTATCCCTCTCAACTCCATCTGTCTCTACTAAGCCGCTTGTCATACCGAAGGCTCAACCGACCCCAGCTGCCTCTGTTGATGAGGCGATGCTCAATGACTTTGTCATAGAGGTTATAGGACTTGTTTCTGCAAACTCACACCAGCCAACTGAGCAGGATTCCTATCTGCAAAGCCTACGAGGAATACAGCTGGCTCCTTTTCAGCTGAATCAAGAGTTGCAGGATAGGGAGTGGTCACATGTGAATCAGCAGGCTTCTAATCTGCCTGATGCGAAACTTTCAGTTCAGTTTGAAAGAGTATGCCACAGTCCAACAGACCCCAGCCTGTTATACGCATCACCAGGTTTACTACAGTTGAGTGAGTCTTCGATTGGCTCGTCGCCAAGCAATGCTTCCGAAGTGACAGCAGTGCTTATCGAATGCCTCAAATCGAACATTCCTCTCAAGGCCAATTCCAAGCGCGTATTATCAAACTTTGTGAACCAGATGAAAGCGATTGACAAGAAAACGCCGATGACCAGTGCTTCGCAGACTGCATACAACGCGATTATACAGCACCTTGATTATTTAGCCAGATATAATATCCCAGGTCAGTCACAATGTCAGTGCAAAATGGCCAGATATGTGAGCTGTCCTGAGCAGGTCCACACAGCTGATTGTGATCAGCAGATGCCAACAAAAGCAACTGTTCAGAGTAGATTACCTCAAGGCAACCTGGTTGTTTCAATGCCAATAGATCTGCAGGATCAAGAAAGGTGGACCGATGTGGGCAGGCAGATTGGCAATGGCACTTATAACAGTCGAACAACAATGACAAACAGTGGTAGGGATGCCTTCACCTCTGACGAGATATCGCGAAAGGAACAAATGGATGCTAAATGGACGAATATTATGTCATGGCTGAGCGATCAGGCAGAAGAAACAGTTGGAAGTGGCCTAAGTTCACAATACTGGATATCTGATGTAGCTACATCAATGCCGGTAACAACACCCAAGCCTAAAAGTGAGCGAAGACATGTAAACAACTGGAAAACTAGAGTCAACAGTGCAGATGGCGAACTTAAATCCAGTGCCGTCAAGTCTTTCTATGCAGTCTATGATGACAGAACCAAGACTGAGGGAACCTACCTAAATTCTGAGCAAAGCGTCAGGATGATACTGGTGAACCAAGCCATCGCTAACATGGTCAATGCGGTCCAACTCTTCAAACAGAATATGGGCCACTCTGACAGTAAAGCAGATGTAGAAGCAGAAGAGGGAAAGGGAGACCAGCCTAAAAATCTGCATTCACTTCTAATTATGGAAGCAAAGCGGCCAGAAAAATCAACCACGCCACCAACACCACTCGCATCATATGTATCTTCAGCTTATAATGCATCAGGGCCAGCGTATAACCATTCTGATCACTATTCCACCATACCCTCCTCCTCATCATCACCCTTCCCACCCATCTGTTCAACCCCCGCTAAGGTCCACCCTAATGTGAAGCTGGCCAGTTCCCCCCACTATTCCGGAAAGAAGGGCATGATCAACATTGATGGTTCGAGCCAGCAAGGCTATGCACACTCCGTTTTGGGGGATAGCTCTCTTATGCAAAGCAGAGGCATTCCTGCTTCTATTCCCAACCAGGACGAGGTAAAGTGGGATTTTTGGGTGTGTTTTTTTATGTGTATGTTAGTTTTCGTTAGCTTACTTTTTGTTTATCATAATTAATTCTGTATTCAAGTATTTTTCATAAATCAGTTTAGAACAGTTGGACATTGTACAGATATATCAATAGTCGGTTGTGATTCATAACCCTGGATTTTCAATCCTGTAAGTCAATTTAATAGAACCTGTTCCTGCATGCAGAAGCGTGTTAAAGTTTTGGCAATTTTTCCTAAATTAATTTAGCATGTTTTCACTTCAAGTTACTTCAAGCTAAAGTAAGGTAGATTATAATGATCAACCTAATATGTTTATATCAGAAAATGAAAGAAACTCAAAACCATCGGCCTATGCAACTTTAAAAAAACAAATCCTTTTCTCCCAATTTTTGTTGCTACTTGCACTCATTTCCACTTGTCTATTATTAGACCCTCGGAGGTGACAGGACGATGGGTGCCTCAGCCGATTCCAGCAAGTATCTGTTAGAAAAGGCAGGTATTCCCATATTAACCATAGGTGCCTACTCTATCTTATGTACAAAAAACCTAACTATGAACACCAGCTGCTTTTGTTCAGACGTTCAGAAGGATTAGCACTGAATGTTAAGTCAAAATACTTTCCTTTGTTTGTGTGTATATTTCTTTTTAGATAACTGTTTTTGTTAAAGCTTCAGGAAGTAGCCAAATACTGATCAGTGATAGAAATAAGCAATATTTTCCACTTATCCACTGGATAAGTCTGGTGTGATTTTCACTTGTCCGTCTGAATTTTCACTTGTCCGGCACAGGGGCGCAGCACAAGCAGCACAGAATCACAAAATACCTATTTTTCAGTTTAAAATTGTCACTTGTCCAACGGACGAGCTCCAGCCATATTCTACTTGTCCGTGCCTATTCTCACTCGTCCCGGACAAGCTCTTATTTCTAACGCTGCTGATTGTAATGCCAAATAACACTTTTAGTTTAACTACATATCGTCACAGCACTTTCAGTCAGATCAAGTGGTTTAGTAATGATTGGATAAGTGTGGATGTCTCTCTTCTACATACATGCATATATATATATATATGCATATACATGATTGAAATTCTTGTAGCGAGTAGTGAGTTTGCGACACAAACTGGCGTAGACCTCCACTGGTGGCACTACTAGCGCTATACAGAGTTATCGGAAGCTGGCCAGCGATCGAATAATAATGTGTATTGAAATGATGATGATAATAATATTCTACCAACATGCAAACGTCTGCCCATTTACATCCGTAAATAATATATTATGCATACACTATGTATATAATATATACATATGGTGGTGATTTATATATATATATATGTATAGAATGGGGCTACAAAGGAAGTCAAACATGAAACAATGGTTGTCATCTTTGTAATCCCTCTGGCTAGAGCAAGAAAACCCTGACCGGTACAAATACAAAAGCAAAATTCTGGAGTGGAGTGAGGCCAATTCACAGCTTTGAGACTATTTATAGCACAAATGCAGCACAGCAGGTCAGGAGTGAATGGATCACAGGGCAGCAGCACACAAGCACAGCAGCTGGTACAAGAACAATAATCAATCATAATACTAATAGAATATTCGGGAAACTCAACATGGCTATTACAACATCGATAATAGCCCTGGATATAATTCTGCCTATCTATACCTATATAATCTTATTTATTATACCTCTTATAATATATATATGCAGGAAGTGATAGCGAGCCAGCTGCGCAAGGTTCAGGTGGAAAACTCAACACTACAGTTGGAGAACAAACTGCTGAAAGAAAAGGTCAACCGTACTAAAGGTTAGTCTACATCTTTGGTCAAATATAATTGCTTAATTTCCCACTTATTTTTCACAGTCATTATTTATGGAAATAATATTCAGTTTTCAGAGTTCTAGTGTAAAGCATTGGTTTGATTGTTTTTCACTCTTGCAATGGTTGTTGTCGTCTAAAAGAATATTTCGGTATTGGATATTGTGATTTAGATGGAATATAGTGTAATAATAATGGTAAAACGAACATTATTAGTTATGGGAAACATATTCAAATGAAAAGTGGCTGCTAGGTATTTTGTGTTGTATAATAATGCGTTATGTGAATATAACCAAATCAATTATTTTATGTTATGTCTTATTGTTACATATCGCATATAGTTACCGCTATGGTGCATACAAGGTCCGTATGGAGCCTGGAAGTGGAAAGTCTTGAATAGTCTTGGACTTCATTTGTCCCATTTCAAGGCCTTGAAAAGCATTGAATTTAACATATTTTGGGTAATTAGTCTTGAAAAGCCTTGAATTCCATTAAACTGTCCCACTGATTTAGGTTAGTCTGAAATTACCATTCCCCATTGTTGTTTTTTCCTGAAATCCAAATGAAAATAGTCTTGAATTCCTGTCAAAAACAGCCTTGAAAAGCCTTGAAATAGCCTTGAATTCCATGTCTTCACATCTGTGCATGTAACCTGTCAATACTTAGACTGGTTCCTATCTTGCTAGATAGAACATTCACTATATGTCTGTTTTTGTTGTGTTTTTTAAAAGTGTAAATAACCCGATTTGCCGCATGATATGATGAGTGCCCATGTGCTGAAATCCTTTTGAAAAATCAGATGAATAAATTATTTTAGTCCCCTCCCATGCCCCCAAATGAAAGATAAGTGAAATAAAACTGTACCTATGACACATTGGTGCAACTGTCTGAGAACGAGTCCCTCCTGGGTGAGTTATTTGAGAAATTTTGAGACCGGTCCATCATGTGGCACAAAGATTAGGTTTGAACCTGTTTTATATGGCCTTGAACATTACATTGCATTTCTGCATCTTATCCTTCAATTCAATTAACAGTTTCATCAAGCACTGGCGTAAATGCGGAAATATCGCTATCAGCCGGTACAAGAAGCCAGTCAGGCACCGAGTTAATTGAACTGCGAAAAAGGATTGCTACGAACACACAAGAGCTGGACTCATTAAAGGATGAGGTAGGCATGAGGCTACCAATAAGCAATGTCAATATAAGCAATGTCAATTTAGAAATACACGTTATGTCTGTTGTCCTTCAAACAGTAACCCAAACTCTCAGATCATCTCATCATCATCATGCTGTCAGTCGCGATGCGACAAAGACTGCTTTCATTACTTGACTGCCGCTCTCCATTTAGCTCTCTGCTGTGAGAGTTGTGTCCATGAGTCGGTCTTATGGTAACCCGGGTGACGACCAAGCCGGTATGGTGTTTTGTGCGGTTGTACATTTCATGAAAGCTGCCTGCAAAAGTGTTGAAGTGCTGCTGGCTTTTGCAAGTTACCAGCGGCACTCTCTCGGGGAGCAAATAGAGGTTTCACACCGGCAAGAACATGTCAAGACAGGCACAAAACTATTTGTCCCTGCAGTGGCTGGTCGGGAGATGTTGGGAGTTCCATACATCAACCGCCCTTAATGCTGCCACAGTGACATGGTTTTCTGTTTAGGGTTTGCTCCCTTAGCCTTCAGTTCTGTCAAGAACCTGTACCACAAGGCAGTGGTTTACAACTCTGCAGGGCAGGGGCATCAAACTCACTGAAGTATTGCTATACCTGCAATACCTGCATACGAAATCATCTAGTCAGATCATCTAGTCAGATATTATTACATGTCCCTGTATCTAGACTCACGTCATATGGAGATTGTGCCTTCTGTGTGGCAAGTCCCACTATATGGAATAGGCTGCCAGACAATGTAAGAAAAGCAACAGCTTGTGGTAAATTGAAATCTTACTAAAGGCCCTGTCACATTATGGCGTATGGCGGGAGCGTATTGAAAACCTACGTAGGTCCTGCGCATGCCGGCCTATGATGACATTTGGTGACCTTTCGGGTGGTTTTGAGCGTATGTGGAACCTACGAGGAGCGTATGAGGAGCGTATGGGAGCGTGCTGTGACATTTTTTGACAGTATGGGCCATACGCCCTCATAGGTCGAGTTCTTTTGAGCATGCACAAAATAATTTGGACGGACGGATTTATGAAAGCGTATGGCGGCGTATGCCTCATACGCTTCACATACGCCGGCATCTGGCGGCATATGAGTAGCGTATGCGTAGCGTATGAGTAGCGTATATGGCGTATGCCGACGTATATGACGTAACGCGCTTACGCCGCCATACGCTCCCGCAAAAAACCCTAATGTGACAGCCCCTTAAGACTCACCTATTTGACGTGGTATTTTTATGGTTCATGAGATGTCTCTCCTTCAACTATTGTAACCAACTTGTAAATATGTCATATCATGGTTTTACTGTATAATGCCTTGCAATGGCTCCTGCTAGTGACCGAGTTCTATTAAATGTACATTATTATTAATAAAGAATAGAATGCAGCTTGATATAAAGTCTCTTGAAAATGTAATCGATACAATCCTGAGGTTGTGTAAGATAGCATTCTTCATGTGTGTTCTTAATATTAATTTATCAAGATTTAGGTACATCTCTATACTGCCGATGAAGTGGAACAATTTCTTTTTGTAGAGTGAGAAATACTAAACATGCTTTATGTTGAGAAAATCGTCATTCTCTTGTATAATAGATTGCGTTTTTTAATTCTATTAATTTCAGTGTTTCAAATGTTTGTTTTATCTTGGTAAGATTATTTTATTTTGTGATATACTGGTATCTTCTTAATTAAATGGGATCTAAAATTAATCTTCGGTGTCTCACTATCTATTATATATGCAATGTATATATATGTGTGTAATGTATAAGCATTATACAAGTTTAATTAATCGGAAGCTTTGACTCCCTTATTATATTCTAAATTATCTACTGTACTGATCTGTTATTAATTGTTCATTGACTATGCAACAGGGCCGATTGTGTCGCCCTCTGTCTGCAAATGCTGTAACTTGTCTGGCAGCACTCAGTCACTCTGCCTGTGATGTTTATATATATATATATATATGTTCTATTAAATTATTTTTTATGTTGATTGATGTAAACTTATGCATAATTTTATGTTGTTTTTGCAGAATACAATGCTTAGAGAACAGCTGGAAAGAATGCGATGTTCAACTGACTCTGTTTGCTGCAAGCAGCCTGAGCAGTCACAGATCATCAACAGTTATAAAGTAGAGGCTTCCTGCCTGAAGGTACGAACTGTGTATGGAAAGTTCCGAACACTGATAATACGGTTATTTTATTTATCAAGACATTCTCTCATATAAATTCTGATTCGTGCCTCTTTCAACCTGACAACTTTTCTATATACTACTTCCATCTTGACACCATTCCCATATACTACTTCCATCTTGACACCATTCCCATATACTACTTCCAGCTTGACACCATTCCCATATACTACTTCCAACTTGACACCATTTCTATACACTTCTTCCAACTTGACACCATTCCCATATACTACTTACAACTTGACACCATTTCTATACCCTTCTTCCAAATTGACACCCTTCCCGTATACTACTTCCAACTTGACACCATTTCTATGCGCTTCTTCCAACATGACATCCTTCCCGTATACTACTTCCAACTTGACACCATTTCTATACTACTTCCAACTTGACACCATTCCCATGTATTACTTTAAACTCGACACCATTCCCATATATACTACTTCCAACCTGACAACATTCCTATATGTGGCTTCCAACTTGAGACCATTTCTATATACAGTAAAACCTCTCTAACCGACCACCTCCACAGATCGACCACTCCCCTATATCGATCGCTTTATTTGGGTCCCAAACGATAGCCCATGCAACACCATTGTAATGATTAAAAAAAACTCCCTAAACCGACCACCTCTCTAAATGGACCATTGAAAGTCGGTCCCCTGGTCAGTCGAATTAGAGAGGTTTTACTGTACTACTTCCATCTTGACACCATCCCCATATACTACTTCCAACTTGACACCATTTCCATATACTACTTCCAACTTGACACCATTTCCATATACTACTTCCAACTTGACACCATTTCCATATACTTCGTCCAACTTGACACCCTTCCCATATACTACTTCCAACTTGACACCATTTCCATATACTACTTCCAACTTGACACCATTTCCATATACTACTTCCAACTTGACACCATTTCCATATACTACTTCCAACTTGACACCATTTCCATATACTACTTCCAACTTGACACCATTTCCATATACTACTTCCAACTTGACACCATTTCCATATATTACGTCCAACTTGACACCATTTCCATATACTACTTCCAACTTGACACCATTTCCATATACTACTTCCAACTTGACACCATTTCCATATACTACTTCCAACCTGACACCATTCCTATGTATGGCTTCAAACTTGATAACATTTCCATATACTACTTCCAACTTGACACCATTTCCATATACTACTTCCAACCTGACACCATTTCTATGACTTCAAACTTGATACCATTTCCATATACTACTTCCATCTTGACACCATTCCCATATTCTTCTTCCAACCTGACAACATTCCCATATATTACTTCCAACTTGACACCATTTCCATATACTACGTCCAACCTGACACCATTTCCATATACTACTTCCAAATTGACACCATTTTTATATATTACTCCCAACTTGGCATCATTCCAATATTGGACTCTTAACTTGACACCTTTCTCAGCATAGTTATCCTACTACCGCTTTTCACACACAATGTCCATATACAGATCTAGAAAAGGATGCGTCCTGTATTCTCTGACTTGCACAGCAATGGACCTTGCATGTTTACTTCTGAGATTCACACAGCATTCATTAAAAGCTGTGTTGATTTTATGTAGTACGAGTTCCGTCAGGCTCGTCGACTTCTGAGATTCACACAGCATTCATTAAAAGCTGTGTTGATTTTATGTAGTATGAGTTCCGTCAGGCTTGTCGACTTCTGAGATTCACACAGCATTCATTAAAAGTTGTGTTGATCTTTATGTAGGATGAGTTGCGTCAGGCTCGACGACTGTTGGCAGAGAGTGAGGTGATGCGTGAAGATGAAGCCAAGAAGCGATGTGAAGCTTCGTTGCAAGTGGTTCGCCTGACAGAGGTGAAAGCGCTTCTGCAACAGCAGCTTGAACAGACTGGCACAGAATCAGTAGCAGAACGACAGGTCAGTTAGTACGCACTGTGTACATGTACATTTTATATTCCCCACCTCAATCAATCAATAGTTCCGTCCTCTATTCGAGGGTTGGATGCAATGGCTCTCCACTTGTCCCGATGGTCTGCTGTTCTGATAGACTGTGAATAATTCAAGCCTGTCCACAGCTCCCTCTCCCTCTGCTGCCATTCACCTTCCCTTCCAACAATGTACGGTATATTGAACTCTGACGAATGATGTGGCCAAAATAAATAAGTTTCTTTGTCTGTATAGTGGCAAACAAGCGTTTCTTATTTTTAATTTTTCTGAGAACTTCTTTGTTGGTGATCTTTGTCCATGATATTTTCATCATCCTTCGATAAGTCCACATCTCAAATGCTGCTAAACGTTTGTACATTTTCTTAGAGATTGTCCACGTCTCAGCCCCATACATTAGAGTAGACCACACATAGCACTGAAGAATACGCTTCCTTGTATGTATTAATAGTCTTACTTGATGTTAACACTCTATACATTTTGGAGAATGTTGTTCGGGCTATTGTTATTCTCTTAATTTCTTCCTCACATCTCCCATCATTTGTAATCTTTTGTCCGAGATGTATGAATTCGGATACTTGTTCTATGTTTGTGCCATCTATGGTTATATTGATATTTGGTTTATCTGTCTTTTTACTTATAACCATTGTTTTGGTCTTCCTAGCATTCATCTTCATGATGAATAGTATTCCAGCTTTATTGATTCTATTCACAATATCTTGTAGGTTTTTCTCACTGTCTGCTAGTATTGCACTGTCATCGGCATATCTAAGATTGTTGACGTTCATGCCACCTATTGTCACTCCCTTGCAATCTTCAATGTGTCTGAAAATCATCTCTGTGTACAGGTTAAAAAGACATGGTGACAATACACACCCCTGTCGAACTCCTCGTTTAATCATAACTTCATCCGATAGGCCCTGCTCCATTTTTATAAATGCACGTTGTGTCCAGTATAAGTTCACAATTAGTTTAATGTCTTTGCCATTGACACCAATATCTTGTAAACATTTGATTTACATTTCATGACTGACTCAGTCGAAGGCCTTCTCATAGTCAATAAAGCAGGCATAAACATCCTGGTTCATTTCACAATAACGTTCACAAATCATTCTCATATTGAAAATCCCTTCACATGTACCTCTTCCAGATATAAACCCACTTTGTATGTTACTGATTTGTTCTTCAATTTTCTGCCTGTTTCTGAGTAAAATTATTTTCAGGATCATCTTCAACATATGACTCATCAGGCTTAGTGTTCTGTACTCAGTATTCCCCACCTACCATATGATATAGATTATTTTCCCCACTTGTTTCTCCTATCGTCTTCAATCGCATTCTCACTTTAGAGATGGAGTAGTGGGGACTTTTGTTTTATTTGTTTGAGGTTTTTGACTGAGTCACATTATCGTGTGTTCGAACCCTGGTCAAGTCAAACCAATGACTTAAAAATGTATTCTTGTCGCTTCCTAGCCAGGCATTCGGCATTATTAGGATAGGGCAAGGACTGGTTGGCTTAGTGTCAGGATAATGTGACTAAGTGCAATATCAGGTCATGGTGCTGGTGGCCTGGTCTCCCAGTGGGGCAGCACTATAAAGTCGCCATGAGTCCGCACTGTCACAAGTCGGTACCCGTCCTGATATGACCTTAGATGTTGCTAGGATCTAAAACAACAAACAAACATCCTGACATTGATCTAACCAGTCCTTGCTCTATCCTAGTAATTCTGAACACCAGGCTAGGCAGCGGCAAGTATCAATTTTGTAAGTCATTGGTTTGACTCGGCTGAGATTCAAATCCCTGACCTTAAGCACGGGAAAGATGCGCTCTTACTGAATCGGCCCCCGCATCCGGTGGACTTTGAAGACAGAAGATGCCCGGAAGTATCTGGTATTCTCAGGACGGTTTGAGTTGGTGCCAGCAGGGTTCTCTCACAAATAGCTAGATTCTAGCTCTGAGTAGCTTCGGGTAGGGTGTGACTCATAGCAATGCATGGAATGGGGAACCCTGGGACTGCTATTGAAGTGTAGATCATAGAGTCCGTTGTTTATAAACCTGGCTGTCCAAATTAGGTCAAATCCCTGGAGAGACGGTTGAAGATCACAGAGGAGCGGCTGCACCAGGAGCGGACTGACCGTGCCAACAAACTGTCTGATGTGGAGGAGAAACTTATCAGCGATAACGCGCGCCTTCAGGTAATATATGGTGAGCCTGTCACCAAAAGCGTGCATATTACAGGGTAGGACAATAAGGACTGCTAGGGGAACCTAGTTTAATCGGTTGGGCAGGTGAAGTTCTCAGTTACCTGCCCAAATGGTCAAGTCATTATTTTTCTGATCTGCAATAGTAGATTTCAGTTTTAATTGGCTGACTTGGGCTTGGGAAAGTAGTTTTGCCACTCGGGCAGGTAGAAAATTCAGTCACTTGGCCAATTGGGCAAGTGGTAAAACATGTACTGTCCTACCCTGTATTATTAAGCTACATCACAGCAACAATTCATCTAACCATCACTACCCTCCCCCCCCCCCCCCTTGGTTAGCTTGGGAGGGTAGGGAAAATTGTCTATTCAGTGAAGTTGAGTAGGCTGGGGGGGTGGGTTGGAGCAGTGACCTACTTAGTTAGTGCGTTGCATGATGACGTCATCCCGTACTTGCAGGTCGCTGAGAAGGAGCTCAAGCGACAGTTGACCCGGGAGCGTGAGAAGCACAGGACCACTGAGCAGAAGTTCTCGGAGATGCGAGATGAGAACGAGAGGTTGCGGGCACAGCGAGGAGCGATCCACGTGGAGTCCGAAAACCTGGATCTCGCCAAGGTTCGGACCAGCCAGCGAAAGGTACTTTGAAACTCTGGAGCAGGGTGGGTGCGGGGAGGGAAGCTTGCGCTGACATGTTCAGGGGTTTGTAAGGGGCCTGGACAGTCTTGAAAAGTCTTGAACTTCATTTGCACAATTTCAAGGCATTGAAAAGGCTTGAATTTAACCTATTTTGGGTAATTAGTCTTGAAAAGCCTTGAATTCCATTAAGCTGTCCCCACTGATCTAAATTAGTCTGAAATCGCCATTCGGCCTAAGATAATCAGACATACCTATAGACAATAAAACACTAATAATCACCTGAATTCCTATCAAAAACAGCCTTGAATTCCATATCTTCACATGTGTATGGACCCGCATGTTGTTAATTGAAAATTTACGTGCACTCAAAGTTTTTCTGGGACTGGACTGTGAAAGCTCTGATAGATCACACATTTGGAGTTGTTGAAACCCCCTGAGTAATGATTAAGACACGTGTGCCATTGTCACAAATCCTTGCTTATGTGGCACACACGCACAGAATGAACAGATTTATTTAAATCTATGGTTTTCATGGTGGGTTTTGTTGTGTGGGTATTTCTTACTTTGTTTTGGTGGTTTTCTTTCCACTTTTCATATTTATTTAATTTTATCATCTTCTAATCAAGTGTACATACCGCAGATGATTATTCATGATAATAAATTACAGCCTTTTTCTGTTTTTTATACCAAGATAATCAGCTCCAAGGAAATGACACAAATTTATTTTAATGTTTGTAAACTTTGGTTTAGTTAGATTTTTTCTTTAATTCATCGAGAAGATATACAGCTAAATCCTAGTTTGATGTACTAAACCTGTGCGTATCAACCACTATCCTTAGTTTCGAGTAGTCGAATATACCTGGGAAAATACTGAGTGTATCTGGTACTAAGCATTACTTAGCCTTTCCTAGTTATTTTGTATCCACTTATGTTCACAGAGACGAAACCGAAAGCGGCCAAGATACTTGTTTTCTTATCACGATCGTGTGGCTCCCTTTCATGGGTTTTAGTGAGGTGGTGGGGGGGGACTAATTATTTTAGACATTGTACTGAAAATAACATCGCAGTTCACTTCAGAATTGTTAAAGTTGCATAGTCCGATGATTTTCAATTTCTGTCATTTTTCTGAGATAAATTCTTTAAATTGATTGTTACAATCTACCTTGCTTTAGTTTGAAGTAGTTTTGATTTTCGTTGGCTAAGTTTTGAGATATTTGAAGTGCCAACATATCAAATTTGTTTTGGCAAGCACGCCAAAACTCAGACACTATAGGCTTCAGCAATAATAGATTCTATTAAACTGTCTCAGTGACAACAAATGCTTAATAAATGCATCTGTATCTAAGTAGGATCAATTCTAGATAATTGTTTTGGTTTTGAAAATTTGATGCTTTATCAGACTATGCAGCTTTGAATATGAACTACATCTTGCTCGACCTTTTAAATGAGGGAAAGAAAGATATCCTGCCGCTGCCTAAGTACAATAAAGTTACAGCTTTAGGAAAATATTTGTCAAATAGTTGATCTATTGTCTAAGCCTATTCACTTCTTTTTCTTTCATTGTTTTCAAATAGTTAGGCACATTTAAATTAGTAGAAGATACCTGGGCATGACCAGGAATTGAATCCATGACTGAGCATAGTTAATACAGGTACTAATGAAACTTGCTGGGTATCGCATCAATAGTCCTCTTCTTTATGCCTGTAAACGGGTTTCAAGTGAGATTGTGTACCGAGTTTACTCTTGTAGTAGACTTCTCATTAAAGTTATATAGTCCAATGGTTTTAAGTTGCTGTCGCTCTCTTTTTTTTCTTTTCTTTTTGTTAGATAAATCTGTTATGTTTACCGTTATGATCTACCTCACTCTAGTTTGAAGCAACTTTTATTTTTGGTAGATAAATCTATTAGGTTTATTGTTATGATCTACCTCACTCTAGTTGAGCTTTAGGATTCAGTTATTGATCTACCTCACTCTAGTTTGAAGCAACTTTTATTTTTGGTAGATAAATCTATTATGTTTATTGTTATGATCTACCTCACTCTAGTTTGAAGTAACTTTTATTTTTGGGAGATAAATCTATTGTTTACCGTTATGATCTACCTCACTCTAATTTGAAGTAACTTTTATTTTTGGGAGATAAATCTATTGTTTACCGTTATGATCTACCTCACTCTAGTTTGAAGTAACTTTTATTTTTGGTTCATAAATCTATTATGTTTACCGTTATGATCTACCTCACTCTAGTTTGAAGTAACTTTTATTTTTGGATTCGAACCCTGATCGAGTGAAGCCGATGACTTAAATAAATTATACTTGTCGCTTTCTAGCCTGGCGCCCGGCATTATTAGGATGGGGCAAGGACTGGCTGGCTCAGTGGCAGGATAATGTTACTAAGTGGGATATCAGGGTAAATAAATTCATCACACAAACAAAGAAAAACAAAAAAGAAATGTGGTGCGGGCGGCTTGGTCTCCCAATGGGGAAGCACTGTAAAGTTGCCTTGAGAGTTCAGTAATCCTGTCTCAGAGACATTCCCTGAGACACCCTCACGCTTGACTCGCTTGCATTGTTTGATCACTAACATCAGCACACAGACGATCTAAAGCGAATTATGGAGCAGATTAAGAAAATTGATAATCTTGGCCCGGGCCAGGAGCACGACATGATCTGGTTGCTATGGCAACGGAACGCCGCACTAACCGCGCAGCTGAAGGAGTGGGAGATTGCCCTGAAAGAGGTCAAGGTCGACCATGGCAATGTCACACACGGGCTCAAGGTGAAGGTCGCTTGCGTGACGCTTATTCCGCAATGTGTGTGTATGTGTGGTGTAACGTGTAGATATCGGATACTACCACAGCACCCCTAACACAAACAAAAAGTAATTTAACTGTCCCCATTTAACATGTAGATATTGGGTACTACCACAGCACCCCTAACACAAACAAAAAGTAATTTAACTGTCCCCATTTAACATGTAGATATTGGGTACTACCACAGCACCCCTAACACAAACCAAAAGTAATTTAACTGTCCCCATTTAACATGTAGATATTGGGTACTACCACAGCACCCCTAACACAAACAAAAAGTAATTTAACTGTCCCCATTTAACATGTAGATATTGGGTACTACCACAGCACCCCTAACACAAACAAAAAGTAATTTAACTGTCCCCATTTAGCGTGTAGATATTGGGTACTACCACAGCACCCCTAACACAAACCAAAAGTAATTTAACTGTCCCCATTTAACATGTAGATATTGGGTACTACCACAGCACCCCTAACACAAACAAAAAGTAATTTAACTGTCCCCATTTAACATGTAGATATTGGGTACTACCACAGCACCCCTAACACAAACAAAAAGTAATTTAACTGTCCCCATTTAACATGTAGATATTGGGTACTACCACAGCACCCCTAACACAAACAAAAAGTAATTTAACTGTCCCCATTTAGCGTGTAGATATTGGGTACTACCACAGCACCCCTAATACAAACCAAAAGTAATGTAATTGTCCCCATTTAAGGTGTAGATATCGGGTACTACCACAGCACCAGCAACACAAGCAAAAAGTAATTTAATTGTCCCCATTTAGCGTGTAGATATCGGGCACTACCACAGCACCCCTAATACAAACAAAAAGTAATTTAATTGTCCCCATTTTTTTTAATTCTCGTTTAATTTGCAATAGGAAGCAAATTAGTGTCAGCATCAAATATCAAATAACCTTAGTGTATTGATTTACTCAAACTGCAAAGAAAATAGTGAATAGCAGACATGATGGTCGAATGAGTTGAGCGTCCGCCTCCCATTTTGGTTTGGTCGTGGGATTCGAACCCCCGGGTTCGAACCGCAGCCGTGTCAAACCAATGACTTAAAAATTAATACTTGTCCTACGTACCCCAGCGCTTGGCATTACTAGGGCAGGACAAGGGGCAGTGGAGTGAAGAAGACCAATTGTCCGCGATTGAAATGTCCCCTGCTTAATCAACTATGGCACCAACAAATAATGATAATACAATAAAAAGGGATTGTTCCTTCGTTAAGAAAGCTTCGCGAAAAGAAGCTCACTTATGTAAACTAACATTGTATTTTACTAATGGAATTGAAGCTAAGATATGTCATATGTATAATTGAGTATGATAGTTACCGAAACAGGTGTCTGTAAGGTTTAGTTGTGTTGTTGCTTTGTATGTGGATACGTGACATTTCGGTGTCGTTAGTTCCCGTAGTTGTGTATTGTATCCTGGTGCATCTAATAGGGTTTTATTTGACCAAACATTCTTCAATCCTACACTTCCTATTACCAAGGATGAGAATTTTCCGATTTTCGGTGGATCTCCATTTGGTCATGTGGATCATTTCCCCTCATATGCATAACGTTTGAAATATTTGAAATGCAAACATGCCAAATTAATTTTGGAAAGCATGCCAAAACTCTGACACCATAGGCTTCTGCAGTAGTTCCGCGGCAGTCTGCCGAGAGGAAAGATTTTGCATACGCTTGCCCGGTCAGAGCTCGATTTTCACTGCGGAGGCCCGAGCACTCCTTCTCGCGTTGGAGTGTATCGAGGTATCCAACCACACTAACTATGTTATATACAGTGATTCGTTCTCTTGCCTCCTGGCTGTTGCTGGACTGAAAACGAATCACCCTATTCTAGCAACGGTCATTTATAAAAGGAACCAACTGGCAATGGATGGGTATGACATCCACCTGTCCTGGGTGCCTGGCCATGCTGGCATACAAGGAAACGAACAAGCTGATCGGGCTGCGAAGAAGGCCCTGAACTGTGATCTTGAACCGTGTCTGATCCCTCACTCTGATCTGAAACCACTAATAGCCACCCACATAAAATCCAAATGGCAACATGAGTGGGATGAAAACATTAATAAACTTAAAGAAATTGAACCATCTGTGGGGAAAACCACCATAGACTCATGCAGGAGGTCGGCAGGACCAAGTGGTCCTTAGACACTGCCGTATTGGCCACTCGTGGCTTACACATGCTTTTCTGCTCAAGGAGGAACCTCCCCCTGAATGTATTGGGTGTCAGTCCCCGCTGACACTCAAACACATTTGACTAAGTTGCGTTGATTTTTTGGTCCTTTGCCAACAATTCTACACTGCAGACAGTATGCATGACCTTTTTACTAAAGTAAAACAAGAAAACATTTTAGCCTTTTTGAGGGCAGCTGGACTGTACCACCTCATATAGTTTACTAAATAAATTCTAAATTATTAATAAAACTTTTCTTTTTCTAATGGAATTTGTTTCCCTTGACCACAAATATATGATTGTGAGCTTTCTAATTTAATGAGTGTCTATTGGCACATAATTGATTGTCTGCTTTTACATGTAAAAGCGATGGTTTGAACAAAAAACTAAATTTCTCGCCGTGAATATGGCCTATGCTGCCGACACGGCGTAAAGCAACCACCAATCAAACAATCAATCTTCTGCAGTAACAGTTTCTATTAAATTGCCTCAATATTTTCTTCTCTGTTATGACAAATGCTTAATAAGTGCACCAGTATCTAAGCTAGATATGTAGAATCAAATCTAGGTTAGTGTTTTGGTTTTGAAAATCTGATGCTGTCATCAGACTATGCAGCTTGAAAAGACTTGGATGGACTTGTTGACAACACGTTATGTATCGAACATTTTGTATCGCCCTCATCCACTAATAGGAACCATAGAAATTGTAGGTGATCGCTCGCCTGCTTTTGAGTTTGCCGGTGTGGTTGCCAAGGCAACAAAAAGGTTGTATCAATCCCCCCCCCCCCCTCTACAGTCACCCCGCTCCCTCCCCTCCATGTTCCAGTAGACCAGGCAAGGTGACCGAATCGGTAGAATGCAGGCCTCGTGTGCAGGAGATAGGGAGTTCGGTTCCCGGTCGAGTCAAAGTAATGACTTATCAAATTGATACTTGTCGCTTCGTAGCCTGGCGCTCAGTATTAATTAGATAAAAGATTCACCCGGTACTTGTAGTACACGGGTGAAGATCAGCCTTATATAAATACGGGCGAAAATAGCGTTAGTATGGAAGTGAGGCTCCAGTATGTGGCTCCAGTATCAAATGGCTACCCATATTATGCATATAGGCACAGAGTTGGTGAAATGCGAGAGATTTCACTTTTAAATTGCATTAAACTATATGTTTTATTACATTTTTCAACTCAAAGGTAGCGGGCTAATAATAAGATGTATGTAAAGAATAATTGTTGCTTCTTACATTGTGAAATTAGGCTCTCATTTCATTGACCCGTTTTTTCGCCACCTTTTACATAGGGTTGGTTTGCACCCCTACTGCAGCAGTACGAGGTGAATCTTGTATCTAAGTATTAATAGGATAGGGCAAGGACTGGTTAGCTCAGTATCAGGATATTGTGACTGAGTGGGATATCAGGTCATGGTGATTGTTGCCTGATTTCCCAGTGGGGCAGCACTATGAAGTCACCATGAATGCACACTGTCACAAGTCGGTTCTCGTCATGATATGGCCTTAGATGTTGCCAGGACGTAAAACTCAAACAAACAATAACCTTGTGGTTTCACACTGGCACAGTCGTCCTCCCAGACGTGTGAATTGACGCCGTACACTCTGTGCTCACTCAGCTAGATAAGCTGTTAAGAACTACAGTAAAACCTCGCTAAATCAACCGACCATGGGACAGACTTTAAATGGTCCATTTAGGGAGGTGGTCGGTTTAGGGAGTTTTTTTTATCGTTACAATGGTATTATATGGGCAATCCTTTGGAACCCAAATAAAGCAATCAATATAGGGGAGTGGTCGATCTGTGGAGGTGGTCGCTTAGAGAGGTTTGACTGTACTTCAGTACTTCATCTGCATCTTATCTGTGTGTTCAGTGTAAATACTTTCTCAGCAGTGTGCATGTCTTTTTCTCTTTCTTCCAGCCTTTTCTCGGGCCTTTGTGTACCACAGCTTCTGCAAAAAAGATGTATGACATTCAAAGCTGTTCTTGCACTTATTTCTTTGTTCACACAATGTTCACACAATGTTCACACAATGTTCGCCGTGTTCACACAATGTTCCCATTGAGTCCACAGCCTTTTCTTTTCTTTCCTTAATCCCACTTTGTTTTATTGCCATACTACTTCACTGCTATCTTCACCTTGTTTATAAAACATCATGGTTAATATGTATTTTACCTCGGTAAACAGCCTCAGGCTAGCCTCAGGCTAGGGAGAGGTAAGCACGTCCGGTACCAGCAATTAGCATATACAACTCACGACTGGATAACGTGTCGTTGGGTTGCTCCGGCAAAATTAGTCTACATACAAGCAAATACGCAGTAAGTATAATAAAAACTGTGGTTAGCTTAATTATGATGCATTAGAGCATCAATATGGAAAGTTTAGACTTTCGTTGGTCCAATTTGGACGAGTTATTTGGTTATAAACAACCAAGGATAGAACACTCGAGTGGGTTTCGCGAAGGAACCAAACCGGTCATTAGCGGTTATGTCAACACCCGGGTCACCGTGTGACTATGGGTAGAGATGTGGGTTTCGCCCTATCTCATGTGGAAATTCTCTCGTACTCTAATAGAGAGTAATGTTGGAGATGCTCCTGGGTTTCTTTTATAGACTCCCCTAGACAAAACTTTTTCAGGCGTTTCTCCGAGTTTCGTAGCATTTTCTCCAACTTGTTGACGTAGTAGTCACAGGTGGGAGAAGTGTGCGGAACAGAGGGATGGGCGGGCCGATACACTGGTCCCGACCCCGCGTAAGGTTTGGGCTTGACCCACAACCCACGCACAAATTTAGCTTATTACGCCTGTGTTATAACGGTATAAACACGTTCTTTAACACCAATAGATGTCCAAATGAGTTTGAAACAACCATATTGTGACATATATATATACCGGGACTGATCAAAAATGTTTGTTTCAGTTCCCGATGGCCACGAAGCGGAGTAAGCGCGGTGCAGCAGCAGCCGAGGGGCGTGTTCCGAGTGGAGTGGACGAGGAGTACGACTCCTCACCCGTGTTGTCGGCAGGGCCGTCGACACAGCCCCGGGCGCATATCCTCTCCGACCCGGACGAGGACGCAGTGCCTGATGTGCCTGCGCCTCCAGATTGGGAGGCTCGCTTTGCAAGATTGGAAAGCCACATCTTGACTGCCAAATCGCCTGTGTCTCGGAAGCGGCGTAGGCCGAGTGTCCAAGAGGATTCATTTGAGGATTTCTTGGACACAGACTCGGCGGTGGAGCTTAAGGCTCCTCCTCCTCCTTCTCCTAAACGGAGGAAGAAGAAGAAACAGGTGATTTCTTCGGGTGATGAATTCACCAAGGAGCGGGCAGAGTCTGGTTTGCGCAAAAAGCGGAAGACTAAGTCCAAAAAGAAGAAGAGGAAGAGGAAATATTCTTCTTCTGAGTCGTCCACTGAGTCTACTTCTACGGAATCAGACTCAGACACCGTATATGAAGGGGTCTATGCGGACATTGGCACTAAAGTGGCTAAGAAGGTGGAGAAGCCAAAGGCTAAGCGGGTTTAAAACCACTACGCTTATGCGCGAGACCGTGAATGGTCATTTTCGCACGTTCAAACCGGCGGAGGTTATCTCCAAGTTAGGAGATGAGTTAACAGGCATAAAGGGTGTTCCCAACTCCATCATTAAAGAAATGGATCGGGATGTCAATATGACGGATGACCGTAAGAAGTTTGAGGATGTGTTGCACACAGTGCATAAGGCAGTGTTGGCTACCCTAACAGCTATTGTTCCTGTGGCTAATAGGATGCAGAGTGAAAATAAGTTCTCGTCTTTGGCTAAGACAATGGACAAAGGCATTGCAGTACTAGCGGCGGCAGGTAATTACCTGTCGTTTCGAAGATATGAAAATGTCTTCAAGTCAGTTTGCACAGATGCTGGCAAAGAAGTGGCTCGCTCTAAGAAGGTTACCGATAATGAGGGGAAGGAGTTTACGCTCTATCTTGCTCCAGAGCCGATTAAAGGGAAACCTTTAGATAATACCAAGATGTTTGGCGGTCAACTACAATACCTCTATAAAGAGGTAGAGACTGCAGCCAAGAGTGGCAAAAACATGGATGGCAAGAAGAAACAGGAAGTTCCTCGTTTCAAAAAGTCACGAGGGGATTTTCGTCCACGACGGTTCACCAGAGGAACCAGACCGAGTTCAAACTTCGGTCAAGGGTTTCGGGGCCGGGGCGCTCGCCAGGCTGGACCGACAACACCGCACGGCCAATAGGTCGAGGGTTCAACTCGTCGAGACCTTTCCCCAGGGGCGGGTCCAAGTAGAGGTCCAAACACAAACTTTACAAGTCCCTGCAGCCTCTAAAAACACACAAACTGTAAGCAACTTTGTGGCTGGTAATATTAGTAATCATATTTCTGAGTGGCACAAAATTACTAGTGACCAAGAAATTATAGAAATAGTTAGGGGTGTTCAAATTCCCTTTACACAAATTCCTGTACAAAGTATAATACCTTTTCCATATAACATTCAACCAGTTGAACGAGACGCACTAACTAAACAGGTACATAAATTCTTTGAGAAAGGAATTATACAAAAAGTGACACACTGTTCAGGACAGTTTATTTCAAACATTTTCTCGAGACCGAAGCCTAATGGTGATGTTCGAATGATCCTGGATTTAACAATCCTTATTAAAAGGGTGGAATATCGACACTTTAAAATGTTCTCTCTAGATACGGCACGGGATCTGATTACACCAGATGCGTGGATGGCTAGTGTTGATTTACAGGATGCATATTATACGCTTCCCATAATGGAACAATACCGAAAATTTCTTCGATTTATTTGGGATAACCAACTCTATGAGTTTACCTGTATGCCGAATGGCTTAGCTTGTGCGCCACGTTTATTTACTAAATTGCTTAAACCTGTTTTCTCGGTAATGGCGAGGAAGGGTCATATAATGTTTCCATACATAGATGATTCTTTTATTATAGCATCAACACAAATTGGTTGTGTGAATGCAGTTTTGGATTTATGTGCATTACTCACTAAATTGGGGTTTTATGTACATCAACAAAAGTCAGTGTTTAAACCAACAAAACAACTCAAATGTTTAGGGTTTATTCTGGATACACAGTCCCTTACAGTGTCGATAACAGAACAAAAACTAATTAAGTTTATGACTACAGCGACTCAGCTTATTAAGTTATCAAAGCCAAAAATTAGACAGGTTGCTGTTCTTATTGGCATAATGACCTCATATGCACCTGCTGTGTTATATGGGAAGGCCCATATTAAGTCGCTAGAAATAGATAAAAATTTAGCGTTAACACGAACTAAAGGCAATTTTGAGCGAAAGATGTTTATTTCGCAAGAAGGGTTACAGGATATTGGATGGTGGATGCAACATATAGCAAGTTCACCAAATCCAATCCGCATGGCGGAACCTAATACAGTAATTACTACTGATGCTTCGTTAGAAGGTTGGGGAGCTCATCGAGATGGGGTCACAACAGGAGGTAGATGGCTTGATGATGAAAAATCAGACTATATTAATGCACTAGAATTGCGTGCTATTTATCTGGGCTTACGTAGTTTAGTAAAGATAAATAAATCACAGGTTAGAATACTAACTGATAATACTACTGCCATGGCATATATTCGTAACATGGGTGGAACCAAATCAAAGTCTTGCAATCAGTTATCTAAACTGATTTGGAACTGGGCACAGGCTCAACAAGTCTGGCTGACTGTAGCGCATATTCCAGGGTCACAAAATACACTTGCAGATTATAAAAGTAGAAATTTCCATGACCATTTAGAGTGGTCTCTCTCTACACATTTGTTTAACTTCGTTTGTGAAAAATGGGGTACACCTGAAGTTGACTTATTTGCATCACGAAATAATAACAAGTTACCCTGTTATGTTTCTTGGCATCCTGAACCGGATGCTTGGAAAGTAGATGCGTTTGCTATTACCTGGGAAAATAATTATTTTTATATTTTCCCACCATTTAGCATTATCAGCCGAGTAGTGAGAAAAATCGGCTTGGAAGGGACACATGCGATACTGGTGGTGCCCGATTGGGACACGCAACCTTGGCTGCCAGCAGTTTCACAACTGGCAAAAGATCGTATACGATTCCCAAGAAAACTCGGGAATCTGATGCACCACGGACCGCTAGTGGTTCACGGCGACGTGTCAACGACGCCCCTATTGGCATTCCTTTTCTAAGGAAGCAGCTACAGCAATTTGGATTGGACAGAATTACTGAGGATAGGATAGTATCGGATGCCTGGAGGCCAGGAACTGTCAAAATGTATACAACCTATTTAAAGAAATGGGGTGTACATTGTTTGTTAATGAAAGTTAAGCCAACAAATCCAAAGATTTCACAAGTAGCTCGGTTTCTTCGTTCTCTAGAGGATGAAGGACTTTCCTTTGGATCGATTAATGCGGCGAGGTGTGCGTTATCAATTATATTACCTAGAATTGATGGCGAAACAGTTGGAAAACATCATGTTATTTGTTATTTACTTCGTTCAATTTATCAAAGGAATCCTCCAAAACCAAAGTATAGTCGGTTTTGGGATGTTTCTATAGTATTTAAGTTGTTTCAGGCTTGGCCTCACAACTCGTGGTTAGATATAAAACAGTTAGGTTTTAAGGTCGCGGTCCTGTTATTGTTAGTAACCGGACACAGAGGACAGACGATTGTTGCTTTATCCTTAACTGGATTAGAAATAGACAAGCAACAAGCTACGTTTGATTTAGAAAAATTGCTTAAATCGAACACGTTAGGTGACCCTTTATCAACGGTTCACTTAGACTGTTTTCCGAATGATCGGAAATTATGTGTTGTGTCGGCCATACGGGCTTATATATACAAGACAAAGGATTTACGTGCATCACAACAACTATTAGTGAGCTTTATAAAGCCACATAAGGCGATTTCACGAGACACACTTGCCAGATGGACAATTACGGTGTTGAAATTGGCTGGAGTGGATACGAGTAAATACTCTTCCCACTCAACTAGAGGAGCCATGGTCTCCAAGGCACGGGTGCTTGGTATTTCTGTGAAAAGAATACTAGCGCATGCAGGCTGGAAGACGGCTAAGTCGTTTGCAAAACATTATAATAAACGACTAGAAAAGCCTACCGGCGTTGCAAAGCGTCTTCTCGCCAACTAACAAGAATAGGTGAGAACAAAAATTTAGAATGTTATAATAATAAGAAAGAATGATATTAAGGATAAAAATGAATTATGTAAAGGTCTCCCTAGCCTGAGGCTAGCCTGAGGCTGTTTACCGAGGTAAAATAGTATAGTTATACGAGTCTTACCTTGGTACAGATGATGGATAACTGTTGTTTTACCGAGGTATAAGCCTCGGATAGATGTGGGCTAGGGCCCTCCCGCCACACCCTGCCACATCTATTCCGTTGGTGTTCCTTTTCGGTAAAGTAATAGTATCCATTGTTTGAAAGTCATTTTTATCCTCAATAAGTAGGTTAAGATTGCTGGTACCGGACGTGCTTACCTCTCCCTAGCCCACATCTATCCGAGGCTTATACCTCGGTAAAACAACAGTTATCCATCATCTGTACCAAGGTAAGACTCGTATAACTATACTATATAACTATACATCCTAAGTTGTACTAACGGCATTCATTATATTGCTTCATAATTCTAGTTACTTGAATTAGAAAGGTATTAATGATTTTCTTTGTCTTACTTTAATTGCATAAGAAATTGTTTAGAGAATGAATTATTAGAAAAGTAGTAGTATGTTTACTGTAAGTGGTACACCTGTGGTTTGTCTCTAGTGCTACCGTATATACACGAATATAAGTTGACTTCTACTAGTTCTAGCATAAGTGAAGGGGTATTTTTTAAGAAAATATCTGGAATTAGGCCTAACCCGACTATTGGTCGAGCTTCAGCAGCTCAAGTCGAAGGAGGACATTTACAACTATCTACCAACTTAAGCTTTGTTGATTTTGTATCAAATAAACTTTTAAAACATTTTATTCAACTTTTGATCACTTTTCCAAATAAAATGGGATCCATTGTGTTGACGTGATGACTGTGTATTTCGTTCGTAAATCTGAAATTCTTAATTCATGTGTGAATGCCTTGGTTACCAGGTCGCTTATGGTGGTGTGATAGTTGACAGAAGAACAAGAATTGTTACATTTCAATATTTTCTGTCTGTCAGTTTCAGAAAGGGCTCCCCCGTGGGGTATCGCAAGTATAAGACGACCTCAGAATAGGAGAAATTTTGGGTGGTAGATTTCCTCGACTTATATTTGAGTATATACAGTAATAATGCAATATAAATTACATATCTTACTCCAACTGATGCTGCTGAGTATTGAATGTGGCACGTATGTTGTTATAATGCCTGTTTGTTGTGATGCTGTTTGTTTCAACAGCTGATTCGTGATGAGCGTGGCATGTTCGAGGACCGCATCATGCGATACAAGGACACGCTAGAGGACGTCTCCAAGGAGAAGGATGACATTGAAAATATTCTCCGCGGGTTAGTTATATTTAAACAATTTTTGTCTGATGTTGCGTTTGAGGTTCAAAATGTTTCTGGGATGTGCAGGGTCTGTACGGAGCCTGGAAATTCTTGAAAAGTCTTGAACTTCATTTGCCCCATTTCAAGGCCTTGAAAAGCCTTGAATTTAATCTATTTTGGGTAATTAGTCTTGGAAAGCATTGAATTCCATTAAACTGTCCCACTGATCAAAATTGGTCCAAAAAAGCCATTCACCATTGTTGTTTATTCCTGAAATCCAAATGAAAATAGTCTTGAACTCTTATATATATATATTTTTTTAAAGCAGCCTTGAAATCGCATTGAATTCCATATCTTCACATGTGTGTGGACCCTGTATGTGGATTGAGTGAGGCGAAGCCAATGTGAGTGAATACGGCAAAGCCGATATGCGTGAGTGAGATAAAGTCAATGCAAGCAGGGTGAAGTCAATGTGTATCAAGCGACATGAAGCCAATATGGATCGAGCGAGATTTATCCAATATATATCAAGTGAGGCAAATAATGTGTATCAGTGAAGAAAGGCCAATATGTATCAAGTGCGGTGAAGCCGATGTATATCAAGTGAGGCAAAATGTATATCAAGTAAAGCAAATATTATATCAGCGAAGAGAGGCAAATATGTATCAAGCCAATGTGTATTAAGTGAGGCAAAGTTTATGTGTATCTAGCAATGTGGGAGATTCGAATCCCGGCCAAGTCAAACCAAGAACTTACAAAATTTATGATTGTTGCTACCTAGCCTGGTGCTCAGCATTAATAGGATAGGACATGGACTGGTTAGCTCAATGGGATTTGGGTCATAGTGCCAATGGCATGTTCTCCCAGTGTGGCAGCACTATGAAGTCGCCAAACACCACAAGTCAATATCCATCCTGATATGACATAGATGTTGCTAGGACGTAAAACCACAACAAACAAAACAGATCATCACAGACAAAATTGACTGCAATAGGGGTGCTCTTAATAGTGATCATTTTGCAAATATAAAATATATGAAAATTAAAAAAGTTTCAACCGAAGTGCGATAATTACTTCTTGGCCGCTATATCGGGTTGACCGTTATATCGGGTGGACCTGTGTGTAGGTCTGACCTGTAATACTCATAATCATTTAGTTTGGAAGTGTGATTGGGTTTGGGTTTTGTCAGTGAGTGTCTTGTAATCAAATTTTCATTTGGATGTATTTGCAGTAAAATAAAAGATCTGACACAGTCCTACCATAGTGCTGTCGCGACGACACGTAATTTAGAAGATGCGGCCGCTGCTATTTCTGCGGAAAATACCTGCTTACGCAGTCAGCTTAAAATGTCACCTCACCCCACTACCGACAAGTCTTCTTACGCCACCTCTCAGCCCGTCACAGAAGGTACTTACTAACCTCTTAAGAACATGGCCGAGCCTTGCTAGGATGTAAAACCCCAACAGACAAACAAACATGGCTGAGTCTTGTTATGATGTAAAACACAAACAAACAACAAACATGACCGAGCCTTGCTAGGGAATAAAACTGCAAGAAACTACAAACATGATCAAGCCTTGCTAGGATGTAAAACCCCAACAAACAACAAACATGACCAACCCTGGCTAGGACATAAAACAACAACAAACAACAAACATGACCAAGCCTTCCTAGGACATAAAACTACAACAAACAACAAACATGACCAAACCTTTCTTGCTAGGGTGTAAAACCCCAGCAAACAACAAATATGACCAAGCCTTGCTAGGACATAAAACCCCAATAAACAACCAACATGACCAAGCCTTGCTAGGAAATAAAACCATAACAAACAACATGACCAAGCCTTACTAGGGCATAACACCCGAACAAACAACAAACATGTCCAAGCCTTGCTAGGATGTAAATCCCCAACAATCAAATATGACCAAGCCTTGTTAGGATGTAAGACCCAACAAACAAACAACAAACATGACCAGGCCTTGCTAGGATGTAAAACCCCAACAAACAAACAACAAACATGGCCAAGCCTTGCTAGGACATAAAACCCCAACAAACAACAAACATGATCAACCCATGCTAGGATATAAAACCCCAACAAACAAGCCTTGCTAGGACATAAAACCCCAACAAACTACAAACATGGCCAAGCCTTGCTAGGATGTAAGACCCAACAAACATGAGCAATATATTTTTTTTTAAATAGTTTCGATAGTGCTGAACTAGTCCTGTATGTCGTGATACGTAGACTTCCTGAACGACATCGACAAGGGTATAGAAGCTTTGGGTTCGTTTTAAAGTAGTTCCTATTTTGTGGAACTCGACCTGTATGAAGTCGTACACAGGCTATTCTGAAGTAAATGTGATATTTATCAGCACAGAAGCTTAGAATACAAATATTTCATGAATACTACTAACGCTGTGTTTCTTGTGTCCTTTGCCCTGACCTGCACTTGTGTCTCCCCTACCACTGAGACTGGTCTCTTGTTCGCTGCCACCTGCACTGCATCTTTGTGTCTCCGCCTACCACTGAGACTGTGTCTTAAAACTTAAAGAAAATGAACCATCTGTGGCAAAACCACCACAGACTCATGCGGGAGGTCGGCGGGACCAAGTGGTCCTTAACCGCTGCCGTATTGGCCACTCGTGGCTTACACATGCTTTTCTGCTCAAGGGGGAACCTCCCCCTGAATGTATTGGGTGTCAGTCCCTGCTGACACTCAAACACATTTTACTAAGTTGCATTGATTTTTTGGCCCTGCGCCAACAATTCTACACTGCAGACAGTATGCATGACCTTTTTACTAAAGTAAAACAGGAAAACATTTTAGCCTTTTTGAGAGCAGCTGGACTGTACAAACTCATATAGTTTACTAAATAAATTCTATCAATTATTAATAAAACTTTTCCTTTTCTATGGGAATTTGTTTCCCTGACCACAAATATAGGATTGTGAGCTTTCTAATTTAATAAGAGTCTATTGGCACATAATTGATTGTCTGCTTTTACATGTAAAAGCGATGGTTTGAACAAAAAACAAACATTTCTCGCTGTGAATATGGCCTATGCTGCCTACACAGCGTAAAGCAACCACCAATCAATCAATCTTTGTGTCTCCGCCCATCACTGACACTGTGTCTTTGTGTCTCCGCCTACCACTAACACTGTGTCTTTGTGTCTCCGCCTACCACTAAGACTATGTCTTTGTGTCGCTGCCTACTACTGACACTCTTGTCTTCTTTGTGTCGCTGTCTACCACTTACACTGTGTCTTCTTTGTGTTGCTGCCTACTCGATCAGCTCAACTGGAGTTGCTGCACTCACAGCTGCTGACAGCCAAAGGTGACAGTGCGCGACATTTACGCAGCGAGCAGCTGCTCGAGTCGGAGCTGCTCTCACTGCGAACTCAGCTGGCTGCAAAGGATGTTGCGCTGGATGAGGCGGTGAAGGAGCTGGACCACGCACATGCCGGGCATCTGAATGTGGAGGATTTGCTCAAGTTGAAGCAGACGCAGATAGAGAGGCTTACAATTGAGGTAGGTGTGGGTAGCGAGCCGTACATAATGCATGAATCAGCATTCATACCCTCAATTGACTGATCGCGCACTTGCAGGTTGCCACCATTGAGTGCATGTAGCCTCCCTTTCGAATGCAACCAAGGTCAGTGCTGAGAAATCTGCGACTGCACTAAATACTGAGAGTTGTAGAGATACTGACCAGTGCAGATGTAATTACTGGAAAGCTTTTCCCACACAACGAATGCTGAGAGATCTGCAATTGCTCTACTTTTTTATATCCATATGAGAAATATTTCTTTGTCTGTATCCTTGTTCGAGAAGTTTTTCACTTTAGTTTCAAACAAGTTTTATTTTAACTTCAACGGTGTCTCTTGACACATAGTTGATTGTTTGCTTTTACATTCTGTGTGAAAGCGATGGCCCGATAATAATACGATGACACAGCGTTAGGCAATCACCCCTAACGAACTAAATATTTTCAGTGTTGGCCAGTTATGGGATTGTTTATGCATTATGAATTTTGAATTCACTTAGCAGGACAAACAATGCACATACAAATAATTAAATATTTGTTAAATGTTCCTTTTTGAGGAACAAAGGTCATTAGATTAACCCATCGTTTCTCCAGTAGAATGTATCCTCTGGTAATAAACGAATTGCAACAAAAGAAGTATTGATTGATTAATAAAGGTGGTCTGTTGAATTAGAAGTAAGCAGTACTTTTGAATTGAATTCAAGCTTTAAATTAAAGTTTAATCAAAAGGGAGCTCAATGCACTGCTAGACTAACTAAAAAATGATTAATAATGAATAACAAATTAAATAAATATAAATACACTGATAATTCAAGCAAATCCTTAGAAAGTATACATCCTAGGCATGATGCGTCCAGGAGGTAAACTTTAAACTTAAAATCAAAACTAATCAGCACTAACGCAACATGGTGAAAGCAGTCATGGAAAATAACTATCGATAACCAAACAATTAACCAATTGTAGAACTAACAAACTAACAGAGGGTAGGGAGATGTGCAAGAATGCTTATTAACCGAGAAAGAATGTGTGCAGTAGATAGCTCCACAACAACTGAAAGTAATAAAACAAGGGGAACCACAAGACTATTACGGTCCAGCGGTGAAAACAAGTCATAAGACTAAAGCTAAGATTCCTTCTATGCGGCATGCGGTATGCGAATGGGAGGATTCCTTCTATGTGGTATGCGGCATTCGGCACATGACTGGCTATATTTAAAAAGTAAAAATAAACAAGTATACTCCATACTGCACTGTATATGACCTAATATGGCATTTATATCTATGTACCTCTTGGTACGTCACATGGGGGTTCCTACCTTTATAATTACCAAATTATAGATAAGTATTCATATTTCTGTGGCTATGGTAGCATTTTTACCAACCCGTAACCCCACTACCACCTCTACCATATGTTTCCCCTCCGCACCCCTGTGTGTGACCGTTCCGTAATGATCAGTCGCCTCTCCTCATCTAAAACTAATGGACACATGCGACTGAGGTTTCTATTCGCATACCACGTGCCGCATGCCGCACCGATCGCTACAGGGACCAATCGAGTTCCCACATTCGCATACCGCGTGTAAGGGATGTAGCCCATTGACTTCAAGGCGTTTCAATTTTTTGCCACATTCGCATACCACATGCCGCGTGTAAGGAATCTAAAGGCCCTGTCACATTACGGCGTATGGCGGGAGCGTATTGAAAACCTACGTAGGTCCTGCGCGTGCCGGCCTATGATGACATTTGGTGACCTTTCGGGTGGTTTTGAGCGTATGTGGAACCTACGAGGAGCGTACGAGGAGCGTATGAGGAGCGTATGGGAGCGTGCTGTGACATTTTTTGACAGTATGGGCCATACTCCCTCATAGGTCGGGTTTTTTTAGCATGCACAAAAAAATTTGGACGGACGGATTTATGAAAGCGTATGGCGGCGTATGCCTCATACGCTTCACATACGCCGGCATCTGGCGACGTATGAGTAGCGTATGAGTAGCGTATGCGTAGCGTATGCGTAGCGTATGAGTAGCGTATACGGCGTATGCCGACGTATATGACGTAACGCGCTTACGCCGCTATACGCTCCCGCAAAAAACCCTAATGTGACATCCCCTTTAGCTTTAGCCGTTATGGGCAGCATAAATACACCATAACAAAAAAAAGAAGAAAAAAAGCTTTGGGACTGAGAAATATATGTAGGTTTGTGAATGGGAATCGGGTGTGTTTGTGCTGGGGAATGGGAGGGGATGCTTTGCACTAATTTGTGTAACCTGTTTCTGATGACGTCACTCACTGATTCAGGTGCGAGACTTGAAAAAGGACGTCTCTGTCTGGAAGAACAAGGTCAATGCCTGCCACACAAATGCAACGGAGTCACAGTATGACGTATGTAGTAGTCGTGTTCATTTAAAAGGTGTTTTATTTAAAGCTGCATAGTCCAATGAAAGCATCAAAAGTCTAAGATTTTAAAAGAACTTATCTAGATTTGATTCTACATATCTAACTTAGATACTGATACAGTTATTAAGCATTTGTTTCCGCATAGAAGGGCGCAGTGAGCTAATTTAATAAAGCTGTTACTGCATAAACCTATGGTGTCAGAGTTTTGTCATGCTTGACAAAATAAATTTAGCATATTTCCACTTCAAATATCTCCAAAGTTAGTCATATAAATAAAAGTTACCGCAAACTAAAGTAAGGTAGATTATAACAATCAATTTAATATATTTATCTCAGAAAAATGGCCGAAATTCAAAAGCCTATGGTGTCAGAGTTTTGGCGTGATTGCCAAAATTAATCTTTTATGTTGCACTTCAAATATCTCAAAAATTTAAATAAAAATTACTTCAAACCAAAGTAAGGTAGATTATAATGATCAACATAATACATTTATCTCAGAAAATGACAGAAACTCAAAACCATCGGACTGTGCAGCTTTAAGATATAGCGAATATTCATGTAAGGAATACATGTGAAAATCAGGTGACCAGGACCGCGTTCAAGGTATGCCTTGGAGCCGGCTCAGAGACGGCTCCGCGACATCTTCTTGGCCTATTTGCGTTCAGGGTGCGCCTCAGAGACTTGTCACTTTTCAGACAGGAGGCAAAACGTGCCTCCAGAATGGCTGTCTGATTCAGTGGTTTCAGCCAATCAGAGCTGTTCTTTTCAATTGCAAATGACTTCACCCTCACCCTATGGAGACCGGCATTTTGAAGACACCTGACAGCTAAAGTCATTCAGACTAGTGCGACGTCCAGAATTTCTCCGAGTTGTACCTTGAACGCGGCCCAGATCTTAGTTTAAAATAAAAGTTGCATCTCAAGGTTAGTTTGTTGCTGAAATTGTAGCATTGGATTGGTTATCACTAGTATAGCTTGGATAGCCAAGTGGATAGAGCGTCTACTACTTATGCGGTAAGGTGAATTTGACCCGAGTCAAACCAAAGACTTAATAGGATTGATACTTACCACTACCTGGCCTGACACTCCGTATTACTAGGATAAGGTAATCACTGGTTGGTTCCAAGTGTCAGGATAATGTGACTAGGTAGAGTATTGGGTCATGGTGCTGATGGCATGGTATGTCATTTATATTATAGCCTTATATTATAAAGCCACCATGAGTACATAGTCACAACTCGGCGCTGGTCCATATAGCAACTCCCATGTTGCTAGGATGTAGAATGTCAATCAACTACAATCAGTTGGTTTTTGGGGGTTGGGCTTCGTTTATTATACAGGGTTCGTACAAATTTGAGAAGGCCTTGAATTTGAAGGTGTCTCCTGAAAAGGCCTTAAATTTGAAAATACTCTGAAAACACTTTGAAAATTGACCAAATGCCACCAAAAAGAGACCTTGAAATTTTGTTTATTTGGGGGAGTACAGAGGGCAGGTTTTATTGACCTCATTGTTTTGAATGGCTAGGTGTATGGCTTATTAACTAATCTAGGACAATTGTTAAGTATAATAAAGATGTTAATTCTCTAGTCACTTCTTTTGATTGATAAAAATAGCATACAGAAACCTGGTGAAGTAAGATGATAAAGAGTTGACATATATATAATGTCAAAATTTGTCAGCCTTAAAGAATGAATTTCTCACCTGAAAAGGCCCTAAAACGACCTTAAATTTGGTTGCTGAACAGCTGTACGAACCGGGTTATAGTTTATTCAGATAATGCAACACTTGTCAAGTTCCTGATGGGTGGTGGTTGATGGGTGTGTCACCTTTGGTTGGACAGAGAATTGATCTGGAGAGGCAGCTGACTGAAAAGGAGAGCGTCGAGTTACAACTGTCCATTCACTACAACCAGTGCCAGGCCGACCTGCAGCAGAGCAAGGACCAGCTGGCCGAGTCGCACAAGCACGCCAGGCAGCTGGAACAACAGGTGAACTTCCGGCTTCCGGTGAACAACCGGAAGCAGGCGCTGCTAACTAGTAGTAGAGGTGTCTCTCATAGTTGGTTTATGGCATGGGGTTTTCAGCCTCGCCTCTTCCCCTCTCCTCTGACACTGCGACTCACTTGCCTCTCTCCTCTCTCTCTCCTCTCTCTCCTCTCTCTCCTCTCTCTCCTCTCTCTCCCCTCTCCCCTCCCCTCTCCCCCCTCCCTCCCCAGTTTCCTCCGCGCCACCTCCAGGTTCTCACACCAGACGGGATGGCCGAATGAGATGAGCGTCCGGCTCCCGTTTTGGTAGATCGTGGGATTCGAACTCATGGATTCGAACCCATGGATTCGAACCCTGGTCGAGTCAAAACAGTGACTTAAAAATTGATACGGGTGGCTTCCTAGCCAGGTACTCGGCATTATTAGGATAGAGAAAGAACTGGCTGGCTCAGTGTGAGGATAATGTGACTGAGTGGGATATCAGGACACGGTGCTGGTCGCCTGGTCTCCAAGTGGGGCAGCACTATAAAATCGCCATGAGTGTGCACTGTCACAAGTCGGTGCCCGTCCTAATATGACCTTAGATGTTGCCAGGATGTAAAACTCAACCAACCAACTGCTCACGCCCTTCGCTGCACCACACTGCGATACCTTGTCACCCAGTGTTGGATGCTAAATTTGCACAATCCAATGAAACAATAACATTGTCGAAGTCGAAGCACTTGCCTATATTTTATGCTGTGATTCCAACTTAGATATGACTGGACGGGATGGTATACTCCGTAAAAGCGTGGGTTGACTTCCTGTGTGGGAGGTTGTGGGTGTTTGAACCCCGATCGAGTCAAACCAATGACGCACAAAATGTATACCATAGTTGATTGTGTGCTTTTATATGACAAAATAAAATTTGAACACTTCTCGCCGTGATTCTGGCCTTTGCTGCCGAACCCACTAACTAACCTAGCCTGGCGCTCGGCATTACTAGAATAGGGCAAGGACTGGTTTGCTCAGTATCAGGATAATGTGTCTGGGTGGGATATTGGGTTATACGGCATTCCAGTGGGACAGCGCGAGCACGGCTATCGACCTCACTCTATAACATATTGTGTTCTGTTATGCCTTACAGAGTTTCTAATAATCAGGGATGAAAGATCTCTGCGATTCCGCGGATTTCCGGGATTTTTCAATCCCGCAGCACCATCAGCGTATACTAATATGTGGTGCTGAGACCGCAGCACTATCAGCGTACACTACTAATATTAATAAATGCTTCAAGCACTCAGCATTATCAGCGTACACTACTAATACATGCTTCAAACGGTGCAGCACTATCAGCGTATACCAATATATATGTAACCCAACTTCCGGGAATTTTCCGCGATTCCCTGACAATGCTAAACCTATGGGAGAATATCAGCATTTCCGCTTTTTTTCCCGGAGAGCACTTTCATCCCTGAATAATAATCCAAGTGTCTCTAAATTTAGATATAAAAAAAGATTTAATTACTCCAAACTGAAACTGAAGTACATTGTAACAATCGACTAAATGGGTTGGGGTTTTTTTCAGTGTTTTTTTTTGGTTCGGGGGGGGGGGGTTTTTTTAGCATCGTCAAAATTCTCAGGTTGTGTCACTTGTAACTGTCATCTGAGTGGTTTCAGATGGATCTGATGAAAGCCCAGCTGAGGGAGAAGATGCGCCTTCTGGAGCGGATGGCAAGTGTGGAGGGAGAAAAGCTCACCCAGATAAAGGTGCTCCACGAGAAACTCAACTCGGCTAACACTGAGCTCAGCAGCAAGTCCAAACAGGTAGGCAGTCATTAAAGCTGCATAGTCCGATGAAATATCAAATTGTCAAAACCAAACCAATTATCTAGGTTTGATTTTACATATCTAACTTGTATCCTAAGCATTTGTTTCTGCGTAGAAGGTGATACAGAGTCAATTTAACAGAACCTGTTACTGCAGAAGTCTATGGTGTCAGAGTTTTGGCAACCTTGCCAAAACTAATTTTTGATGTTTGCACTCAAAATATCTCAAAGGTTTACCATTTAAAATAAAAGTAACTTTGAACTAGTGTAAAGTAGTGAACTAGTGATCGATCTAATATATTTATCTCAGAAAAAATACAGAAATTCAAAACCATCGGACTATGCAACTTTAAGGGAGCCATTCAACATCTTCAACACATTATTAAAGTTGCATTGTCCGATCGTTTTGAGTTTCTGTCATTTTTCTGGGATATATATATTAAATTGATTGTTATATTAATAATCTACAACTTTTATTGTAAACGGCTAAGTTTTGAGATATTTGAAGTGCAAACATTTCAAATTACTGTTACAGCACCGATCCTTTAGAATTAAGGGAGTGGCTCCTGCTGTATAATGGGCAGCACCAGTCACTGTGGTTCATGCAAATGGAAATGTCAGCACTGCAGCACTGGTCTTCCGGCCATCTTACAATTGAAAATTGACAGTCTATATAGTCTAAGTTTGATGTGTGGTATATTAGTTACAGCACAACCCTGGAGAATTAAGGGAGTGGCTCCTGCTCTGTAATCTACAGCACCATTCACTGTAGTTCATGCAAAAATGGGGAGCAGCACCGAGTAGAAAGTGTATACTCGAGGCAACTCAAGCAATCGTTGAGGGTTAAATTTGTCCTGTTATAAAACATGGTAAGTTTATAGTTGATAAGACATTTTGTCTGTCTTATATAATGTTCAATGTGTTTAAAACAGGTTGATAGTTGTGTAGGATGTTCGGAGTGTTGATGGTTTGATCATGATGGTTAAGGGTGGTGGCAGGGGAGGGGGAGCCCATTGGGGGATCAAGTTAAACAAATGCTTAATAAGTGCATCAACATCGAAGTTAGATATATCAAATCAATTCTAGATAATTTTCTTGGTTTTGAAAATTTGATGCTTCGTCAAAACTATGCAGCTTTAAACCATAAAAGCTCAACATTATTAACACACACACCCCGCTCTCCTACCGGATGCGGTGGTCGAATCGGTAGTGCGGAAGGTCGGGAGTTCACCCCGTACTACAGTAGCCCGCATAGAGGTGAACTGTTTGATCAAAGATTCACCCCGTACTACAGTAGGCTGAGTAGGGGTGAACTGTTTGATCAAAGATTCATCCCATACTACAGTACCCTGAGTAGGGGTGAACTGGTCGATAAAAGATTCATCCTGTACTACAATAGCCTGAGTAGGGGTGAACGGTTTGATAAAAGATTCACCCTGTACTACAGTAGCCTGCGTAGGGGTGAACTGTTTGATCAAACATTCACCCCGTACTACAGTAGCCTGAGATGGGGTGAACTGTTTGATAAAAGATTCATCCCTTACTACAGTAGCCTGAGTAGGGGTGAACTGTTTGATAAAAGATTCATCCCTTACTACAGTAGCCTGAGTAGGGGTGAACTGTTTGATAAAAGATTCATCCCATACTACAGTAGCCTGAGTAGGGGTGAACTGTTTGATAAAAGATTCATCCCATACTACAGTAGCCTGAGATAGGGTGAACTGTTTGATAAAAGATTCATCCCTTACTACAGTAGCCTGAGTAGGGGTGAACTGTTTGATAAAAGATTCATCCCATACTACAGTAGCCTGAGTAGGGGTGAACTGTTTGATAAAAGATTCATCCCTTACTACAGTAGCCTGAGTAGGGGTGAACTGTTTGATAAAAGATTCATCCCATACTACAGTAGCCTGAGTAGGGGTGAACTGTTTGATAAAAGATTCATCCCATACTACAGTAGCCTGAGTAGGGGTGAACTGTTTGATAAAAGATTCATCCCTTACTACAGTAGCCTGAGTAGGGGTGAACTGTTCGCTAAAAGATTCACCCCATACTACAGTAGCCTGAGTACGGGTGAACTGTTTGATAAAAGATTCATCCCGTACTCGAGTAGCCTGAGTAGGGGTGAACTGGTCGATAAAAGATTCACTCCATACTACAGTAGCCTTAGTAGATGTGAACTGTTTGATAAAAGATTCACTCCATACTAGAGTATCCTGAGTCTGGGTGAACTGTTAGATATATGATTCACCCCATACTACAGTAGCCTGAGTAGGGGTGAATTGTTTGGTAAAAGATTCACCCCATACTACAGTAACCTGAGTAGAGGTGAACTGTTACATAAAAGATTCACCCCGGTGGTACAAACTGTACACACCAGGTGCAGTGGCCGAATCGGTAGAGTGCAGGAGATCGGGAGTTCGATTCCCAGTCGAGTTAAACTAATAACTTATCAAATTGATACTTGTCGCTTCCTAGCCTGGCACTCGGAATTAATAGGATAGGGCAAGGACTGGTTAGCTCACTGTTAGGATAATGTGAATAGGTGGGATATCAGGTCATGGTGCTGGCAGCCTGATTTCCCAGTGGGGCAGCAGTATAACGTCGTCATCGCCATGAGTGTGCACTCTCACAAGTTGGTACCCGTCCTGATATGACATTAGATGTTGCAAGGATGTAAACAACAAACTACACTGTTTGAGGGGTGGGGTGGTTTGGGGCTTGTGACCTACATAAAGCTGACTCGTTGTTTCTTTCAGCTAACTGAGGCGAGGACAAGCGGAGATTTGATCAAGCAGCAGCTTACTGAATTAAAGAAGGAAGTCGAAGGACTGCGCCACAACCAGATCGCTACAACCATTGAGAAAGAGCACAGGAACATAACCAACCTAAAGGTTTGTACAGTATAGCCCCATTTGTCCGGTCAACTAATTAGTGGTCAGATAACGGGATGGTTGTATAGATAGTTAGTATCTTGTGACTGAGGTAAACTGGCCATCATTATAGCAGGGTCCAGGGCCTGGAAAGTCTTGAAAAGTCTTGGAACTTTATTTGGCCCATTTCAAGGCTTAACCGATTTTGGGTAATTAGTCTTGAAAAGCCTTCAATTCCATTAGACGCTCCCCACTGATCTAAATTAGTACGAAATCACTATCTGCCATTGTTTTTTTCCCCTAAAATCCAAATGAAAATTGTCTTGAATTCCCATCAAAAACAGCCTTGAAATAGCCTTGAATTCCATATTTTCACATGTGTACAGACTCTCTTATAGAGTGTGATGTATTTATTTGTACCGTCAATGTGCGATTGTGAGTCCTTTCATTTACTCTAATAATTTACGACGGTAGAGGCGGACAGTCATATACATTGGTTTTTATTTTTTCATCAAGAACATCAAGGTTTTTAAGGTACATTGAGATACTTCTTCCCCCACCCCACTCTCGATCGACTCAGTCCTGGTGAGTGCCGGTTTCGAACCCTCAACCATACCCTTGAGTTTGTTATCTGCGGTGCGGGGTGGGTGGGTGAACAAAGGTGGTGGAGGTCAGTGTAACAGCCGTTAGGTGGCTCCATATGTCGCGCGGCGGCGTTAATGGTAGTTCGTTGGTGAGCCACTAGGTGGCGGCAGAGTCGCCGGTTAACTCAATGGCAGGTTTTCGCGCCTCCGCCCATAAATTACCCATGTTACGACTAAAATGAACAATTAATGGGCCAATCTCACATGAACGCGGTGTGAAGACAACTTCTCTTACTAAGCATCCTTTTATATTCTCTTTAAAAAAAATGTGCATCAAAATTAAACGAACTTTATTAGTAACATCATTACAGAAGTGGTACCATAACGGTGGATAAAGGATGTAGCACTAGAGATAGTTAACCATTATTGGAAGTTGCTTAGTCCAATGGTTTTTGAGTTTCTGTCTTTTTCTAAGATAAATATATTAGGTTGATGGACATAATCTACCTTGCTTTAGCTTGAAGGAACTTTTTTAAATTTTAAATGGCTAACTTGGGAGATATTTGAAGTGCAAACATGCAAACTTAATGTTGGCAAGCACGCCAAAACCCTGACACCATAATGTAAACGTGCCGGCTGGTGGTGTGGGTGGTGTGGACAAGTCAAATGAAAGCACTACAGGTAATGAAGGAAACAGGTTAAGAGTAAAAAGTAAGAGAGTGAGACTCTTCAATTTATTGGCTTATATAGGTTCTTCAGAATTCAAGATGGCCGTTGTCACATGATTCCATTCATCAATCACAGTACAATGCAGTGGTCACATGACTCACTCCTCCAATCAGAGTACAATGCAGTGGTCATGATCATAACAATACCATGTGGGGGGGGAGGGGGCATGTGAGGTGACTCTTCCAAAGACTGTTCCCAGCAAATCCAGGAAGTGACACTCCCTCCAAAGACTTCAATTATACAAATTCCATACCTAATGAATAATAGTTTACCAATTTAACACATCCTCCATATGCCTTTGGGTTTTTATTTATTAACATTTATCATTATATAGACAGTTTGTAATTTATTATAGTAACTTCACCTCGGTTCACATGTATTATATCGGACAATTTTACAATAAGGTTCTCCAGTAACAGGTTCTAATAAGTGTAATAAGTGCACCCGTATCTAAGTTAATTATGTAGGATCAAATCTAGATAATTGTTTGGGTTTTGAAAAGTTGATGCTTTTATCGGTGCAGCTTTAAATGTCTTTATCAATTAAGTTGTGTGAACACTTTGTCCACATGATCCTGAGGGATCTGCAATTATTTTATGTGCCCACTAATGTATAAAGGTGCAGAAATCATTCTTAATGCTTTTTTCCTGTATCCTTGTTCAGAAATATAAAAAAAACTTATTATTGTGGTGTTCTCTGTGGCGGAGTGGTTAGAGTCTCTGACGTTTTTCTAGGTAGGATTCCTAATCTGAAGGTTGGTGGTTCAATTACCCATGCCCGCACCTCTGCCAATTTGGATCTCCACCGCTGTGTATAACTTACAGCGTCATCAAAGGCCACTTGCTCTCATACCATGTCCATGTGGTGTGGGATGTTAAAAATTCCTTGGGTTGGTAAAAGTGTAGGCTCGTGCTTTCTATCGACAAACTGTCTAATGGTGAAAACAAGCCTATTCAGGCTTATCCATGATAGGCGGTATAAATCTTCAAGAGAGAGAGAGAGAGAGAAAAAAGTAGCACTTTCCCTACCTGATCCACTTTTATGTACATGTACACAACAGTAAACCATGGCACTGTCAGGGCTCTGCTATGATCAGTTATACAACTAACCTCGTTTTCGAATCCAGATGATCCGAGTGTAGAATCGGCCAATACGCAGAGTGTTAAGATAAAAGGGATAGCAATTTCAAATTGTTTCTAAGCGTGACAACTGTCAGTTATAGGATTTCAAATTTTATTGGAAGCATATTTTTGTTCCATGCCCAGGGCTCATGGAATCCCATTGGTAACAATTTCTTGGTTCCGTGATGACTTTAGCGAATGGTAACACAATCATCAATACGTATGGGGAAACAAAATTTAGATTTTTGTTGTTTTTCCAGTATGGTAATGACGCGTTACCGGAAACAATCGTTACCGTGAAAGTGAGGTGGCTATTTGAAAGTGTGGCGACTAATTGGAGTGTTTTGTTTTTAACCGTAACAGACACAGTTGAAGCGGGAGGAGGACATTGTGAAGGCCCTCCAGGAGCAGACTACGAGGCAGCACCTGGAGATGGAGAATTACCGGACAGTACTAGCAGAAAACCGGATCACTATCGAACACTGCAAAAAGGACAAGCAGATGCTCTATAAAGGTATGCAGATCGAGCGGGATGGCCGAATGGGCAGAGTGCTGGCTTCCCGTGTGGGAGGTCGTGGGTTCAATCCACTGTCGAGTCAAACTAAAGACCAAATCAGATTGGTAACTTGTCGGTTTCTTGCCCTGAAGCTCAGCATTACTAGGATAGGACAAGGAGCAGTGGAATGAGGAAGACCAGTTGTCCACGATTGAGATTTCTCTTGCTTATTCAATGGAGGAAGGCCAATCGTCTACAATTGGAATTCTCCCTTGCTTAATCAATGGAGGAAGGCCAATTGTCTGTAATTACCCTTGCTTAATCAATAGAGGAAGGCCAATTGTCTGTAATCCCCCTTGCTTAATCAATAGAGGAAGACCAATTGTCTGCAATCCCCCTTGCTTAATTAATAGAGGAAGGCCAATTGTCTGCAATCCCCCTTGCTTAATCAATAGAGGAAGACCAATTGTCTGCAATCCCCCTTGCTTAATCAATAGAGGGTGTCAGGATGTTAACTTGTGGATGTGAGGATAGCAGCTTGACGGTGTGAGGAAGTTAGCTTGTGGGTGTGAGGCTGTTAGCTTGTGGGTGTGAAGATAGATTGTGGGTGTGATGATGTTAGCTTGTGGGTGTGAGGATGTTAGCTTGTGGGTGTAAGAATGTAAGCTTGTGGGAGTGAGAATGTTAGCTTGTGGGTGTGAGGATGTTACCTTGTGGGTGTGAGGATGACAGCTTGACGGTGTGAGGATGTTAACTTGTGGGTGTGAGGATGTTAGCTCGTGAGTGTGAAGATAGCTTGTGGGTGGGATGATGTTAGCTTGTGGGTGTGAGGATGTTAGCTTGTGGGTGTGAGGATGTAAGCTTGTGGGAGTGAGAATGTATATTGTGGGTGTGAGGATTTTACCTTGTGGGTGTGAGGATGACAGCTTGACGGTGTGAGGATGTTAACATGTGGGTTTGAGAATGCTAACTTGTTGGTGTGAGGATGTTAGCTTGTGGGTATGAGGCTGCTTGTGGGTGTGAGGATGTTAGCTTGTGGGTGTGAGGATGTTAGCTTGTGGGTGTGAAGATGTTAGCTTGTGGGTGTGAGGATGTTAGCTTGTTGGTGTGAGGATATTAGCTTGTGGGTGTGAAGATGTTAGCTTGTGGCTGTGAGGATGTTAGCTTGTGGGTGTGAGGATGTTAGCTTGTGGGTGTGAGGATGTTAACTTGTGGGTGTGAGGATGTTAGCTTGTGGGTGTGAAGATGTTATGTTGTGGGTGTGAGGATGTTAGCTTGTGGGTGTGAGGATGTTAGCTTGTGGGTGTGAAGATGTTAGCTTGTGGGTGTGAGGATGTTAGCTTGTTGGTGTGAGGATATTAGCTTGTGGGTGTCAAGATGTTAGCTTGTGGGTGTGAGGATGTTAGCTTGTGGGTGTGAAGATGTTATGTTGTGGGTGTGAGGATGTTAGCTTATGGGTGTGAGGATGTTAGCTTGTGGGTGTGAAGATGTTAGGTTGTGGGTGTGAGGATGTTAGCTTGTTGGTGTGAGGATATTAGCTTGTGGGTGTGAATATGTTAGCTTGTTGGTGTGAGGATGTTAGCTTATGGGTGTGACAATGTTAGCTTGTGGGTGTGACGATGTTAATCTGAGGCTGAGAGATGTACCTTGATGGTTTGAGGATGTTAACTTGAGTGTGATGTCTGCCTGAGGGTGTGAGGATGTCAGATGGAGTGTGTGAGAAAGTTAGCCTAAAGGTGTGAAGGAAGCTACCTTAAAAAATCGAGTAACATTCAGTAATATTATTAACAATAACAAATATAGAATGTGGTAACAGAAAAAACGAAATCAAATAAGGTTTCCTGTTTTGTTGCAATTCTTGATTAATATATCTTTGTATCAAATGTATTCTGCTTTTCCGGAAATTTATCTAAGTTTTTGTTCGAGAATTGTTGAATTCCAAGCAGGAGTGTTCTGTTTTGTTGTTGTCAAGGTGCGGTGCTAAGAATCGCAATCAAATTAGCTAAGTCAATGTATAAAATCTAAGCAGGTCCTAGATAGGTTCACTTATTTTATGTCTTTTTTTGTGGTAAATATGTTTATTCTGCTGAATAAGTCTTTTGTCAGTGCTGAAGCACTGGTCTTCCAGCCATTTTTCAATTCAGGATCATTTACACAAAAATGGTGTCGAGTTTTAAAACCTCTCTAAATCGACCGACCATGGGGCTGACTTTAAATGGTCCATTTGGGGAAGTTTAGGGACTTTTTTGAATCATTACAATGGTATTGTATTGGCGATCCTTTGGGACCCAAATAAAGCGATCGATATAGGTGAGTGGGCGATCTGTGGAGGTGGTCGGTTAGAGAGGTTTTAATGCATAGAGTAACGTATACAATAACTTGAATACACAGTTTGCAGCATATAACACAATGAAATTCTGTAACCCACAAGTTCCATAGCAATATGTCAACAGTAGTCTATTATGACTAGATCAACATGGCATTTTGAATTTTTCAATTCTTTTGTCTAAGGCTGAAGTCAATTCCCTGTGGTTGCAACTTGAGACACAGAAACAGAACCTTGAAGGAAGGAACCAGCGACTCGTCCTTGACCTGAAGCAACAAACGTAGGTTCCCGAAGGAAGATTTCACTGTTGCCCTAATATAGATGCTTCATTGTTAATTTAAATTTGCATAGTCCGATGAAGTATCACATTTTCAAAACTAAAACAATTATCTAGATTTGATTCTATATATCTAATTTAGATACTGGTGTACTTATTAGGTATTTGTTTCCACATAAAAGGAATATTTAGGTAATTTAATAGAACCTGTTATTGCAGAAGCCTATGGTGTCAGGGTTTTGGCATGCTAATTTGACATGTTTACACTTCAAATATCTTAAAAGTTAGCCATTTAAAATAAAAGCGGCGATATTAGGCTCGCTGAAAGGTAATTAATGTTTTCTCAAATAGCCATCTGAAGTGACAAATAAATGCCACCAAACACTGATATTGGGCTAATAATTGTTTTCTCAATTAACTGTCTGAAGAGACAAATAAATACCACCCAACACTGATATTGGGCCAATAATTGTTTTCTCAAATAACCGTCTAAAGAGACAAATAAATACCACCCAACACTGATATTGGGCTAATAAATGTTTTCTCAATTAACTGTCTGAAGAGACAAATAAGCGGTGATATTGATCTGGCTAGTCTGATATCAGTTTTATCATTGAGAACCTACCGAGCGCTAATCAGGCGCACAATGATAAGGCTTGGAGATGGGTTTCTGAATGCCATCCAATGACAATTTCCAGCGAGGACTTTGATAAGGCTAAAGACAAGCTGATGCAGCAGTACCAGCAGGTGGTAGCTGACCTGGACTCGGCGCACAAGCAGATAGCCTCCAAGAACAGCGAGCAGCTCCACCTGAGGGAGCAACTCATCACCCTGGAGGAGCAGTTTAAGGAGGCGACATTTGGCATCAAGCACATGTCAGAGGCGCTGCGCATTGAGGAGCAGCACCGGCACAAGTTGGAGATCAGGTAACGCGCCGCTCCAGTCTGGTCATTGCAGGGTCTGTACGGGGCCTAGAAAGTCTTGAAAAGTCTTTGAACTAACTTCATTTGCCTCATTTCAAGGCATTGAAAAGCCTTCAATTTAACCTATTTGGGGTAATTAATCTTGAAAAGCCTTGAATTCCATTAAACTATGCCCCCTGATCTAAATTAGTCTAAAATCGCCATTCGCCATTGTTGTTTTTTCCCGAAATCCAGATGAAAATAGTCTTGAATTTCTATCAAAAACAGCCCTGAAAAGCCTTGGAATAGCCTTGAATTCCATATTCTCACATGTGTAGGGACCCAGCTCTTCTTTTAAAGTATAAAGTCTTATAAATGCCTGCATTACTTTCGCATTTATAATTGCATATTCATGCATATTAAGGGTGTGTACTCTGGCTTCATACAATTTGACACTAATGTCATACTTTCGACTGACTAAAAATGTACATATGGTGAGTTATTTTAATGATCAGACGGGATGGCCGAATGAGTTGAGTGTCCGCCTCCCATTTTCCTAGGTCATGGGATTCGAACCCATGGTTTCGAACCCTGGTCGAGTCAAACCAATGACTTAGAAATGTATACTTGTCGCTACCTAGCCTGCCACTCTGCATTATTAGGATAGGGCAAGGAGCAGTGGAATGAGGAAGACCAATCGATTAAAATTTTCCCTGCTTAATCAACTAATGTACCAAAATAAAATGCCTTACAGAAACCAGGAGCTAGAAGCGAAATTGTCAAGTCGGATCGATGCAGACTCCGATGCATCCAATCTGGAAGCCACCAGGTGAGTGAAGAAATCTGACTTTTAGCAGAACATGTTTTTTAAAGGAATTGCTTTTCAAATGTGTATGAGGGTGTTTATTTTCTTTTTAGGTTAAAGATTTTATTCTTCCTCTGTATTATTTATTATTTTTCTATTTTTAAAACGATTCCAACAGATGTATCTATGCATTTTCTATGGTTGATGATGAGCCTCACTAGCATCAAAGACAATGTACAACAAGACGCGCCACTCAGCGCTTTCCTTTGAAATACAGACGCAGTTCTGCCACCCAATGGCAAACAAGGCAATTGGACAGGTCTCCTAGACCAACCTGACTGTTGTACCATCAAAGACAATGTACGGCAATCATAGTGTATTATCTCCTAATATTAATAATGAAAACCGTATTATTATTTGTGGTGTATTGAAAATATATTACCACTGAATCGGTGAAGAAACGCAACTAGTATGGGAGACGAGGGGAAGATATACACTGTGTAAATATAACTTTTTAATTGCTATTTAAGGCGCGCTTTGTTTACCGTCGGATGGCACCACTGCATGATTATTTAAGAAATTCCTATGTGAAAGTACTGAGTGGCGCGTCTTGTCATACATTGTCTTTGGTAGCATTAACCAGAATTGCGTAGATGACTATGCCGGACAAGATGGCTCAGTGAGTTGAACACTCGCAAGTGCTTCCCATGTGACGGGTCATGTTTTCGAATTCCAGCCGAGTCAAGTCAATGACTTGAAAATGTATACTTGTCACTAACTAGACTGGCAACCGACATTACTAGGATATGGTATGGAGAAGTGGAATGATGAAGACCAGTTTCTGTATGTAGTTAAAATTTCTCCTGCTTAATCAACAATTATAAAATACACATAAAAACTGGATTACTGTTGATATTTCTTTGTTTCACCATTTTTATTTTAAGTAACAAATTTCTTTTCAAGGGCTGAGGTTTCCAAAAGAATGTCTGAGATGGAAAAGAAGGTGACGGAGCAAGTGTTAAATAACAACGCAGACAAGGAAGCAGTCGCCCGCGTGCACAAGCAGCTGGAGGAATGCAAGAAGAAGGTAGCCATTGTTAGCAACGGTTAGGCCACAATATATTGGGGGGAAACAATTTGAACTGTTGGCCATGAGTATGAACACAATATATGGGGGGAAACAATTTGAACTGTTGGCCATGAGTATGAACACAATATATGGGGGGAAACAATTTGAACTGTTGGCCATGAGTATGAACACAATATATGGGGGGAAACAATTTGAACTGTTGGCCATGAGTATGAACACAATATATGGGGGGAAACAATTTGAACTGTTGGCCATGAGTATGAACACATATATGGGTGGAAACAATTTGAACTGTTGGCCATGAGTATGAACACAATATATGGGTGGAAACAATTTGAACTGTTGGCCATGAGTATGAACACAATATATGGGGGGAAACAATTTGAACTGTTGGCCATGAGTATGAACACAATATATGGGGGGAAACAATTTGCTCCTGTGAACTGCTACCCACATTAGTTCTTTTACTGCCGTCAGAGGGCAGGTTGATGGATTTTGTAATTTGTTATTTGTGTAATTTCTAAAATACAATCTAATATAATTTATATATATATATAGTATGAAAAAGAAAACTAGAAATGTTAGTCACTAATTGAATGTGCCTTGTTGTTGGCTTGTCAGCTGATGAGGAAGGTGAGGTTTAATGACACAAAGCGTCCAGCACTCAGCACCAGCAGTCATTGCTTCCTGCTCCATACACTCACTGTTAAACAGGCCCGTTATAGCTCGTAGCAACGGGAACTGTACTCCAACAAATGCTCTCCAAGCACAACTTTGTTAGTTTGTATGTCTATAGAACCTAATGTGTGGGGAGAGTAGTAGACTCACTGCACCATAACATGGTCAGTGAGAGTGGTGAGGTCGGGAGGTGGGGGTGGGGGTGGGGGGTCTGAGGCTGGGACTCCAGATGCTGTTTTTAAAATGGACAGTAAAACTTAGGCATTTTGAAATTGAAATACCTAAGTTTTACTCTCCCCTCTCTTCACTCACCCAGCCATTTTCAAAACAGAATCTGTCACATGACCAATCTAGGTCACTCTACACCACCATGTGGCAAAGTTCAGTATTAATCATGCACCACCACCTGTGGCACAAATTAGAACTGTACCAAGTTTGTTAGTTTTCCCCGCGAGCTATGATGATCCCTTTAATACCTCTGTCGCTATCTCAACCTGTTTATTCCCTGTCAACTCAATTCAATTCAATTCTTTTATTTTAACTCTCTGCAAGGTATGTTTATAATAAACTGAGGTGATACAATAAATGCATACAAATTCCTTACAGACAGAAAGATTCCCAGAAAAGCGATGCTTATCTAGCTGGTCACCATGATGTGATTGAACAAATGATGACAATAACAGATGATTAAACTTAAGATACATATTTAGCTAATGATTATGATGAGATACTGATGCGTCTCTTCACTTTACAACATGAATCCTTAGAATGCAGCCTTTGTCAGTTCTGAGATAGCAAAGTAGCCACCAAACCCACTGTTTGTAACTGTCTGTTGCTGCGGGTGAGGCTGAAACAACCTGTGACTTAGTTACTGCCACAGCCCTGAGACAGAGCTGCAGAACAACCCATTAGAAAAAGTGTCGGAACGCTGGGTTTTTAATCAAAGAAGCAAAATATATTCTTCGCATACCTCTTCATATTGACCTGCTACTTTTGAATTGAAGACAAGTTGCAATTTATTATAGTAGAGTTCATATATCCTCATATGCCAGAATATCGGAAATTTTTACAATATGATAGAACCTGTAGTTTAGTAGACTTTAAAAGTCAGATCGAAAGCATTCTGGGGCCACCATCTTGTTTGCATCCTCTGCCATTTGACCAACTGTACTCCTATATAGAACAATACTGCAGATTGGAACCATTACCTCCACAGTTAATTCCTATTTGAACCACATGTGGTGTGAGCTATGTGGTGGGGAGTGTGTGGTGTGGGGTATGTGGAGTGGAGTATCTGGTGTGAGATATGTTGTGTGGAATATGTGGTGTGAGTTATGTGGTGTGGAGTATGTGGTGTGAGCTATGTGGTGTGAAGCTGTCATCGCCACATTGAATGTTTTAAAAACAGTCCTCGGAAGTTGTGCATTTAATTAATTTAAAATGTGTTTATTGAACCAGTTATCCAGTCTGTGTGTATCCTGTACCACGAGTTCTAGAAAGATTTCACTGCTGTATAGTTTAATGACCCTTTATTAGATACATATCAAACATTACAACTTGGCTGAGCACACTGATTGCATGCGTGTGTGTGCTGGGGAGGGGGGGGGGGGGGTTGTCCCCTTAGAATGGGAGTTTCATTGTGTGTCTGTCTATTTGGCGTTCAACTTATTTCTGTTTTCTGTCAAGGTTATGGGATATCATTGGGAAGTATTAATGTGGGTGTTCTGTAATGTTACAATGATCATAGCCACGATGTTGACTTGTAAGTGTGGGAGTTATTAATATGGGTGTTACAGTGGTTATAGCCATTGTAGAGTTATTAATGTTAGATATTATATAATTCAACTACCGGGTGTGGGGGCCGAATCGGTAGAGCGTAGGCTTCCAGTGCGGAAGGTCGGGAGTTTGAATCCAGGTTGAGTCAAACTAATGACTTACAAAATTAATTGTTGTTGCTACCTAGCCTGGAGCTCTGCATTACTAGGATAGGGCAAGGACTAATTAGCTCAGTATCAGGGTAATGTGACTGAGTGGAAATCGGGTGTTAATGCCAACGGCCTGGTCTCCCAGTGGGACAGCACTATAAAGCTGTCATGAGTGCGCACTGTCACAAATCGGTACCCATCTTGATACGACTTTAGCTATTGGCATTATTTAAAACCTCCAACAAACAAACCCTATAAGCCTAGATAACAGATTCACCCTTTACTTGCAGTAGGGGTGAAAAACAAACCATTAGAAAAAGTGGTGAACGGCTTGGTAAATGAAATCAGCACCTTCATATTTACCCGCTACTTTTGAGTTGAAAAATATAATAAAACATGTAGTTGAATGGACTTTAAAAATGGAAACGACAGGATTCTGTGATCGCCATCTTGTATTTTTGCATTCTCTCACATTTCACCAACTCTCTGCTGATATAAGAAACTATTAGATACTAAAACCAGGATTTCCAGTTCCTGTTCCATACAAAAGCAATTTTCACCCAAATTTAGACTACGTTGTCATTCACTCCTACTGTGCGTAGGTGTGAATCTTTAACTACTATGTTCATGTCCTGATATGACGTTAGATGTTGCCAGGACATAAAACTCCAACAACCAACCACTTTATCCACTATAACTAGTAGTAATAAGCCCTGTTTACATGGGCGATTTAAAACGCCTCATATAAAACGACTTGCCTAGATCGATTCACATTTGCCGTGTAAACGCGACTCTGAGGCGTTTTAGGGCTGGATCGATTCATATAAATCGGTACATGTAAACCACCTCGCGAGGTAGTATAGATGACGCAATTCAGCTGGTTCCTGGGCGGCGATAGTGTAAAATAGTGGTGCTCGCCGGCTACAGGCTCAGCTGTAACTAATCGCTGGTGCCCGGCAGTGTTAGGGCCCGATTAGGCCGAAATCTAGTGCATGCGATCATATTTAACAGAATTACATACTCAAATAATGAAATTTAATTAAATTAACCCTAAATTCCAAGTGATATGAACGTAGCAGCTACATCGGCGTCGAATCGACGAGTGTAAACTAAACAAATAGCAGTGCTCGCCGGCTACAGGCGCACCACTAAGGCTGCTGGTTCCCTGACGTCGACACACTTTCAAACTCGCTCATGTAAACACGCCACTACATCGCTTCATATAAATCGATTTGCCTAAATCGCTTCACAATTGCCCGTGTAAACACGGCTATAGTCGTATAAGGCCAATTGTCTTCTATCATCTGGGGCTGCTGTTAGGTGGCGCCATTGCTTTGTGTGCTCATGCTAACGAGTTGCCTGGTTTGCCTCCAGGTGGCGATGCTGGAGTCGAGCCTGAATCAGGAGCAGATGATGCACATGGTGACAAAGACGCAGCTGGCGTCCGTGGACGAGGACAACCGCCGGGTTCGGCAGCAGCTGCAGGCGGCCCGGAAACGGTCCCTCCTCGCCTTAGACAACGGGTAACTACCACTGTCCACAGCTTTCCTTCTTGTCTAAATATGGCCTCTTTTTGGTTATAATTAGAAAACATATGCATTCAACAACTGCAGAGATTCCAACTGCTCCGATTTTGAAGGAAGACTTTCCGATTGTCATTTTTTTCTCCTCAGACATTGCCGTGTAAATATTGAGTCCCGCACAACCCCTTTATATACATCTTTTTTTTTAAATGTGCAAAAAAGGTCAAATATCTTTTCAACAGCTGCTCTAGTAGGTTTTTTTATTTGTTTTGGTTTTATATCCTAGTAACATTTAAGCTAGATGCGCGAAAAGGAAGACAGAACTCGGGAGTGGGAAGCTGAGGCGTTTATTGAGACGCCTCGGGCAGTATATAAACAGAGCAATATACAGCAATCAGTATCAAAACATATAGAAGAGATATACAGGGCAGGTAACAGTGCAAATATCAACAGCTATAGAGAAGATATCGAGGGTAGGTTATATGCTGAGAGCGTCCGGCCGAGGGAAAGGCCCGAGGAGGGAGTCCTGAGGGTCTATGGAAGGGGGTGCGCCGAAGAGCCCTCCACCAGGAAGGGAGCTAGAAGGAGATAGTTGGGTGGGTGGGTGGAGAAGAAGGGCAGCGTGGTGGAGACTGGAGGCGAATGGCTGAAGGAGGCGGGGCGGGCGGGGCCTTATAAGGGAGAAGGTGAGCAGTGGCAAGGAAGGCGTGAAAGCTCAGGGCCGGGGGAGGGCGAGGGTGAGCAGCGGGCGTCGCGCGAGGCGCGAATGCTGCGCGACAGCCCGGGTCAGGAGGGGGGGGGGACTCTTCCTTTCCTCGCATCAAGCGTAATGCTTCGCATTACGACCGATGCGCGAAAAGGAAGACAGAACTCGGGAAGTGGGAAGCTGAGGCGTTTATTGAGACGCCTCGGGCAGTATATAAACAGAGCAATATACAGCAATCAGTATCAAAACATATAGAAGAGATATACAGGGCAGGTAACAGTGCAAATATCAACAGCTATAGAGAAGATATCGAGGGTAGGTTATATGCTGAGAGCGTCCGGCCGAGGGAAAGGCCCGAGGAGGGAGTCCTGAGGGTCTATGGAAGGGGGTGCGCCGAAGAGCCCTCCACCAAAACGGAGGAGAGGGCTCGAGGCGCGCCCGAGGGGGCGAGGCGGGGCACGTAGGAGTGCACTGCCTCGGAGGTCCAGGTCCCCTGGGCCTTGAGGCGAGTGTCCGGGGGCTGCGTCGACAGGGAGCGGGCGGCCAAAAAAGAGGAGGCCCGCTCCTTGGCGAGATCCGGTGAGGTGAGGAGGTCCGAGGAGGGCCGAGCAGGGGGGCAGCGAAGTCCTCAGGGCTGGGTTATAGCAGGCAGCGAAGGTGATGGCAGGCAGGCAGGCAGGCCTAGGTGATGGCAGGCAGGCAGGCAGACGTAGGTGATGGCAGGCAGGCAGGCAGACCTAGGTGATGGCAGGCAGACCTAGGTGATGGCAGGCAGGCAGACCTAGGTGATGGCAGGCAGGCAGACCTAGGTGATGGCAGGCAGGGAGGCAGACCTAGGTGATGGCAGGCAGGCAGACCTAGGTGATGGCAGGCAGGCAGGCAGAGCTAGGTGATGGCAGGCAGGCAGGCAGACCTAGGTGATGGCAGGCGCCTAGGTGATGGCAGGCAGGTAGACCTAGGTGATGGCAGGCAGGCCACCCTAGGTGATGGCAGGCAGGCAGACCTAGGTGATGGCAGGCAGGCAGGCAAGGGCAGCGTGGTGGAGACTGGAGGCGAATGGCTGAAGGAGGCGGGCGGGCGGCCTTATAAGGGAGAAGGTGAGCAGTGGCAAGGAAGGCGTGAAAGCTCAGGGCCGGGGGAGGGCGAGGGTGAGCAGCGGGCGTCGCGCGAGGCGCGAATGCTACGCGACAGCCCGGGTCAGGAGGGGGGGGGGGGACTCTTCCTTTCCTCGCATCAAGCGTAATGCTTCGCATTACGACCAATGCTGTGGTCAATTACAAGATAAATGTATGCGACCAAATAAAACTAATAACTAAAATATCACCGCCATAAATTCCTTGAACCAATTAAAAATGTCAACGTCCCTTCCCAACTAATTCTGATAAACAATTTTTTTTTTAAATTTTGTTTGGCCAAAGCTGTGCACTTTATAAGCTCTGCTTCAACTTCTCTTGTCGGGCAGGCCCTGCCACAAAGGCACCTCGCGGATGGAGGAGATCAACAAGATCATTGCACGCTCGCAGACTCAGGCACAGCAGATGATGGCGTCGGGAATGCTCCACGGGGACGACATAATGTGGCCAGGGGCGAACAAACTGATGGGCAGTGAGGACATCAGTCGTGATGTCAGTCATAACATCAGCAAAGGGACCCTTAATGTAACCATAGCGGAGGGCCCAGCGGATGCACCCAAACACCAATAATGAATCAAACGATTTAGCCTCACAGTCTGTGATATATATTGTATAAATACTGCTAAATTATCATGCCTTCATTTCGCACTGCTTCAAAATATGTAGTAGATTAATTTGTCATTTTCATCATCAACCGCTTATGTCACATACTGCCTTTATTTTGAATTGGTTCAAAATATGTGATAGATTAACTTAACTTTAATCGACCGATTATGTGACATACATTCAATCATCGATCAGGAGTTCGATTCTTCATTGGCATCATAAGTAAATTATTTATCAGTGATTTGAAAAGGGAAAGGAAATAATTGTTTGCATTTATGCATGTCTGCATGACAGTTTAGTTTCATTGAGTGTCTGAGAGAGTATGTCTGAACTATTAAAATGAAGGGAATGTACATTAGGAAGCTTTTTAGATTATTGTCCAACTTAGGTTATTTCACATTGAATATATTTATAGATATGAATATATATACTGTTATCGTATATATGCGAGTTTATATTAATTGAATCATCACTCATATTCTTAAATAAATATATTTATATAAATCATTGCGTCATTGATTCTTACCTGTTGTAATGTTTTAAAGAATATATAGGATATATTCCCACCGTAGCTTATTACTTAAAGCTTCAAAGTCCGACCATTTTGTGTTTCTGTAAATTTTCTGAGATAAATATATTAAATTGATTATTAAAATCTACAGTACTTTAGTTTGAAACTAACTTATTTTAAATGGCTAAGTTTTGAGATATTTGGAGTGCAAACATAAAATTAGTTTTGGCAAGCATGGCAAAACGCTTGAAGGCATACATTTTAGCATTAACAGGTTCTGTTAAATTGGCTCGGTGTTTCCTTATATGCAGTAAGGAATGCTAAATAAGTGCACTAGTATCTACGTTAGATATATAGAATCAATTCTAGATAATTGTTTTGGCTTTGACAATTTAATGCTTCACCAGAGTGCAGTTTTAAATAAACTTGTACCACTATTCATTTGTTAATGTAGTGCACTTATTCGTAATGGTACTGAACTTTTCTTTCGGCAATTAACTTAAAGGCTACTGCCTACATTTATTCCAGCTTTTTCAAAGAGGTTTTAATTATTTTCATATTAAATGTCATAGGCTGCTATTTTTAATAAATGCTTTCGGACTAAGGTGTTGTGTATATAAACCAACTCACAAAACGTGATATGATTTGCCGCTCATGGCTTCTTGGATGATACACAGGGCACGAAATCGGTGGGGGAAATATAAACATGCTTACAGTTGTTGCACCTTCAATAATTAAAGCTGCATAGTCCGATGACAACATCTAATTTTCAGAACCAAAATAATTATCTAAATTGGATTCGACATATCTACCTTAGATACTGGTGCACTTATTAAACAATTGTTGCCACACAGCTGGGAATAGTGAGGCAATTGAATCGAACCTGGTGTCGGAGTTTTGGCAAGCTTGCCAAAATTAGTTTAGCATGGTTATCTCAAAAGTTACCCACTTCAAATAAAAATTACTTCAAGCTAAAGTAAGGTATATTATAATGATCAACCTAATGTATCTCAGAAAATCTCAAAAACTCAAAACCCATCGGACTATGCAACTTTAAACAAATCTACCTTCATAACATTGAAAGAGAATCCCATAATTTAGAAAGTAAATCTGGTTTATTTAGATGGAAAACCAGATGAATATGAAGCAACACAAAGGTGCATATATGTATTGACTTATACAATGGCCATATGAATTTGACAAGTGTGACTGAAGACTGTCCGGTGTCGCGGTTTAGATTCTCAGTGGGTTTAGAGTCTACGCTCAGAGTTCTGTGCATGTGCGTATTCGATTAACACGACCCGGGCGACTCGAGTCACCCGAGTTGCTAGAAATTCAAATAGAATACTGCGAGTGGAGTTGACAAAATCACGTGCTATATTTAGCGAATTGAAGATATGACCATATTTGTGCGTCAAAAAGTCGCTCGGGTCACCCGATTGGTTAATGGAATACGCTGAAATGCCGTTCGATTTTGACGCATGCCCAGAACCCTGAGCGTCGACTCTAAACCCACTGAGAATTTAAACCGCGACACCGGGCTCTCCAAGGGCGTGATCCGGACAGAAGGAAGCCCGAGGCGGATCTGGGAGTAAAGGAAGGGTTTATTTGACAAAACAGGTAGACAATCAGTGTGAGTCAAAGGGTAGTTATATAATGAATGGAAGTGTTCTTGGGCAGGTCAGTCCACCTCGTCCACGTCCGCAGAGGGGCCCGGAGGGGCCTGTGAGGAGGTAGGCCCGGGAGCCGACCCCCCACACAGTGGCTGAAAAAGAGGGTGGGTGGGCGTGGTAAATCCATGGGGTGAGGATATATGCCCGAATGCAGGTCATGAGAAAGGGCGGGACGAGGAAGGGATGTCTGGTAGGGGGCGCCTCGGGCTTCCCGCCGGATCAACCACAATTCGGAATTATGAGCCGATCCGGACAGAAGGAAGCCCGAGGCGGATGTGGGAGTAAAGGAAGGGTTTATTTGACAAAACAGGTAGACAATCAGTGTGAGTCAAAGGGTAGTTATATAATGAATGGAAGTGTTCTTGGGCAGGTCAGTCCACCTCGTCCACGTCCGCAGAGAGGCCCGGAGGGGCCTGTGAGGAGGTAGGCCCGGGAGCCGACCCAAAGCACAAGGCCAAGGCTCTCGGGGCGGCCGACGTCACTCGGCGGGGCACATACGTGTGCACCGCGTCGGACTCCCAGGTCCCCTGGGCCATGATGGCGGAGAGATCCACGCCCCTCGACGCGCACACCTGGGCGGCACCTCGGCGGAGGCCGTGCAGGGTGAACTCCTCGGCTCGAGGAACGAGGGCCGCGCCCAGGGCGGCGCGGAGGAGGGGAGTGACGTCCCGAGGCGTGAGGGGGACGCCGGCGCGGACGAGGAAAGCCGGGGCGGCCCCGGACGCAGGCACCAGGTCGACGGCGCGCCGCCAAGCGCGGACCGAGCACAGCGGTGATCCGGCGAGGGCAGGCACGAAGATCGACACGGCCTGCGCCGGGGAGCGGATGGTCTTGGAGGAGGTGACCCGGAGGCGTAAGCCCCCGGGTACCGGCTGGACGTCATCCCTGCGCAGTGTGTGAGGCCCCCCCCCACGGGGCGTGGGAGGGGGAGAGGATGTTCGACTGCCTCAGGAAACTGAAGTAGGCGATTATGATGGCGGCCCAGGGGGCGACCCCGAGGTGCCCCTGGGCGCGCATGTGTCTGTAGAGGAGGGGAAGCATCTCCGGGGTGACGGGCGGGGCTCGTCGGGTTGGAGCCGCGAAGAGCCGTTCGCTGCCTCGCTTCACCCACGCCGAGAAGGGGGCGTCAAAGGGGGCGACGTCGTCCCCCGCCTCCCGGACCCAGGAGCGCGCCCCGGACAGGGCGTTGGCGACGGAGGCCGGGGAAGGCAGGAGGCGGTGCAGGTGGGCGATGAATTGCCCCACGTCGTAGGGGGCGGGGGCCAGGTGGTCGACGCCCCGCTCGACGGCGAACTGCAGGTAGCGCCTGGCGTGTCGATCACGGTTACGCCAGGTCCCGGGGGCGAGGGCTGCGCGGTGGAGCGTCATGAGGTGCTCATGGGCGCACGTGCCGTAATCTGCAAAGATTTAAAGGTCATGTGTGAACATGTCGGGCGAATGCCGTACACGCAATCTACGGATCCCCCTGCTACGGCATTCCCTGCTGACTAAATCGAGGCTTTCCCGGGAGTAGTGGGCGCGGCTGAGTGCGTCCGCGAGGACCAGATCGACCCCGGGCTTGTGGTAGATGGTAACGTCAAAGGAGCCGAGCGCCGCGATTAGCCAGAGCTTGCGGGCGCACGCGCCGAGGGTCGGGTCGACGGCGCGACCCGATTCGAGGGCGCTCGCGGAGGCGGCGTTATCCGTGTTGACGACGGTCGGTAGCCGCCCGGGGCGTCGGGGCCGAGGGCGCGGACCGCCATGACAAGGTTCACGGCCTCCAGTTCATGGATGGAGGGGTAGGCCGCGATCATCTCTCGGTCGTAGGCCTCGGAGAAGCAGGTGGTTGTAGAGAATGCGCCTCCGCCGGTGAGGCAAGAGTCGCACTCGATGGTCCAGGTGGGGCGGATGGCTGGGGGCAGGAGGCAGACGCCATTCCCCGCCGCCGCGAAGTCCCGGAACCAGCGGACGTCCTTCTTGAGCTCCGGGTCGACATCCGCGGATCCGACGGCGGAGGCGGCGCGGAGGCTCCAGAGGATCCGGCCCATGAACTTCCGAGCCGCGACTACGCATGTACTAACGTGCGCGAGGCGGCCGACGAACCTCTGAAGGGCTCTTCTGGTGAGGGTGGGGCGGACAAGCCACCGTTCGCAGACCTCGAGGACGTCGTTGATCTTCTCGTCCGGGATGCGGAGCACCATGGCCTCCGAGTCGAACTCGATGCCCAACCAGGTGAGGCGGACGGTTGGGGGGCAGCACTTCTTGGGGGCGAGGTCGAGGCCAAGGGCGGCGCATACCTCCCGGAGGGCGTCGAACGCCCGCATCGCGTCGAGGTAGGACGCCTCGCAGCCGACGAAGTCGTCGACGTAGACCGCCGTGAAGAACCCGCGTAGGCCCACGATCCATGCCACCGCGGCGGTCACCCTGACGCAGGCCGCGCCAGAGGTCCTGCAGCCGAAGGGCAGGGCTATGTCCAGGTAACCGCGGCCGTCGACCACGATGCCGAAGAGGGGCGCGGAGAGCGTCTCGGCCCGGAGCTGTCGGTAGGCGCGGGACACTCGGCCGACCAGCAGAAAGCGCCCCGACCCTCCACGACGAGGCGGCGGCCGAGGTCGGCCGCGGAAGGCAGTCTGTAGGCGTGCGGGTGCCCGAGGTATTCCCGCCTCGGGATGCCAGAGTTCACGCTGCGGCCCGGGGGAAAGGACAGGTCAACGATGACCCGCCGCTTCCCCGGGGTGGACTTGGGCCGCGTCATTATGGGGCTGTATTGCGTCCAGGGGGTGAAGGGAGGTACCGCGAACGGCCCGAGGAGGGCGCCTCGTCGGAGCTCCTCCGCCGCGTAGTCAGTGACGTGCCGGGCAAAGCTGGGATCCTCGCGGTGGTTCTTGTATGTGGGGGTCGGGGGCCCGGCCGCTGTGTAGTTAGCCGGGAACCCGAACTCCAGGTGGTCGGCGAGGAGAGGATCGTCGTGGCCTCGGAGCATCCGACGCCAGTTAGGGATGTTTAAGTCCGAGGGGACCGGGACTCGGGCGGCCAAATAATTAGGGAGGGGCGGGCGGCGGCATAGGCCGCCGCGTAGGTGGGGTAGGCGGCCCAGCCCTCGCCCGAGAGCACGGGCCAGAATGAGTCGAGGGTGGCCCTATACTCGACGGGGGAGGGGCCGCAGTCGGGGGCCGCCGGGAGGGAGTGCTGGAAGGCAGTGTCTATCACCTCCTCGACGGGCTCGCTAATGCTTCCGCCAGCGGCGGGGGCGCCGAGGGTGACATCGCATATCGCGCACGCCTTGGCGGGGTCGGGGGCCGCCGGGGTGGAGCAGCTTCCGGGGCGGAACTCCGCAAAGCTGTTGTGTGATGGCATGTGTGTGGCGTGGCGAAGGCCCCCGGGACGGTGTCGGTTCGGGGTGGCGTGGCCGGTCGTGGTTGAGCCGTTGTTTACGTTGTTAGTGCGGGGGGTCCCCTCGCGGTGGTGCCACCGACTCGGCGTGACGTCATAGGCAGGGGGGCTCCCCAGCTGCGGTGGGATGCCTTCAGCCCTACCGGTGGTGTGAGCGGAATCCTCCAGGTGGCGGCATGGGCGCGCGGTCAGTGTGACGTCATGGGGGAATCCCCCCTCCGCCAATCCCGTGTCGCTGTGCGGGGCGGCGTACGTGACGTCATGATGGGAATCCCCGCATGGCGTCGGGGCGGTCGGGTCGAAGCCACTCGGTGCTGGTACATTGTTATTGTTTACTTTATGAGCGGGCCGGGCCGCTGCAGTGGTAGTCCGGGGGCGGTGTGGGCGTCGGCGTCGAGTCGGTCTGACCGGGGCGGGGCTATATGCGCCCGCCGGTCGGCTAAAAATCCCGGTGCGAAACCTTCCCGGCAGCTCCCGGGCTTTCTTCGAGTAACAACTCGTCTCGGGGTGGCCTGTGACTATACGGCGCACATTCGCGCAGTATCCGCAGACGTGAGCGAGCTTCTGCGAGCCCGCTCCGTGCGAGGCCCCTTTCGCGGCTTTTGTGCATGAAGCCGGATCTTTGTTCCACGCCTGGCAGGGCGCTCCCAGCACTGCCCGGTCGTAATGTTCACGTCCGTCGGCGCCGGACTTCTGTGGCTTGCTGGCTCTCAGGGGCGGAGGCGGGCGCGGGCGCGGCGTGGCCCGCCATCGCTATGATTTCAATCCTAACCGCGTTTATCGCGGCCGCGTCCCTCCAACCGCGGGGAAGCCTGCCGTCCGCGATGCGCGTGAAAACCTCCTCAGAGTACCCGCCTCACCACCGGCCACGCCAGGGAGCAATTATCCTGCGCGACCATTTCCTGGTGGGCGGAGAGCGCGTCGAGGCCGCTCTCTGGGAAGCCGGTCTGGCTCTCAAGGCGCTTCAGGCCCAACGCATACTCCTCCCGGGTCGCCTGGCCCTTCTTTATCGCCCGCCCCTCATCCCCCCGTTCAACAAGGTCGTAGGGGAATAAATATTTCGAGGAAATACCTTTCTTTCGTGTGTGGGCCTTCCCGTCGGCAGCCGCTACGATGAGGCGCATCGCCTTCTCCGCGGTCGATCGCGCCCCGCGGCCGTAGTCACCCGTGTCGTGTTGTCGGCGGCGTGCGGCCTGCCGCCCGGCTGCGTGAAGGGCGTCGCGTCGCCGGGGTCGGTGTCGCGGCGGCGTGGGTGAGGGCGAGGACCAGGGGCTGAGCGGGCTCTGGTCGACTCCGATGGCAGGGTATGAAGTGGTGCGGGTCCTGGCTCGTCCGTTGTGGGCGGTCGATGGCGATGCCGGCGAGTGTGATCGCGCCCGACTGGCGCGGAGCCGGCCGGCCGGCCGGGGCGTGCAGGGGGAGGCCGATGGTGCCCGGCGGCGAGTCGTCGGGGCGGCCGGCGGGGGCTGGGTCTCCGGGCGGCGTGCGCCAGCAGTGGCGGCCGTGAGTGCGGCGGTGGCCTCCGCGAGCACCTTGGACTGGGCCGCGAGCTGGCTCCGCTGCTCGGCCCGCCTCCTTCCTGTGCTCCGCAGCTTCCCTTTCCATCAGGGTGCACCGCTCCTCCATGGCGTTGATGGCCGTGTGCATTTTTTCTAGCCCGTCGGCCTGCCTAGCCTTCAGGGTGGGCTTCCGCACCCGCTTAGATTGCCGGGTCGGGGACGGTGGCTGGGGCTGTGGGACGGCCTGCCTCGGGGAGGCGCCGCCATCTTGCGAATCGGACGATATGCTCGCGTCGGCCGCAGGCATGGAGGTTCGCTTCTTTGTGGCACGCTTGGTGGGGCGGCCCCTCGGGGCCGTCGTCCTGCGGGTTCGCTGCATTTTTCTTTTTAACGTGAGTGACTTTTTAACTGCGTTGCCGCTTTTTAACGTGGGTGACGTGGGTGGAGACGGGTCCGTAGAGTTTACAGCTAAATCCATGGGGTGAGGATATATGATCGAATGCAGGTCATGAGAAAGGGCGGGAGGAGGAAGGGATGTCTGGTAGGGGGCGCCTCGGGCTTCCCGCCGGATCAACCACAATTCGGAATTATGAGCCAATCGATTAATCAACTCGGGTCACCCGAGCCACTTTTTGGCGCACAGACTCAGGTCGAATAATCGAATACGCTTCTACGCGCTCGGGTGGAAAGATTTTTTTTTTTTTTAAATAACCGATAAAACTACAGGAAAATGGGATTTCAAGTATTTTTATTATGGCCTATTTTAGCAATATTTCCATTTCATTAATCTAAGTTATTCTTTTAAAAAAACATGTATGACTGGTACTGGTGGCTGTTATCCTGCAGGTCGGTACCAGCGCAAATGTGACGTCATCGCTCGTAGCCAACCCCAGCTACGAGGTGGGTTACTTGGGTCGGATCATTTTGCGCACTGCACGTGTATTTGTCGACTCTACTCGCATTGTTCGATTTGAAATTCTGATGACGCGGGTGACCCGAGTCGCCCGGGTCGTGTTAATCGATTACGGCCCAATGGGCTCACACACCTTGTACCTGCTTGGGGGCGCCCTCTAGTAGCACAAACCCACACCCCACAAATGGTTAGCCCGGAATACATCGGGAGGCAGCACCGTGTTTGCTCAACATCCAGATATGTGAAAGTACAATGTCTGAACACTTTGACTTCTGGATACTGAATGCTTTATTCACCATCCAGAGACCTGAACGGACGACACTTGTGCCTCTGACGTCATCTCATTTACATATTCCTTTGTTCTCTGCTTGTGCCTGGATGTCTTTTACACATATATTACATCCCCCCCTTCACAAGTATTTTTTAGATATAAACATATATATTTTTTAATGGTTACATGTACATTGGGTTTACAGGTTAAAGCACAATATGAAAATAACACATACTGACATAATGCCATAATGCCTTAGTCTTTGACTATGTTTAGCCAATGTCTGCATGTACCCATTTACTCATGTCCTTTGAGTTATTGTCTGGCTACGTAGCCTCCCTATGACATAATGTGAACTTTGAAATAAACATTGAACGTATTTTCTGAAAATAAATCTTAATGCTAACATGCACCTAGTTTTAGTGTCTCCTTACAGCTGGAAGCTGTCTAACCTTTAGAGGTCTAGCCTGTCCGCTAGCCTAATTACTCAACCTGACCTAGTTAGATTGGCTGCATTGTTTACATCTCTCTGACTTGTCGGCATGTTCTGTGCCTGTCCGACTTGTTCGGGCTGAATGGCCTCTGGAGCGCTTATGATTTGTGCTCTGTTCCTATACAACATGCTACCTGACTTGTTCAGAATTTCGTATTCTCTTCCTGAAACTCCTGTACACCACAAAATCACCCATTTTGTCCATTCCTCCCGCATGGTTTTTGTATTTGACATTATCACCAGTTCTCAATGGCTTGTGTGCTTTGCCACACTTTTTGTTGTGACAACTTTTTTGACTCCGTTGATGTTTCGTCATTTGTGATTTCTTTGGATTTTGTGTTTTGGGTATCAAATGGTGGTGGTAGGCAGAGCACTGTAGTCATGGGAACCCAGGAATGCTTGATGTTCATTGGTGGAGCTTGAGATGTTTGATTCTCATTGGAGAACATGGTCAGGTGGTGTGCCATACCATATCCATGTACCACTATAAATAATAAACCTGAGGGCTTGGCTCTCTCTCTACTTTCACTCTTTTTCTCTTCCTTTCTCTTTTTGCCTGTATTGATTCCACCGTCGGGCCACCGGAGCGGCCACCGGAGCGGCCACCGTCGGGCCGCCGTCGGGCCGACGGCTGTGTGCTATCTGGCTAGCCACCCTTTTTTTTCTCCCAGGCATACTTCTCCCCATGACCAGGGGAATTGTGTGCTTGGGTGGGGCCCTTTACGTTTCTCTCGCCGTGTTCTCGTTGCTGGAACCGCTCTACCCCCCTTTGCCCGTCCCTTCCTCCTAAATCCTTGCTGCTGTCAACTGGGTATGAGTGCTCTGCTACCACCCGATCGAAGAGATTCGGGACTGCCCCAACGCTTCACCGTTTTGAATGTTGCAAAGACATCCCCAGCTTCTACAACCGTCCCTACTGAAGATTAATCTTCAACCAAAGATTGGACCGATTTATCAGGACCTTTCTATATTGCTGCAGTCCTGCAGCCGGTAACCGTCGTAAGGTTACAAACAAGCCCACAAGCAATCGCTCGTGTCAGATTGTCACTGACCCAGCCGAGCAACGCATTAATCACCATTTTGCTTTTACTTTTTTCTTTTATTATTTAATCCTTTTAAAATACTCTTAAAAATACGTATCTGATCTAAATAATTTTGAACGACCCAGTTCAGGTACAGTGACTCTACCACTCCCCCCCCCCCCCATATTTGGTCATATAAACAGAACAGCTGAACAAAGTTGTGCTTGGAGAGCATTTGTTGGAGTACGATTCCCATCCCCACGGGTCTTTGACTGGTCTCACACGACAACATGCGTGGCGGGAAAAGAAGCACACTAGCGTCTCCTGCTGGCAGAAATAGGCCACACTCCTGCCAGCCTCGTTTTCGCGTGACAAGACAGCGGCGATTTTGAAAACAAACGTAGCGCAAAGATGGAGACGAACGAACCCGTCTACGAGTGGGAGCTGAGTAAGGAAAATGTGCAACCTCTCAAGGCTGGGCGGAAGCTATGCAATTTGTCCGCTGCTTTACAGCCAAATTCTACTGATGCTGCTGCGAAAATCAAAGAAGAAAAACAGTAAGTTAATAATGATTATATTATAAGCACAATTCAAAACGGGTATTCCCATTCTCTTAATCTCTAGCAGTGACAGTGTCAACCACTGTCAATCAGTGACCCACTCAGTGTCACGAACAAGTGTTATTGTCATTTTCAACCCTTCAAAATCATTTATTATAAATATTTAAGCCTTTGATTAAAAACCAATGAACAAAGCAGATACATTTCAATTTAGTAATCGAACATCAGCTTGGTATAAATATTTAAACTAGGTTTAGTAGGTATGATAATATTATTGATAATGATATATACAAAATTGAAATCAATTATAATACCTTACAAAGTTACAAATTATGCTCAAATAATATGAAATATGATATCTAGGTAGCTAGACTAAACCAGAACTCAGAACAGTTTAAATTATCTCAATAGAACCAAAGTTATGACGATTCCAAGATTGCCAAATGGGGCATCAATTTAAAAAATATATAAAAACAAACGAAATTGAGGCTGTGTTTATACTGTCCATATCATATAAGCCCGGGTACCCAGGCTTGTTTTCAATGCTGGCCAGTTGTAGTGTTGGTGTTATCTTACCACACAGTCACAGTAGCTGCTGATAAGTTATTTGATTGCCTGCATTTCAGTAGCAGATAGATAATTGGTTGGTATGGTTAGTAGCCTATGTCAGTTTTTTTGGATTTTCTTGGCATACATGTATTTTATTTTGTTCTACTCTTATTACTAGACTAGCCTACTCCTATTTACATATCATAGGCTTGTACGTAGCTGTGTGGTGTGTTATCTGGCTAGTTTTGGCATGGTTACCTTCCATTGGGCGTCCCGCTGGTGGGCCGTGACATATTAGGTATGTGACAAAATTGCAACAGTATTGGAAAGACCTTTCTAATGATGCCTAAATCATCATCCTGTGACAATTATAAAGGAAGTTGTGACACTTTATACAGCGTTTTTATGGGTAATCTTCGTCCATTGTTTCAATAGAAAATCAGTTGAATTCTGTGACCCATCTCATGACTCATGAGTCTTGGCTTCGCGGCGATTGGTGGTATTCGCACAGACATAGCTACATTTTAAGCAAGAGTGATGCGGATCAAATAACTATCTTGGCAATCTATCAGACATCCTTAAACTTTCACAACATGTAGAGAACTAATAAAGGAACAATATTTGCATAGTTTGATAGGATATTTTAATCACCTTTGAGTGATTTGATGAAGATTTTGTGGGGAAAAGTAAAACTTGAAATTCAACCATCAACTTTTGAAACTAATACTGGTCTACTGGTGAGGGTGTAGATAAATATGTGCTCTATGTCATGAATCCAAGAGTTGTACCTATCCCAAAAGTCAGCAACCCTAAAACATGCAATGACCTCAGACCAATTTCTCTTCTACCCATAACTGGTATGTTAGTTGAGCAACTCATTCATGATCAAATAAAAACATTTTTTGAAGCAACAAACTACCTAGCAGATGAACAAAATGGCTTCAGGAAAGGCAGATCCACAACCAAAGCACTCTCAACACTCCTTGATGTGCTTCTCGGTGCGATGGATTCTGGCAAACTTACCATAGCAGTATATATTGATTTTTTTTAAAGCATTTGACACTATAGATCATAAAATCCTGTTGCAGATGTCAAGAGTGGGCTGGGTTAAAAAATGGTAGCCTTTCTGACAAACTATCTTTCCAATCGAAAGCAAAGTACCAAACTAAATGGCATTGAGTCAACCTTAAGACAAGTAAAAACTGGAGTACCACATGGATCAACACTGGGCCCCCTTCTATTCCTTCTGTTCATAAACGACTTACCCCAAGCACTGAGGCAAACAAAATGCATTTTATTTGCTGATGACGCAGTCCAACTGGTATCAAACAGTAACTTAGCAAAAGCAGCAGAATTGACAAATGAAAATTTGGCTAGAATAAATGTATGGTGAAAGAAAACAAATTAGCTCTCAATATAATCAAAACTGAATATGTTATCTATGGCACCAAGAACAAGAAGGATAAAGCCCCTGAAGTCCAAATAAAGATTGGGAATGAAAATCTAAGGGATGTAGATACCTACAAATATTTGGGAACTGAACTGGATGGAACTCTAAATGGGAATAACCAACTAAGTAGATTAAATCAGTCACTGGCAAGGAAACTGAACACCTTCAGAAAAATCAGGGGTTTTATAAGTGAAAAAACAGCTCTTATGTACAAAACAATGATCCTCCCAATAATTGATTATAATGACCTAATATATGAACTACTCACAAAACAGCAACAAGCAAAGCTTCAAACAGTACAAAATAGGGCACTCAGGATAGTTTACAAAGGCCAAAATCTGCACACAGAAGAACTACATGCTAAAGCTGGAATGGACAAACTAGACACAAGGCGCAAAAGGCATCTCTTAGGACTCATGTACAATAGAGCCCAAGACACAATATATACTAGGGCAGCAGGTGGCAACCTCTTGAAAATTCCCTATCCAAGGACTAACAAACTCAAAAGAGCACCTATTTATCAGGGAAGCCAACTCTGGAACAAACTCTCTGCCTAAACCAGGAATGCAACAACCTACCTGCAATTTAAATCTAGATTAAAGGTTGAGTACCCAACATAGACATACATTAATAAACCTACCTGGATAGACTACAAACGTTGAGAACTGAAATAAATACATAGTCCCAAACCACTCCCTTCCCTCTCCCTCTCTGAAATCACCCCCCCCTGGCAAAAAGAGTAAAAGAAATAACAACTACCAAAGTATACCCACCAGCCTATAACACCTGACTAAACCAATAAAACATATACTACTGAAAAAGCTATAGTTGACCCAAGACAATTTAAATGAGTCGTGCCACCATTATTTGCATGATCCAAAATCCTCGACTACCTGTATCAGCAAGTCATGCCCATTATATTAATGTCTCCTCGCATGTATGATCGTCAAATCACTGATATAGTCTAAAGGTAAATGGCTAGTCTCCAGTCTACATGTGCAAAATAAGATCACCACTATATTTGTAATGCCTCATTTTAACCTACTACTGTCTATAACGTTTCCTAACTTACAGTGTAGTTTTCTTTCTGGCATTTGTTTATGCGGGAAGAGTACTGTTTTTGATTTGCTTGTGTTGATGGTTATTTTGTTGGACTCACACCACTCGTCTAGTTTTAGTAGGAGTTTATTTAGTTTAGTTATTACCTCCTCTTCTGTAGTGCCATTTGCGTATATGACTGTGCCATCTGCATATAGTTGGAGGCATTCAGTTTGCAACCATTTTTCTAGATCGTTTATATAGATTATAAAGAGTAGGGGCCCTAACACTGACCCTTGGGGTACACACATGTGACAGGTTGGTTGTCTGATAGTGTATTTTTTATTTTTGTTTTCTGTTGCCTGGTGTTCAAGTAGCATTTTATCCAATCCATAGTGTTGGATTTTATGCCCATGTTTTTTTAGTTTTTCCAGTAGTATTTTATGGTCTACTGTGTCAAGTGCTTTGCTGAAGTCAATGAAGGCTGCTCCAACTAATTGTTTTTGGTTCATTGATGCCAGTATGTCATTTGTTAGGTTACCTATTGTTTTTTATGTGGAGTGCAATTTCCTGAAGCCCCCTTGTCTTTCGTTTAGTATCTTGGTTTTTTCCACATGTTCATTTATGTGTCTATGTAACACTTTTTCAATGAACTTGCCTGGGGTTTGAAGAATTGATATTGGCCTGTAGTTTCCCATGTTTTGTTTGTCTCCACTTTTGTGAATGGGGGTTTCCATGCTGAGATAAAACACCCCTGCTCAAAGGAGATGTTGAATAGGTCTACTATGGTTGCCTGGATGGCTTGGAGTGCCACTTTCAGTATTTTGGTTGGTATTTCATCTATTCCACTTGGCTTATTTGTGTCTGTTATATATATAAAAAAAATTACTTCTATCATATCTGTTTTGCAGGTGGGGATTTCATTCTGCACAGTTCCTGATCTGTTTTCCCATCTTAAAAAAAAAAAATCTGACAGCTTTTGTCATATTGTGGCAAAGCGTGTGTTCAGTTTGTTTGCTGCATCTTTGTCTGTGAGCATTGCCCCTTCGTTATCTTGGAAGTTTGTTTGCTCTTCTTTGTTATTTTTTTTGAATAATAGGTTTACATTTTCCCAGAATTTGTTTGTGTCGCTTCCCCAGTCTTTGTCCTGCTTTATTATGTATATCCTTTTTGCTGTTCTCACAGCTTTGAGAGCGTTGTTTCTGGCGATATGGTAGGCCAGTTTGTCTTCCATTGTTTCTGTGCGCTTTGCTTTATCACCCAGTTTACTTTTGGTTGTGATGAATGTTAGCAGGTCTTTGTCTAACCAAGGGCCTTGGTTTTTTTTTGTATATTTTTATTTTCTTTATGGGGCACATCTCATCAGTTGATTTTCTTATTTCTGTGATGATGTTGTCCCAATAGATCAACATCATCTCTGTTTTGTGTGATGTTGTTTGTGTTTTGGTGCAGATGATTTTTTAATGTATCTTCTGAGTAGTTTTTTAGGGACCTGCCCATTTTGTATTTATACTGATTTGTGCTTTTGAGCTTTTTCCTGGTTACATATACTAGTTTGTGGTCGCTTATACCCCAGCTTCTATTGCCCCATTTTGTGGCATGGTTTGTATTGGTTAGTATTAGGTCTATTGTTGAGCTATTGTTGCTTAGCCTTGTGCTTTCAGTGATGAGCTGCTGCAGGCCTAAGATTTGATGGTGGTTTGCAGCATTAGTTTATTTTTTTCATTGCTGCTGTAATTCACATTGAAGTCCCCTAGCACAAAGATTTCTGCATTTGTTGATTTTTAGGGCTCTTTTCTAGTTCTTCATGGAATACTTCAATTTCACCTGACGGTGGCTCGCTATGACTACATTTGCTTGTTTTTCGTTTTTTATTAGGCACCATAGTAGTTCTATATGCTCATTTGAGAGATTAGTTGGTTTTAGCCTTTCGTGTCTAGGTTTTTGGTGGCTTTGCAGTAAATGGCAACACCTCCACCCTTCTTTGTTTGGTTCATTGCATTAATGTGTTGTCTGTCATTACATACAAGCCTATATCCGTCTATATTGAGGGTGTTGTTTTGCTGTTTGTCAGTGAACCATGTCTCTGATAACGTTAGTACATCTAGATTGTCTTTTTAAGATGCATTTTTATTATGTCTATTTTATTGGATGTGCTCTGGCAGTTTAGGTGGGCGAATTGTGTGCCCCTTCTCAGTTTGCTTTCAATCTCTTCTACCATATTTATTTTACTTACTTTAAATAATATTTTTAGGATAGTGGTTGCTTGATTTCGTGAGTTTTTTATTTTGTTTTTATTTTATTTTAGCTTAGTGATTGATGGATTTGGGGTCTATGTGCTGGTGCATACAGCACACATTGCCCCTTTTAATAGATAGTCATGCGTACCTCTGCTACTTTTACTTTTACCTGTGCACATGGAGGAAGGCATAAACATTACAGCGTGTATTTGTTGTACCTGATTATACTTATTATTTAGGGTTTGGTTAGTGAAATTTATAAAAGTTTGTGATACTTATGTTTTGGAGCCCTGGTGCTCTTTCCAGTTCTCCGTGATGCTTTTTGACAGCCTCGCACTGATGTAACTGGCATAGTCCTCATTGAAGTGTATACCATCCGTCATGCCAATGTCGTACCGTGCCGCTCTCTTTCCATACTTCTTATGAAATATTTGTTTTTGCTCGTTTGTTTTTTATTTATTTGTATTTGCCTCCTTGCACAGGCTTTCCGTTATTTTTTGGAGGATGTTCCCCATTTTATTTTTGTATCCTTGTTTTACTGTTTCGCCTTCACTGGCACTGTCCAGGTACCGACCCGACCTGAGCCCCAGTATGGGCATTTTGTGCGTTTCTTGGAGCATTTATTAGTTTCTCCTTTATGCTTTCGTTTTGTGCGAATTTTGCGCGAACAATGTCCTCCAGCACGATTTCATTGGTTTTACACCACTCCTGTGTTCGCCATATCTTCTTTGCCATTGCCTTAATCGTATATGGATTTTCAGTGTTGTCTATCATTCTCATTATGTCATGTTTCTCATGGTATTTTGCCATTACTGAGCTGTAGTATTGCTCTGCTGATGTATATTTTTTTCCATCCTTTCCAGTGATTTCTCACTTGTAGAGATTGCTGAAGGGGGAGTTGTGTCCTTGGAAAGGAAAGACACTCCCCATTTGTGTTCCCTAGTTGCTGCCTTCTCTGGCGTCATTTCTGCTATTTCTATTTTATCAAATTTGTTGGGCTTATAGATTTTTCCATTTACCTCTATATTGCATCCTTTCATTTTGATTGACTTTTTTTTTAATTTTTAATTTTTTATATTGAGGCTGTATTTATACTGTCCATAGCATATAAGCCTGGGTATTCAGGCTTGTTTTCAATGCTGGCCAGCTGTAGTGTTGGTGTTGTCTTATCACACAGTAGCTGCTGATAAGGTATTTGATTGCCTGTATTTCAGTAGCAGATAGATAGTTGGTGGGTCTGGTTAGTACTATAGTAGTCTATGTTAATTTTTTTGGATTTTCTTGGCATATATGTGCTTAATTTTTTCTACTCTTATTTCTAGACTAGCCTACTCCTATTTACATATCATAGGCTTGTACGCAGCTGTGAGGTGTGTTATCTGGGTGCTTTTGGTATGGTTACCTTCCATTGGGCGTCTCGCTGGTGGGCCGTGACATGTATCACCTGCCCTTTTGCGGTGCAGCTTAGTTGGGGGTTCCTAGCCTTATTTTGCACAGATATTTTTTGTATGTTTTTAGGTCAGGAATTTGTCGTTCCTTTACTGTTTGGGCATTCCACACCTTGGCAGCCATTTCTAGCGTGCTTCTCTCATGAGCTTTTATTTGGCTTCTGGTCTGCTTTAGTAGTGGCGCATTATTTGCTCTAGTTGCCCTTTGTGGTTTTGTTAGGAGTTTATTGTCTTGACTATAGCTGTATGCTAATGTTTTCAGATGAATTATTCTCCTATTTTCTAGCAATTTTACTTTGGTTCTTTTGTGTATGTCATAGGTGGGGTGCAGCTTGTCTACTCTGAGGCAGATTTTCAGGGCTCTGTTCTGTAGTGTTTGCAGTTTTTTTAGAAGTTCTTTCTTTGCACCCATGTAGTTTACATCTCCATAGTCAAAATAGGGTAGCACCATGCCCTTGAAGATTTTTATTGACATTTCTTGTGTCATGTAGTCTCTTAGCTTTGCAAATAGCCACAGTTTGTGGTTTACCTTTTGGACAATTTTGTTTATACATAGGTTGTAGTTTAGTTGGCTGTCCAACTCAAGGCCTAGGTATTTGTAATGGTCTACATTTTCTAGTGTTTGGCTTCCTAGCTTACAGTGTAGTTTTCTTTCTGGCATTTGTCTATGCGAGAAGAGAACTGTTTTTGACTTGCTTGTGTTGATGGTTATTTTGTTGGACTCACACCACTCATCCAGTTTTAGTAGGAGCTTGTTTAGTTTAGTTATTACCTCCTCTTCTGTGGTGCCGTTTGCATATATGACTGTGTCATCTGCATATAGTTGGAGGCATTCGGTTTGTAACCATTTTTCAAGATCGTTTATGTAGATTATAAAGAGCAGTGGCCCTAGCACTGACCCTTGGGGTACACCACATGTGACAGGTTGGTTGTCTGATAGTGTATTGTTTATTTTTGTTCTCTGTTGCCTGTCTTTCAGGTAGCATATTATCCAGTCCATAGTGTTGGATTTTATGCCCATGGATTCTAGTTTTTCCAATAGTATGTTATGGTCTACTGTATCGAATGCTTTGCTGAAGTCAATGAAGGCTGCTCCAACTAATTGTTTTTGGTTCATTGACGCCAATATGTCATTTGTTAGGTTAGCTATTGTTTTAGATGTGGAGTGCAGTTTCCTGAAACCTCCTTGTCTTTCGTTTAGTATATTGTTTTTTTCCAGGTGTTCATTTATGTGTCTATGTAGCACTTTTTCAATGAGCTTGCCTGGGGTTTGAAGAATCGATATTGGCCTGTAGTTTCCCATGTTTTGTTTGTCTCCACTTTTGTGGATAGGGGTAATGGTTGCCATTTTCCAGGCTGAGATAAAATGCCCCTGTTCAAAGGAGATGTTGAATAGGTCGACTATAGTGGCTGGGATGGCTTGGAGTGCCTCTTTCAGCATTTTGGTTGGTATTTCGTCTATTCCACTTGGTTTATTTGTGTCTATGTCATTTATTAGTTTTTTTACTTCTATTATATCTGTTTTGCAGGTGGGGATTTCATTCTGCACAGTTCCTGATCTATTTTCCCACCTTTTTTTAAATTTTCCTGACAGCGTTTGTCCTATTGTGGCAAAGTGCGTGTTCAGTTTGTTTGCTGCATCTTTGTCTGAGAGTATTGTCCCTTCGTTATCTTGGAAGGTTGTGTGCTCTTCTTTGTTATTTTTGGGGAATAATAGGTCTACATTCTTCCAGAATCTGTTTGTATTGCTTCCCCAGTCTCTGTCCTGCTTTATTATGTATTTCTTTTTTGCTGTTCTCACAGCTTTGAGAGAGTGGTTTCTGGCAATATGGTAGGCCAGTTTGTCTTCTATAGTTTCTGTGAGCTTTGCTTTATTACCCAGTTTACTTTTGGCTATGATGAGCGTTAGCAGGTCATTGTCTACCCAGGGGTCCTGGTTTTTTGTATTTTTATTTTCTCCATTGCAAGTGTGTACATTTGTTGTACCATTTTCTCATTTAACATTTCGGCTTCTGATCTGACTGGTCTCATTGTTAGCGTGCTGTAGTTTTCTTTTGGCTTGAGCATATTTTTTTTCTAGAAGAGGTCTTTTTTGTGTGATTCCTTTTCCAGCTGGATCTTGATGCTCCTTGGTCTGCTTATGATTTTTTCGGTGTTTTGAGTTTGTGTATCTGTGGTTTCATTGTCTTTATTTTTGTCTGATGTCTGCTGGTTGTTGTCTGTGGCTTTTTTTGTTGTCTCTTTTTTCATTTTCTTTCCGAGACAGAAGGCTTTGGTCACTACCCTCTAGCCAAAGTTACAGTCAGACTGTGACTTTGGCTGGACGGTAGTGATCAAAACTAACATGCTAAAAGAAACAGGCTGAGTCTGTTTCTTTTAGCATGTTTGTGGCCGTTTTCTCCATGTTTTCATCTTCCTTTTCCGGGATGCCCAGTATTGTGATGAGGTTTTTTTCTAGCACTTTTTGTCGCCTGTGTTTGGGCTGTATCCGTGGGTGGCTTCCTTTTATCCGTGGGCGCAGTCCTGGCATTGTTTGTATCGTTGTTCGCATTTGTGTTGTCCTTTTGTTTTTTTTAGCTTCGCAACCTCAGCTTTGTACCACTCGCAGGCAATACATTTTGTAAAATCACAGGCAAAATGTCAAGTCTCGCTGTATTAGAAAATGTGTTATGGCAGAACATATGAAAACATTTATATTTTGGCTGTTGTGTTTGTGCAAATAACTCAAATAATTTGAGTTATTTGCATACACACAACATGGCAATTTGACAAATTGCCATTTTTCAACACTCATAAATTAAAACTATTGTAGTAGTCTGAACATGAGCTCTACTATCACGCGGTAGCAGCGGAGACTACGACGCCACCAGCGCAGTACCACTACACTGCGCTAGGTGGCGGCACGGGTCACCACCGGTCAGACCCCAACTGGGCTGACCTCTACTGCGTGTGGTTGACCCACCCCCCCACACACACCTATAGAGTCGATGTGGGATCTGGCGAGTCAGGGGGCGGGTCAGACAACTACTGACGCCGCGGAGAGCAGAGGGTTCAATAAACCAGGTGAAGCGTACACTGAATTGAATCTTGGTGTTCTTTCGTGTGAGAAAGGGTGAGTCGGAGGGCCGTGGGCCATTACTCTATTGATAATACAGAGCTAAAAAAAAATCTCACTACATTGTAGGTCAAGATCATAGCTTTCCATTGATATAAGGCTGATTCTGATCGGTCGAGGCTCGGAAGTTTTTTTTTTTTTTTTTTTTTTAAGTCTGGGGAGTCCCAAATGCATTGCGAGTCACTTTCCAAAAGTGGTTGTGCATCGTTTGAAACCTGATACAAGGGGATTCAAGCTAGTAAAGTGAACCACACATAATAAGGCCACAGATGGAAGGTAGAAAGATTGCTTTAACATATTTATTTCCAAATAATCATTGTACATACAAGTTGATATTTGTATAAATAATGTTTCCCTTGGAAAATGAGACCGCAGAAGCACAATACTTAGGACTAATATGAGGCGCTTTCCCCAGTAAAAAATATCACATATATACATTACTGATAGTGAGACTGAAAATAATCGATAGTAATAAAAGTAAACGGTATATTAACATTACCTTTAATACAGTGAATAAAATCTCATTGTTTATTTACTAGACTACGTTGTATTTTCACTCTGCTAAAGCTTAAAGATTTTCTTTTTATACATTTGTTCAGTATAAACATGTCAAATTAGTTTTGGCACACATGCCAAAACTGACACCATAGGCTTCAGCATTAATGGGTTCTATTAAATTGTCTCAGTATTCTTTTCTATATGGCAACAAATGCTTAATAAGTGCATCAATATCTAAGTTAAATATGTAGTCGAATCTATATAATTATTTAGGTTTTGAAAATTTGGTGCTTCATCGGACTATGTAGCTTTAATAGTAAGTTGCATTATAAAGCTTGAGCAAAGTTGGGGGAATTGTGACAGATTTGACATTTCGGAGAGAAAATTATTGGCTTATGTCAACACAACCCTATCAAGTAACATATCAAATTAAAGGTAATCACCTCAGGAATCTAACTAATGACATTAATCGAGGATTAGATCACCAATGACTAAGTCAGGCATGAAGAGGTGACCGACTCGAGGAAGTCAATGTGAGCGAGCAGCTGGACAAACTTGAGGAGCTTGGAAACATCAGTTTCAGATCGTTATGAAACTTCACATAGCAAAAGTTAAGACACTAAATAAGAAGGCTTTGCAGAAAAAAAGTCTGGTTTGTTGCATGAATGTACTAACATGGAAATTTACCCTCAACTTCATAAAGCTGGATATCTGTCAATTCTTGTATGGAATTTTGACCGGACCAAAAAAAATAATTTTTAATTGTTGATTTAATGGGCTGTAATATGGCCGTATCCCACCAAATTGGAGATTCTGTAGTATTCCCTTCTGTGTGGCGACAAATGTTTGATGAGTGCACCAATATCTACGTTCGATATGTAGAATCAAGTTTGGATAATTGTTTTGGTTTTGAAAATTTGATGTTTTCATCGGACTGTTCTTTAGCCTAACCTTGCTTGAAACGATTTATATATATATATATATTCTTTTAACCAGGCGATTTGAGCTGGAATTGCGGACGTATGTTGGCGACGACCCTTTGAGTGTCTGGCACAGCTACATCCTGTGGATGGAGCAGAATTATCCGAAGGGTAATCGCGCACAACTGTCCCAGCTCCTGGAGCAGTGTATGGCCCAGTACAAGGATGAGGAGAAGTACAAGAACGACCCCAGATATCTTCAACTCTGGATTAAATTCGTAAGATTATCCCCCATTTCCAGAACGTTTGGGTTTTAGCTACTGGGTCTTTTCATGGTAAATGGTGCCAATGTATTCTCTTGCATGTAATGGTCAATAAATTTTGTTTAAAATTTTGAATGGAGGGGTTATTTTCTTCATAGAAGTAATATTGCTACACTTTGTAGAGATAGATGAGATAAAATGAGGGCCTAAGGTGGCAGAGGTCAAACAAACAACAAAAACCCGTGTTCTTTTCAACAAATATACTGTCCAATGGGGCATGAATGTGTGGCATGGAAAATGTGGAGTTTTCAACAGCCCACTAGGCTTGTATTTTTCATGGAATATTACTTTTTTAAATTATTAAATGAAGTATTAAATGGACACTCTCACTTGAAATAAATGTCAATCTTTCATGCAGATATTTGTGTCCTCCTGTTGCATGTGTAAGCCTATTTTATAGAACGGTGACTAGTGATGTCAATTTCTTACAAAGCTGTATGGGAACAAATTGATTTTGATGTCATCTGTTTTCTGGTGTCAGCTTTCATTGTCATGTCCACAACTAAAAATTGAGAGGAATATAATTTTCCTGTGCAGATTTCTCTATAGTGCATTTCTGTTCTTAGGGGGTGACAGCATAAAAATAAGTGTTTTATTCAATAAATGTTCTTTAATAATTATTGTTATTAGTAAATTATATATGTTACATCCACACTTGGGGCTGACTACTGATTTAGTTCTTGTTATTTTGATAAGATGGTAACCTTAATTTTCTTTTCCTTCACGTTTCTAGTATACTTATGGACAAGAGTTGGTTACTCTCCTCCCTCCCTTCCCCCCCGCCCCCAATTCTTGGCGATAGGGGATACACGATATAAATATTTAACCCTCATGTCACACATTGGCTCCATTTACCATGAAAATACCCTACTTAGTAGTAGTTTTTTTTCATGCGCGAGTAGCTGAATCAGTTGTTTATTTTAATTGTATTAGCTAATGACACAGTAATAGCTTGGTATATCTGTTCTTTTGTAATTCAATGAGTGGGGGTGGGGGGAACATGATGTTGAAGCCTTTCTCTGAATTGTTATATTTTAGGGTCATGTATGCGTTTGTACATGTTGCCGAAAGCATTGAATGTTTTTTGTGAATTTAGATTTTTGGGTTTGAATATTCTTGAATTTAACAGTATGTTCCTGAATATGGTGGCCAACTTTTTGTATGAACCATGATTGTAACATGTCACATGATATTTGCGATGGCTTTTTGGGGGGACAAATTCATGTCAGTTACTTTTGTGGAATTGCTTTCCCAACATTGTATACTTTTGAGTAGATTGTATTAACAAAATTGGTATCAAAATGTTGCATGTCTCCTTGAAAATGTTCTTGAATCTGGTGGACCAGGAGGGATGGCCGAATGAGTTAGAGCATCCGTCTCCCGTGTTTGGAAGGTCATGGGATCGAACCCTGGTCGAGTCAAACCAATGACTTAAAAATTGATACTTGTCACTTCCTAGCCTGGTGCTCGGCATTATTAGGATAGGGCAAGGACTGGTTGGCTCAGTGTCAGGATAATGTGACTGAGTGGGATATCAGGTCATGGTGCTGGTGGCCTGGTCTTCCAGTGGGGTAGCACTATAAAGTTGCCATGAGTGCGCACTGTCACAAGTCGGTACCCGTCCTGATATGACCTTAGATGTGGTGTATGGCCACTCAACATCCCATTCACGTGTGTCTGCATGTGTTCAGATCCTGTGTGCATCCCTGGTAAATACAGTATCATGTGTGGGTTCACATGGACATATATATATACAGGGTCCGTATGGGGCATGAAAAGTCTTGGAACTACATTTTCCCTATTTCAAGGCCTTGAAGATCCTTGTATTTAAAACTATTTGGGGTAATTAGTCTTGAAAATCCTTGCATTCTATTAAGCTGTTCTCACCGATCTAAATTAGTCTGAAATCGCCGTTCACCATTGTTGTTAATTCCCCCTTGAAATCCAAATGAAAATAGTCTTGAATTCCTATCAAAAACAGTCTTGAAATGGCCTTGAATTCTATATCTTCACATGTATGCAGACCCTGTCTAAATACCTAACATGTCGCTGCTCTGGCACATTTAGGCCCAGCAGTGCGAGGATTCCCAGGAGATCTACAGCTACATGTACAACCAGGGCATCTGCAGTGCCCTGGCCGGCTTTTACCAGGCATGGGCATCCGAACTCGAAGCACTCGGCAACACTAAGCGCGCCAACGCCATCTACCAGCAGGGGTTCGATCACTGTGCACAGCCTACTGAGTGGCTCCTGCACCGGCAGAGGTGGGTGTAGCTCCAGATCTGGTCACCTGAGTATTTGATAATTCAGTCGTTCTTAGAAACTGTGTAACACTTTTATGACATGGAAACGAAAAGTGAAAATATCCCAAATATTTGCAGAAAACATTCCAAATAATAGCAGAATCCATATTCATATGACGGTTTACATGTGCATCTGTCCGAGTTGAAATTTGTTATTTATTTTGTTATTTTGATCTTATGCAGGTTGAGAAAGCTGTTCAAATTAACCGTGTAACATCCATCCATAACATCATTTTAAGACACCCCCATAGCATCCTTTTAGCACACACAACAAATTCAAACAAGATTTTATTGATTGCAGTTAAGCCAAAGGAAATGTTTCTTACAAGAGAACATTTGGATACATGTATGGTGTCGATATGCACATTTTCTCTTTAGTACAAAATCATATGAATATTTTGTGTGGACATTTTGTGGGATGGATTAAATACATGTAGTATTGCTAACATACTTTAATATACAGTCAACAATAACTATTTGACTAACTACTCCCCAAAAGGAAGGCAAAACCATTAACAATGTAACATGGAAACCAAGAATGTGCTGCACAAATTATGAGAATGACTTGTATGTTAAAGTTGCGTATTCTGTCATTTATTTATTTATTAGATCAATTAATATGTTGATCATTATGATCTACCATACTTTAGTTTGAGGTAACTTTGATTTACAACTACTAGCATCGGATATATTTGAAGTGTAAACATGCCAAATTCATTTTGACATGCTTGTCTAAACTTTGACCATGTAGGTTTCAACAGTAAAGGGTTCTATTAAATCAACCAAGTATACTCTTCTATAGACTAGATGGGATGGCCGAATGAATTGAGCGTCCATCTCCTGTTTGGGCGGATCCGAACCCATGGGGTTCGAACCCTGGTCGAGTTAAACCAATGACTTATAAATTGATACTTGCCACTTCCTAGCCTGCCACTCGGCATTATTAGGATAGGGCAAAGACTGGTTGGCTCAGTCTCAGGATAATGTGACTGAGTGGGATATCAGGTCATGGTGCTGGCAGCCTGGTCTCCCAGTGGGGCAGCACTATAAAGTCACCATGAGTGTGCACTGTAATAAGTCAGTAGCCGTCCTGATATGACCGTAGATGTTGCTAGGACATAAAACAACAAAACAAATCTAATTCTATGTAGCAACAAATGCTCGACAAGTGCACCAATATCTAAGTTGGTCATATAGGTTCAAATCTAGGCAAAGTGTTCGGCTTTCGAAATTTGTATGTTTTTATCGGACTATGCATCTTTAAACAAAATATTAATATCTCAAAAAGATCAATCACGTTTAGAATGGGCTATTTGAACTCCATCTCAGTAGATAGGCTGTCCTGATATGACCTTAGATGTTGCTAGGACGTAAAACAACAACAAACAGATATGGACTGGTCTACCCAGTATCCCATAACTATGCTTTGATTATAAGCCATACTCAGATGGTTTCATATTTACTATCAGTGAGAGTACTACTATTGCTGATAGTAAATTATTAGGAATTCTATTACAGTGAACTGGTTTTAAAAGTTTTAATACAGCCCTTCTCTGTAATTAGTGACCCATCAGTCTATCTGGTTTCAGGTTTATGTAATACGGAAAACCTATTCAACTTTGGTATGTCTGGAAAAGACGGACACTCAACTCATTCGGCCTTCCCGTACTGTCCGAAAAATGGCTGGAAGACCAGTGCCTATATGATGACAAATAACTTATACAGCAGAATAAACAATTTTACAGACAAAGCAAAAGAACCAAACCACTATTAGATATAATTTTATCTGTAGCAGCTTAGTCTGGTGTGGGCTTTCTTAGTTGCTCAAAATACATTTATGTTCTGGTTTGTAGTGAATTTCATGCGCGTGTGGTGGCTCAGATGGCTAGTGAGGAGGTTGGAATGGATACCGCAGACACTGGCGCCCAGGATGTTGAAAACAGAGTCTCGCTTGGCTCACTCCGTGCGCATGGACGAAAGAAGAGAGTGGGTTCTGTGCGAAGCACGCATTCAAAACCTGCAGTTCTGAACGTGGCTGGAAATCTGGCCCCGAAGACCAATGCGCAAGGTCCTGCATTCAGTATTTACAACGAGCAGGAGAACGGTGCTTCAGGGGACCTTCCACCACAAACGAAGCAGTGGGCCAAAATGCCCGTTCGCTCTGAGGCAAACTCTGAGAATGAAATAAAACCTGGAAAATGGACAAATGCGAAGGTGGGTCTGCAATTAGCGTTGCTACTAATATTAAGAACACAAACATTTTTTTTTTTTAAACCAATGTCCTAACAATCTATAGCCTTTTTATTTGTTTAACGAGCGCAATATGTGATGAAAGCACGGTTGAATTAAAGTATCATTTTAAATGTGTTTGCTCAATTATATATTTTGATTGTCTCCAGATCATTTTCCATAGAGCCCCCAAACCATCCTCCTAATCCCACCACGTAAAATTTGCACACCGAAAATCTATTGCTACGTATCTGTGACTAATCGAGAACACTGAAAACAAAATGTTTCTCCAGTAACAGTATCCATTTTCTCCCCTTCCATGGTTCCTCCATGTCATAGAGTACCTCCCTGTATGTTGCTATGCAATCAATATATTCACCCTACCGGGTGCGGTGGCCGAATCGCTAGAGCACAGACCTACCATGCAGGAGATCGGCAGTTCAATTCCTGGTCGAGTCAAACCAATGACTCATACAAAATTGATACTCGTCACTTCCTAGCTTGGTGCTTGGCATGAATAGGATAGGACAATGACTGGTTTGTTCAGTCTCAGGATAATGTGACTGAGTGGGATCTCAAGTCGTGGTGCTGGCGGCCTGGTCTCCCAGTGGGACATCACTATAAAGTCACCATGAGTGTGCACTGTCACAAGTTGGTACCCGTCCTGATATGACCTTAGATATTGCCAGGACCTAAAACTCCAACAATGAACCAACAATCCATGGTCCCTCCTTATGTCATATTTTAAATCTTTGTATGTTGCTATGCAATCAATATATTCACTCCAAACAGATACGGCAGCACTCTGTGACAACACCGAGTCAACCAGTGTTCACAATTCACCAAGACGCTCAGCAGCCGGGTGTGACTCCACGTAAGATCAACCCCGAGGTGAGCCAGGTTCTGAGTGCGCGCAAGCCACCCCGCCAGCCGCACGACCCGCTCAGCGCTCTCACCGCCGTGCCTGGAGTTGTCAAGCAGGTGCCCATGTACTGCAAGCACCTGGTGTACGTGGGCGCCGAGGAGTTCTCACTGGAGGAGATTCGTGCTGCTGGTATGATGAAGCGGCAGGAGATAGCCGAGAAGAAGCACGCTGAAGGTAGGCTTCACCGGGCGCCATCTTGTGCGGAGTTTCTGTCTTATATAGCTTATAAGTGGTGGGTTAAGAAGCGTGCTGAAGGTAGGCTTCACTCAGCTCCATCTTGTGCGGAGTTTCTTTATTCGTATATAACTTTTTAAGTGGTGTGTAAAGAAGTGCGCTGAAGGTAGGCTTTACTTGGCGCTATCTTGTGCGGAGTTTCTGTATTATATAACTTATAAGTGGTGGGTTAAGAAGCGCGCTGAAGGTATGCTTCACCGGGTGCCATCTTGTGGGGAGTTTGTATATTTGTGCATACCTTAAGTGGTGGGAAAAGCTCTTTGGAAAGTGATAATTTAACGATCCTGTAATTTGCGGGCTGGTTTTGTGCAACACAATTCATGTGGTGGGCAATGAAGGAATAGAACAAATAAATATATTTATTAGCTGTCAGTTTCTGTTATTTAGTTTTAATAACACTGGTGAAGTGTGGTGGGGACGACTTGAATTTTTCACTCGGTGGGAGATTTGTTACCGTGCTACTACATTGCTACTTGGAGTGTATATGACCAACACTTCTTTTTTTTCTTATTTTAGAGGAGCGGTTGCGGATGCAGGAGGAACTTCGGGTGCAACGAGAGGAGTTTGCCGCCATCGAGTTGCAGAAACAGCAGCTCCGTCTGCAGATGTGAGTGTAGGCAAACAAGAGACCAGGAATTGCTATCGGCAGCGCCTTGGTTTCTGGTCTAATAGCAATTTTAATGTATCGAAACTGGCCTGTTGTTTGCAGGGATGAGAAATTTCCGATTTTGTTCACAGTCTGGGGACATTTTTGATATAGGTGTAAATTTGAGGAGAAATAAAAATGATGGTACGTTTCATGTAGTACTCTCCAAGCATGTGTTTTGCACAATGCATATGACCAGGTCTGCCTAGAGAGCATTCTGCTGTTATTAATGGGACTGTATTACTATTATGGTTCACCTCACCGTCAATTTCCGATTTTTGTCCTCCCACACCACTATCATCCATGTGTTTGGGAAATATGCTATGAACATCGCCTTTGCAGCTAGTACAATATATATATTTAATGTTGCTTAGTCCGATGGTTTTGGGTTTTTGTTATTTTTCTGAGATATATTGTTTGTTATTATCTACCTTACTTTAGTTTGAAGTAACTTTTATTTTGACGGGCTAAGTTTTGAGAAATTTGGAGTGCAACCATGTCAAATTAGTTTTGACAAGCACACCAAAACTGACACCATAGGCCTCTGCGGTAAGAGATTCTATCAATTTGACTCGGTATTCCCTTCTATGTGGCGACAAATGCAAATGTTGAATAAGTGCGCCAGTACCTAAGTCAGATGTGTCGGATCAATTCTAGATAATTGTTTTGGTTTTGAAAATTTGATGCCTTATCCGACTATGCAAGTTTAAATAAATGTTTTATATCTCGATATAGGCATACTGTTTGAGAACTATTTGGTTATGAACATCCCTTTCGTAGCGGGTACGCCGATTACAGGGGTTGCTGAAGGCACATGTTACACTCTGCATTTCTTATGAACAAGGCGCGGTGGCCGAATCCATAGAACGCGGGCCTCACGTGTGGAAGGTCGGGAGTTTGGTTCCTGGTTTAGTCAAATCAATGACTTATAAAATTGATACTTGTCGCTTCCTGGCCTGGCGTTCGGCATTATTAGGATATGGCAAGGACTGGTTGGCTCAGTGTCAGGATAATGTGAATGAGTGGGATATCAGGTCATGGTGCTAGCAGCCTGGTCTTCCAGTGGAGCAGCACTATAAAGTCGCCATGAGTGCACACTGTCACAAGTCAGTACCCATCCTGATATGAACTTAGATGTTGCTAGGATGTAAAACAACAACAAACAAACTCTATTGAGGGATTGGAATAACGGGGAAAAGAAGTGACTTTTGATCTGAAAATTACTGAAGTCAAATAGACTGAGGCATAGGGGTGCATGCTGGTGCCCCCCCCCCCCTCAGGAAGGGAGGGTGGGTCCAACCCACTCCAATTCTTATTACATGCAATAACGGGCTTATCCACATCCACATATATTGATATCTAGAAGCTGGTATATTATTTGAGGGATTCTGATTTCTGTGTAACAGATAAAAGGAAGAAGAGTAGTGGCTTCTAGTAGGATTTCGTTTGTTTGGTGGTGGGGTTTTTTAATGCTTAAAAATGGGGGGGGGGTAGTTGTTTATTCTGTGAACAATTTTATTTTGTCAGCCATGCAACGTACACTTTTTACATAATTGAGTTTGCCGTCTTGAGTAGAAAATATTTATATGCATTGATAACGCGGTGGAATTAAATAATGATTATGCATCTAGATGCATTAGTTGGAGATAATTGTAAGTAACATTTACTCATCAATTCTATTCATTAGTTGACTATTGGATGCAACCGGCTAGAACTTCGTCTGAATTCCAACTTAATGGGGAGACTAGTAAAGACGGGGAGGGAGAGGTTTGCCCGCTCATCGTGTGTGTGTGTACAGGGGGTGGGGGTGCTAACTGGAGGGTTTATATTCTGTGCCAGACGGGATGGCCGAATGAGTGGAGTGTCCGCCTCCCGTTTTGGTAGATCGTGGTTTTCGACCCAATGGGTTCGAAACCTGGTCGACTGAAATCAATTACTTTAAAATGTATACTTGTCGCTTCCTAGCCAGGCGTTCGGCATTATTAGGATAGGGCAATGGACTGGTTGGCTCAGTGTCAGGATAATGCGACTGAGTGTGATATCAGGTCATGGTGCTGGTGGCCATGAGTGCTCACTGTCACAAGTTGGTACCCATTCTGATATGACCTTAGATGTTGCCAGGACGTATAGCTCCCAACAACCGTCATATCCTGTTTCGCTTAACTGCCCTACGAATGTGACTATTGATAACCATGGTAAGATCACCTAGTACAATGGCTGTTCGCTCCTCTGACTTCAGACAACAGCAGCAAGAAGCCTTGGTGGAAGTGGATGCGGAGATGGCGCCTCAGCCTCCCGCCTGCACCAACGCCAGCTCCAGCGGACATGAGAACTCTGCGTCCGACAGCATGTCCACGCAGCGGTGAGTGACTGAGTCTATTTGTCAGGGACATGCGAAAAGCTGCACTTTGTTGTTCTGTTAGCTATTTGTATAGGTCATGTGATCAGAGATATCTACGATTTCGCAGATTCCCACGATTTTTTATATTCACCGATTAACTTCACAACTTGCGTATGTATATGACAGCAATTGGTTAGTTCAAATCCCATTCTTAAGTTGCTAGAAGATGATAATACAGTCATAACAAGGACAGTGGAGTGCTCTCTGAGGATATTCTGTACTGATTGATCATTATAATGGTGCTAAGATAGTGCTAGGAGAGCACTGTACCATCCCTGACTTCCAGGAATTTTCCGCAATTCCCTGACAGTGCTAATCCTATTGGGGTGGGGGGGAGGGTATCTGCATTTTCACGGAAATTCGCCGACGATCTAATCACCATGGCTTTGTAGCACTACTGTCTTGGTCCTATTTCCGCGTTTTTTGCCGGATACCACTTTCATCCCTGATTTTTAATGTGCTTTGCTTCGCTGTCATTGATCGTCGTGCGCTTTGTTTCAGACTGCTTGCTTTCCAGTTGTCGCCTGGTTCCGGCAGTCTGACCAACAGACGCACACCGGACGTCAGCGTGTCTACTGGAGCCACACCACAACACGGCGTCCCACAGCATGGCGTATGTAACAGCTTTTACTGCGTTATTGTTATTGATATTGTTATGGTAGCTGGGGGCGGGCTGTTGTAACGAACGGGAACATTCCCACTGCAGGACTCGCGGCTACGTATTTGCTATTTTGGACTGAGCCTCTTACCCGTTACCGGATGTGGTGGCCGAATCGGTAGAGTGCATGCCGCCCATGTGGGAGGTCGGGAGTTTGATTCCGAGTCGAGTCAAACCAATGACGTACAAAATTGATACTTGTCGCTTCCTAGCTTTTCGCTCTGCATTAATAGGAAAGGGCATGGGTTGGTTAGCTCAGTGTCTGGATAATGTGACTGAATGGGATAGGGGGGCATGATGCTGGCAGCCTGATTTCCCAGTGGGACAGCACTATAAAGTCACTGAGTACGCACTGTCACAACTCGGTACCCATGCTGATATGACCTTAGATGTTGCCAGGGCGTAAAATTCCAGTAGATTTATACGTCTTTATTAACGCTCAAATTGGTTATGTAAATTTGTCCTCAGTAAAATTGTTACATATATAATGTTGATCTGTTTGTGCATGTGTCACCCTTCGTGTACATAGAATTTGTTTAAATGATATTCATTTATGTAATTCTCCTACTATGCTCTTTGGTAGTTTGGGTTACTGAGCAGAGATGAAAGACCTCCACGGTTTCGCAGATTTCCGGGATTTCTTATATTTACCAATTAACGTTAAACAAAATTCCAAAAGATGGGATGTATATGACAACAGTTGGGTGCTTCTAATCCCGTTCTTATATGACCTTAGATGTGGTTAGAACATAAAACCTAAACAAGAAACTGTTAGATATGGGTGATAATGCAATCAGAACAAGGGTAGTTGGACCGACCCGACTTCCGGGAATTTTCCACGATTCCCTGACAATGCTAAACCTATGGGAGAATATCAGCATTTCCGCTTTTTTCCCCCAGAGACCACTTTCATCCCTGCTGGAGGCTGGGGTGCAGCCTGGAGGGCAGGAGGTCTGCTTTCACGCAGCTATCTAATTCCCCTCCTGCCCTCCAGGTGGTGCCTCACCCCCCCCTACCATCTGCCCATTTCGCCTCCGATTTTGCTATGAACGATTATGGTTTCTGCGAAATCTGCACCTTTTGCTTAAAATGGAATATCGACAAGTTTGTATACACTAGCCATGTTTTCTTGTGAGTATTTTTTTTTTTTTAATATGACATTGAATATGAGCTAATTAATGGTTTGTTCCTCTCAGGGTCTGGTGGCCCCGTCTCCGACTGTTAACACAAAGGATGCTATGCGGCTCGTTCTGGGGCTCTTCAACCAGTCCATCGCCAGTGCCACCAAGTGGGGCGCAGCGAGCAACTCAAACACCTCCACGTCCGACCCGAAGAGCACCAGGCAGGCGGATGCCGCGGCTGGGGTCCCCTTCACCATATTTGTAGATGAGAACCCGGCACCGACGAAGGAACAGGATGTAGAAGACCTTGAGAACAGGTTTGTAGTCAACCGATTTTTACATGCACGGCACTGGCATTGTGTCCGCTTCATGTGTGTGAGGTCATGGGTTTGATGCCCTGTCAGGCCAAATAGTTGGCAAATTGGTACTAAATATCTTGGTTGTTGGGGTTTTATGCCCTAGCAATATCTATGGTCATATCAGGATGAGTACTGACTTCATAGTGCCGGAAAGAACTTGGCCCATTTCAAGCTCTTGAAAAGCCTTGAATTTAACCTATTTGGGGTAATTAGTCTTGAAAAGCCTTGAATCCCATTAAAGTGTCCCCACTGATCTAAATTAGTCTGAAATCACTGTTTGCTATTGTTGTTTTTCCCCTGAAATCCAAATGAAAATAGTCTTGGATTCCTGTCAAAAGCGGCCTTGAAATAACCTTTGAATTCCATATCTTCACAGGTGTACGGACCCTGTAATTGCCACTCTGCTTTCTTTACATGGTTCTCTCATTGCTCTCCGCTTGCAGAGCGCCTCCTGGTTACCAGAACGGGCCGCTGCGCTCATTGGCTGGGATTTTGCAGCCAGCCACTGACATTGCCACTGAGCCAATCCAGTATGAGGAGGAGATGGAAGATGATATCCTGGCACAGCCTCTTAAAGATGAAGACCAGGTAATGATGGATGATGGGTCCCTTATGTGATATCTTACTTTATTTTGTATAATAACATGAATTTTACATGCTAATTCCTCTTGATTTGAATGGACTTGCCCTTCATTTCAAAGTTTAGTGTTACTGAAATAAGAACATGCTTCTACTAGCCTAATTACCATTTCATTTCTATTGCTATCTCACTTATTAATTGTATAAAATAATGTTGTGCCTTGGAATACATTTGATTTAATTTAGTTCAAAATCAATCAATTTATCCCTCCACCACTTAACTTAGTGGTTTAAAAAAAAACTCCTTCGTTTTAACTAGGACGAGCCGGTGAAGTGTATGGATGGGGAACCTGAGTTTGGCGACTTGACCTTTGCACCCAGTTGTAGCTCAACGCGCAACTTCACCGGTATGACGAAGCAGCTGAGTGCATCCGACATCCTGGGCGGCTCGGTGTATGGCCAGCCGGGGTGTGTGACAACTGCAGGCACACCGTCCCAGAGTGCGTCCAGTATGACGTCACAGAGCACGGCTATGACGACCACCACATTTGGTCCCTCCAACCTTAGGTAAGAAGCCAGATTCTCTCTGATGCTAAAGTTTATTGCATGATATCGGTTTTAGGCCTAAGCAGGGGATATGACATGGCTGATCTCAAAATGACTGTCAGTTTTATATCAGCAATGGTTATACTTTATAAGTGCCTAACACTGCTATCATACATATACAGACTAAATAAATGTTTATACTTTGCATTATGTGCATGCAATGTCAATGTCATATTGCATAGGTGTTTAATATCTGTTTTTATTTGCACACTTACACTCAGACCCCAATAGCCGATGTCTACCTTTTGTGCTCGGGGGTCGTTAAACAAACACACTTACACTATCAGACCCCAATAGCCGATGTCTACTTTTTGTGCTGAGGGTCGTTATAACAAACACTTGCACTATCAGACCCCAATAGCCGATGTCTACTTTTTGTGCTGAGAGTCGTTAAACAAACAAACACTTACACTATCAGACCCCAATAGCCGATGTCTACTTTTTGTGCTGAGGGTCGTTAAAGAAACAAACACTTGCACTATCAGACCCCAATAGCCGATGTCTACTTTTTGTGCTGAGGGTCGTTAAGCAAACACTTACACTATCAGGTTCCGTACGGGGCCTGAAAAGTCTTGAACTCCATTTGTCCTCATTTCAAGACCTTGAAAAAGCCTTGAATTTGACCTATTTTCGAATACCATAGGCTTCAGAAGTTACAGGTTCTATTAAATTGACTTAGCCTTCCCTTCTATGCAGCAACGCGTGCTTAATTGTTCCAGTATCGCTGTTGAATACATAGGATCAAATTTAGATGTTATTTTAACAAATTTGATTCTTTCATCGGATTATGTGGCTTTAAGTCCTTTAAGCCTCTGGAATGCATATCAACCCTGGTTATATCTCGGTCGATATGCATTGCATGAACCCCCGAACCTTAAAACCGCTTAACAATATTTTGCCGGGTATATAACTTGCTTCCTCTGTTGATTTTTGCAGCTGCATTACCGAGCGCAGCGATGAGGATACGAAGGTGAGTGTTTGCACAACAAAAGAGCCTTCCCAACTACAGTCTGATAGTATCGCCTCCACAGCATCGAGCCTCAAATCAACCACGTCTGTAAACTCTCGGGCTCTTCCGCAAGCCCACCAGCTCTCTCCTGTGTCCGAGCCTACCACCGAAGACTCGGTGTCGAGAGAAAGTTTCACAAAGTGCACTCCAACATCGTCCATCAACCAGACGTGCCATGAGATTGACGTCTCAAACTACATCGCTGAGAATTGTGCCGCTGACCTGTTGTCGCAGTCGGTGATGGTGAAGCCGGATAATGACCCCTTTGACCAGGACCTGATCACGGATTTCCTGGGTCGCCTCGACCGCCCCATTAACACCTACCCCATGTACCATGCCATAACCGGTGACCTGCCCAGCATGAAGGCGCGCTGCAAAGTCACATTAGGTAGGTTCTACTAAAGTCCGGGTCCATCATCATCAGTTTCACTCAAGTTTCAGAGAGCATAGCTATTAACCAAGCGATGTATGACAAGACGCTTTCCTATAGGAATATCTTAAATAATCATGCAGTGACGCTATCCCATGGCAAACAAGGTGCATTGTGTTTGATCAGGTGTAGTAGTAGTTTTCTTGCTCAGACATAATCACAAATTTTATTTATGTTTGGCACAGATTAAAGTGCTTAGTTAGAAGTATGTTTGAACTTTAATATGCCATGATGTTGTTTTCACGATTAATATCAGAGATAACACACTGTAATTGTTGTACATTGTCTTTGGTGGTACATCAGTCAGGGTGGACTATGGGACCTGTCCAATTGCCTTGCTTGCTGTATTTCATGGGAAAGCGCTGAGTCATACATTGTCTTTGCTATTCCTTCAAAGATCTTTTTGGTTTTAATTGCACCAGTTCGTGCATAGGACTACTTTCCAGTTGCTGTTATATCCTAATAGCAGTTGCATAGTTGTCAGATAATTAGCTTGAATATAGTTCCTCTTCAAACTCCGAGGGCCCTAGTGAACATCACTGTATAATGAACATCACGTGGAACCTAACCATATCATGCATATATATGCGCACACCTTATTTACAAAGAATGCTTGTTGTAAAAATGAAATGAAAAGTTTTAATTTGATTAATTAAGTCCACTCACAGGACCTTGCTCCCAAGGCTGCTTTGAACGTGTCTTTTTTTTTTTTGAGGCTGTATTTATACTGTCCATAGCATATAAGCCCGGGTACCCAGGCTTGTTTTCAATGCTGGCCAGTTGTAGTGTTGGTGTTATCTTACCATACCGTAGCTGCTGATAAGTTATTTGATTGCCTGCATTTCAGTAGCAGATAGATAATTGGTTGGTATGGTTAGTAGCCTATGTTAGTTTTTTTTGATTTTCGTGCATATATGTATCTAACCAACCTTGGTATCCCATATACAGATCTTAAATTTCAGAATTGAAAAATACACCTTGTCTAACTGGCAGGATGAATGGAATGATGGGGAATGAACAAACTTCCTTCTGTGAAGCCAGTCTTGGGAGATGGGCAGTTCTCCGACTATCCCCACTGATCAGACGGTCGAGACAGGATGAGGTTATCCTCTGTTGCTCCCGCATTGGTCATACATTCTTGATGTATAGTCTTATTTTTTCTGGGGACTATCCACCTCAGTGTGAGCACTGCTGGTGTATACTCTCAGTGCATCACATTTTGCTGAGATGTCCTCACCTACAACCAGTTATAGATGGTGTGTTTGGAAATGAGTGTGTGGTGGGGTCGTTTCGATTCCGTTTGCGGTTCATTATTACATTTTTTAGGGAAACTGGTTTTTACCAAAAATTCATTTTCCATTTTTAACTTGACAATTTTTTTTAACGTTGGTATTATTTATCATATACCACATGTGATTTTACCACAGTTGTTTGCTCTTTTGACATACATTTCTGTTCTCTATTTTACTTGTTTGAAATGTAATTTCCTAGTCTAATATGTTTAACCACTGTATGACGCCCCGGCCCAATAGCTGATGTTTACTTTTTGTGCTGGGGGGTCGTTATACAAACAAAACAAATCCACTGAAATCCCGTGCTGTTTGAATTGCTGATGCTGAACACAAGCCATAACATGGGAAACTCCAAGCTGCATAGTCCGATGAAAACATAGAATTTTCAAAACCAAAACAATTATCTGGATTTTTTTTCTACATATTTAACTTGGATGCTGGTGCACTTATTAAACATTTGTCGTCACATATAAGGGGATACTGAGTCAAATAATAGAACCTGTTACTGCTGAAGTCATGCTTTACTTCAAACTAAAGTAAGGTAGATTATAATGAACAAACTAATATGTTTATCTCAGAAAATAAGAGAAACTCAAAACCATCGGACTATGCAACTTTACGTAAGAAGCCAAAATCCAGACGGGATGGCAGAATGAGTTAGAGCATCCGTCTCCCTTGTTGGTAGATCGTGGGTTCGAACCCTGGTCGAGTTAAACCAGTGACTTAAAAATGTATACTTGTTGCTTCCTAGCTAAACGCTCGGCATTATTAGGATAGGGCAAGGACTGGTTGGCTCAGTGTCAGGATAATGTGACTGGGTGGGATATCAGGTCATGGTGCTGGTGGCCTGGTCTCCCAGTGGGGCAGCACTGTAAAGTCGCCATGAGTGCACACTGTTACAAGTCGGTACCCATCCTGATTTGACCTTAGATGTTGCCAGGACGTAAAACAGCATAACCAAAATCCTAAATATCATTATTTCAGATGTCTTTCCCCCCCCCACAAACACCATTTAAAAATTGTGGGTTTCGTATTTGAAAAGTGTGTACTCGAAATGAAGTTATCTTTGTGGTGCTAGAACTTGATTAGTCGACTATTCTATCAAATCTGTCTCAGGGGCACCAGTAATACTACTGTCATCTAGACCCCAGTCACACTACTGCTTGCGGCCACAAAAAAGGGGTCATCACAAACTCCTCAGTGGTCGCTAACCTTCTTGCAACCATTTTGGTCGCAAGAAGGTTGCAGCTACTGCACTAATATCCTCATTGTGACCAAAATGGTCGTGTGGAGGTCGGCAGCCATTGTTTTGGTCGCATGGAGGTAGGTTCTTTGGTTCAAAGTGGTCGCAAGCCATCGTGTGACTGAGGCTTTAAACCAGTTCACATCCCTGTAGTTCATGAGTGTTCCTAGCTATTCTTTGCATTAAGTTGGGGAAAATTCTTTTTGTTCTCCAAATAGATTTCTGTTGGGGCAGGGTTTTTAAACTGTCAATGCTCTACCACCCTCTAGCCCAACAATTTTCAGTTACTTGATTACCTCTTGCATATTTTAGGGAACAAAAGCTATGATGTGATTCGGAAAATCGGGGAGGGCGCCTTCGCAAAGGTATACGAGATAAGGCGTGTGCGAGAAGAGGACCGGAACAGGTCTAGCAAGGTTATTAAGGTAATGTGTGTGCTTACTTCGCCTTCTCCAGTCTCAGCAGTTGTCGTTCGCCTTTACATATATCACGCCTCAATTGCCAAACTTCCAAATGAATTGCCCCAGATACGTAGACTTGCTAATGATTACGTTGGTAACATTTGCAGTAGGGATGTTACGTGCGAGATTTTTTTCAGTTTAAAAAAAACAAACTTTCTTGATTAAGCGTGGGAAGTTTCAATCGCAAACAATTTGGTCTTCCTCATTCTACTGTTCCTTACCCTAGCCTAGTAATGCCGAATGCCAGGCTAGGTCATCTTTATGTCATTGGCTTGTCTCTGCCGGGGTTTTGAATCCCATGACAGACCAAAATGGAAAGCGTGTGCTAAAGCTGCTGTCATGGGGCTGGGGGGGGGGGGGGTGATGAAAATGTGAAATATTGCGCATAGAGCGGGAATCGAACCCACATATCTTGCAATCCGGGCCAGTGTGCTAACCGTTACACCACCTAGGCTCCCTGATGTCATCACACTGTCCACGCTGTGGCCGAATCGGTAGAGCACAGGCTTCCCATGCAGAAGGTCGGGAGTTTGATTCCCGGTTGAATCAAACCAATGACAAGCAAATTTATGCCAGACGCTCGGCATTAATAGGATAGGGCAAAGACTGGTTAGCTGAGTGTAAAGTGCTGGCGGCCTGGTCTCCCAGTGGGGCAGCACTATAAAGTCACCATGAATGCACACTGTCACAAGTCAGTACCCGTCCTGATTACCTTAGATGTTGCCAGGACGTAAACCTCCAACAACCAACCAACCCTCAACTTGGGGATCTCGGAATACAGGAATTTATATTCCACCACCCACCCTCCCTTTTCCACCACTCCTCAACTTGAGGATCTCGGAATACAGGAATTTATAACCCATTCATTTCCACCACCCATCACCCGTGTCCCCGAGTGTTCGCTGTGTCAGATACTCTTTCTGTCCTTGTAACTAACTATGAGGCTATGGTGTACACCTCTTACAGGTCCAGAGTCCTGCCTGTCCGTGGGAGTTCTACATCACCCACGAGCTGCACAGCCGACTCGACCAACTCAAACTGTCTATGGTAGGAACAGGGTCCTCTCTTACTCTATTTGGATAGTCTTTACACTAAATGACACTAACTATTGGTTCGTTCAGTCGTGCGTCAACATGACATACGGTCACTCAAGCTCTAATCGTCAAAACATAACGTTGCATAGTCTGATGGTTTTGAGTTTCTATCATTTTCTGAGATAATTATATTAGGTTCGCCATTATAATCTACCTTAAATTAGCTTGAAGTAACTTGGATTTAAAATGCCTAACTTCGGAGATATCTGAAATGTAGACGTGTCAAATTAATTTTGGTGTGCTTGCTAAAACTCTGACCCTCCTAGGCTTCAGCGTGAACAGGTTCAATTCAATTGACTTACTATGCCCGTCTATGCAGCAACAAATATTTAATAAGTGCACCAGTGTCTAAGTTGAATATATCGGTTCAAACCTAGATAAGTGCTTTGGTCTCGAAATTGTTATTCTTTTATCGGACAATGCAACTTTCATAAGTACACCCGTACCTAAGTTGGATATGCGAGATAAATCTAGATCGATGTTTTGCTTTCGAAAATTTGATGCTTTCATCGGACTGAAACTTTAAAAGGGTTTCATGAAAGCACCCATAGGTCTAAATTATGAATAAATGTCTTCTCATGATTATTGGTGGGTAACTTAAGGAGATATTCGAATATTTGTGTTTTAAAGCCTTGGCTGCTGACATATCGATGTGTGTGCACACCTTTCTTTTGTTATCTCCCAATTATTTAAAGTTGTTACTCCGATGATTTTGAGATTTTCATTTTTCTGAGATAAATATATTAAATTAATTGTTATAATCTACCTTACTTTAGTTTGAAGTAACTTTTATTTTGAATGGCTAACTATTGAGATATTTGAAGTGCAAACATGTCAGATTAATTTCGGCAAGCATGCCATAAGCTTCTGCAGTAAGAGGTTCTATTAATCTGGCAACAAATGCTTAAGCGCATCAGTATCTAAGTTAGATATGTAGAATCAAATCTAGATAATGGGTGACATTATGATTTTGTGGTTCAAACAATTGCCGTTGGCGTCGCTACTGAAATAGTACGCCTGATGGTATGGTCCTGTGTATTGACTACTCCTGTGTCCTGACATACTAACAGTGTAGTCCTGTCTTCTGACTATAAACTGGTGTACCGACGGTATGGTCGTGTGTACTGACATACTCACAGAATAGTCTTGTGTACTGACATACTGATGGTATGGTCATGAGTACTGACTGTCGTCCTGTGTACTGACATACCGACAGAATAGTCTTGTGTACTGACATACTGCCAGTATAATTCTTTGTACTGACTCGTCCTGTGAACTGACATAATGACGCTATGGTTCTGTGTGCTGACTGTAGTCCCTAGTACTGACATAATAGTCTTGTGTACTGACATACTGACGGTATGGTTCTGTATGCTGACTAGTCCTGTGTACTGATGAGTCCAGTGTACTGACATACTGATGGTATGGTCCTGTGTACTGACTAGTCCTGTGTACTGACTAGTCCTGAGTACTGACATATTGACAGTATAGTTCTGTGTACTGACTAGTCCAGTGTACTGACATACTGATGGTATGGTTCTGAGTACTGACTGTAGAGCTGTGTACTCACTAGTCCAGTGTACTGACAGTCTAGTCCTGTGGACTGACTAGTCTGGCGTGCTGACATACTGACTGTAGTCCTGGTCACTGAGATACTGACAGTACGGTCCTGTGTACTGACATACTGACAGTATTGTCCTGTGAACTGACATACTGACAATAGTGTCCTGCGAACTGACTGCATATTGTCTTGTAATATCTCTGTTTAGGCCCACTAGTACCGATGCGCCACCTAGTGTCAGAAAAAAATATCTACGCTAAATCTCCCCCATTGTTTTGGTTTTGAAAATTTGATGATCCATCGGACTATGCAGCTATAAATTCAGATGATACTTTTATCCGACGTGAATTGTAACCTTCAGGTGACTTTATTGACAGGAATGCTACCATTTCATATGTAATATCTGCACCACAGATGCTTCATGAATGCTTATGGCCTTTTATCGCAAAGTATGACTTTCGTTGGTTTCTAACAACGATTTATTTCCTCGATCTCTGAAACATGTTGTAAATTTGCTCACTCGGACAACATTTATATGCTATAATAATAGTATTTATTTTGAATAATTAATAATATTTAACACACAAAAAACAAGTCTGTGTACTATATAATTCTGATGGTATGGTCCTGTGTACTGACTACTCCTGTGTACTGACATACTGACGGTATGGTCGTGTGTACTGACATGTCCTGTGTACTGACATACTGACGGTATGGTCGTGTGTATTGACATGTCCTGTGTATTGACATGTCCTGTGTACTGACATACTGACGGTATGGTCGTGTGTATTGACATACTCACAGAATAGTCTTGTGTACTGACATACTGATGGTATGGTCATGAGTACTGACTGTCAGATACTCTTTCTGTCCTTGCTCGCGAGCAACTTAGCTATGTTAGCGAGGCCAACATAAATATTATTATGGTTATTGTTTTTAATGCAGAGCTCCGCATTCATGAAAGTGGAAGCGGCTTATATCAGCGACACCGGAAGCTGTTTGATATCGGAGCTGTTACCGCACGGCACAATATTGGTAAGTACGTACCGGTTGGCTGGAATTAATCTTGAAATTATGTCGATCAAATGAGAAAAGTTCAAAATTAGCAGCTTGTGTAACCATGACAAGTTGGTTTATTTACACTCAGGGATGAAAGATCTCTACGATTTCGCGGATTACCGCAAATTTTTTTTGTGTTTGCCGATTGCTGTTCACAAAATGCCTATATATATATATATATATATATATATATATATATATATATATATGTATATTTATATGTATATGTGTATATATATATATATATATATATATATATATATATATATATGACAGCCCCTGTCCAGGGGCCGTATGCAGGAGTCGGTGGTATTCGGTGTTAGCGAGCCAAAATGGTGTTTGGTGGGAATTTCCTGGTTAGCGGCGAAAAATGGTATGCACGAGGCGGTGATAGGCCTAACACCAAAACCTTAACCGGTGTTAGCTTACCCCTGATAGATAGGAGGTTTAGCGAGTTCATTATGCCCAAATCTATTCAATGGTGTCATATTTAACAGAATTACATACGCAATAAGTGAAATTTGATCAATTTAACCCTAAATTCGAAGCGTTATTAAGGCTACCGCCGCATTGGCGGCAATATTAATACTTATATTTTCGAATCGACGAACGTACAGTAAACAAACTGCCGCCGCCGCCAGTATGGAAAGCGACGTCGATGCGGCGACGGCGGAGATTTGTTTACTTTACGTTCGTCGATTCGAAAATATAAGTATTAATATCACCGCCAATGCGGCAGTAGCCTTAATAACGCTTCGAATTTAGGGTTAAATTGATAAAATTTCACTTATTGCGTATGTAATTCTGTTAAATATGATCGCATTCAATAGATTTGAGCCTAATAGATATGGCTACAAATGCAGAGGGATTTCCCAAATCTATAAATATATTCACGTTTAGCTATAATGAAAGTGTTACGCGCTCCTGCATACGACTTGACCGCATTCCCCGGCTCGGAGATAGCTAAACGGTAACAGGCTGTAACACCAAACGCCGCTAACACTGACTCCTGCATATGGCCCCTGATATGACCATATATATATGTTGCTAGGAGGTAAAACTCCAACAAACAATATATGATAGCAATTGTTTATTTAGAATCCCGTTCTTATGTGACTTTAGATGGTGGTAGAACGTAAAACCCAAATAAGAAAGTTAGGCATGAGTGATCAATATAGTCATAACAATCAGAGTTGAAACCTGACTTGGGTATTTTCCCGCGATTCCCTGACAATGCTAATCCTATGTGGCCAACATCCGCGTTTTCGGGGAAATTGGACCTGATTTCCGGGGTTTTTTTTGCCTGGGATAACACTTACATCCCTGTACACTACAGGACGTGGTGAATGTGGTGCGGGCGTCAGGCAAGCCGTTCCCTGAACCTCTCAGCGTCATGGTCGCCATCCACCTGCTGCGCATCTTGGAAGCGCTCAGGGCCTCGGACATGATCCACGGCGATGTGAAGCCCGACAATATTCTATTCGCAGGATTGTGAGTAGTTAGCGTCTTGTCGATGAAGTTGGAATGCAAGAGTTTATATACAATATGATGCTTTTTGTCCGGACTGAACGTGGTGGCCTAATGAGTAGAGTGTAGACTTCCCTTGAGGAAGGTCGGGAGTTCGAATCCCAACCGAGTCAAACCAATGACTTATAAAATTGATACTTTTCGCTACTTAGCATGGTGCGCTGCATTAATAGGATAGGACAAGGTCTGGTTTTGCACAGTATCATTATAATGTGTCTGGAATATCGGGTCATGGTGTTCGATCCTTCGACTTGGACTTAGTATTATTCAAATCAAATCTCTTTTCACAGTAAATTCACTTTCACCAGTTGATATCAAATTGCAAGGTCTGTACAGAAAAGTGGAAAGTCTTGAACAAAGTTTTGGAACTTCATTTGCCTCATTTCAAGGCCTTAAAAAGCCTTGAATTTAACCTATTTTGGGTAATTAGTCTTGAAAAGCCTTGAATCCCATTAAACTGTCCACACTGATCTAAATTAGTCCAAAATCGCCATTCGGCATAAGGTAAACCGACATACCTACACACAATAATACATCAATCCTCGCCTGAATTCCTATTTAAAACAGCTTGAAATAGCCTTGAATTCCATATCTTCACATGTGTATGGACCCTGAAATTGGCAAGTTTCTTGATTGGTTCCAATTGTTTGGGTTCTAATCGCCTCAGCCCGCTGATACCGCAGCGAAGCTCCGAAATTCCCAGCGACTCGTGCCTGCAGCTGATTGATTTTGGCCGAGGCATCGACATGCGGATGTTCCCTCGCAATACTACCTTCAGCGTTGGGGTTGAGACGTCAGGCTTCCAATGTGTCGAGATGATGACTGGCCGTCCCTGGACTTATCAGGTAGGCTTTTGTAGTCTTGTGAGAAGTACATTATACAGGGTGCGTACGGGGCCTGCAAAGTCTTGAAAAGTCATTTGCCTAATTTCAACGCCTTGAAAAGCCAGAAATTTAACCTATTTTATGTAACAGGCATGTGATTTCTTTGGTTTTGACCAGAATTCCGCGTGGTTTTCTGGCTGCCGAAACACCTGAAATACACTATTTCCATCCCTCTCGCGAATCAGTGGGCTGCTGTGTGTCCCCATGATAACCTTAAAATAAATTCAGGTTTTTTTTCCTGCACCCAATCACATGCCTTGAATTCCATTAAACTGTCCCCACTTATCTAAATTAGTCCGAAATCCAAATGAAAATAGTCTTGAATTCCTATCAAAAACAGTCTTGAAAAGCCTTGAATTCCATATCTTCACATATGTGCAGTCTTGAATTCCTATATCAAAAACCGCCTTGAAAAGTCTTGAATTCCATATCTTCACATGTGTGCGGACCCTGATTCTAATATTATTCAAGTCACCAAATCTAATTGAATGTTTCAGACTGTAAATGCACAGAATATTTACCAATAATAATTGGCTGGAGTTTTTGGCAGCCCCTGATTCGATACTCGCCATCCATATTGCTATTTTGCATGATTTAAATGCGGTGAACTGACGTCTGTGTCGCCGTATTCCCAGGTGGACATGTTCGGTGTGGTTGGAACGCTTGCTGTCGTCATCTTTGGAAGCTATATGAAAGTGAGGCTGCAGGACGGACGCTGGAAGATGAACTTCACATTCAAGCGGTCAGTGATGTAGTTATTTACGTCACTGGACTGTGTCATGACCACAACACTGTGATGTCATGATGTTGTTAAAGCTGCATAGTCCGATGAAGCATCAAATTTTCAAAACCAACAGAATTATCTAGAATTGATTCTGCATATCTAGCTTACATACTCATGCACTTAATAAACATTTGTTGCCAAATAGAAGGTAATACCTAGTCAATTTAATGGAATCTGTTACTGCTGAAGCCTATGGTGTCCGAGTTTCAGTGTGCTTGCCAAAACTAATTTGACATGTTTGCACTTCAAATACCTCAAAGCTTAGCCATTTAAGATTTTAGTTACTCCAAACTAAAGTAAGGTAGATAATGGCAATCAATTTAATATATTTATCTCCGAAAAATGACCAACTCAAAACCACGAGACTATGCAACTTAAGTGTACGTTGGGAACTCGCATGGGGACATGTGGTTAAATAGATTGCAGTACAACTTACACGACAATAGTCTGTGTGTTTTTGGTCCGTATATTTTTTAACGTGCTAGTTTTTTGTTTATTCTGTCATAACAGTTAAGTGTGTGCACTTGATTTCGCTGCCATGCAGTGGTGGTCATAATCCATACAGATTGATTCTCTTTATCAATAATTTATGTAAACTTGTTTGTGGTGTCGGGGGAATTCTAAATTAAAAGTAAAAATTGTTTTGGTTTTGGTTTATATTATGTTGTACATAGTGAACATTGATTAGTGTTTTAATCTAGATAGACCAGACGGGATGGCCCGATGAGTTAGAGCGTCCGTGTCCCGTGCTGGTAGACGGTGGGGTCGTGCGTTCGAACCCTCGTTGAGTCAACCCAATGACTTAAAGATTGATACTTGTCGCTTCCTAGCCTGGCGCTCGGCATTATTAGGATAGTGCAAGGACTGGTTGGCTCAGTGTCAGGATATTCAGGGATGAAAGATTTCCGCGATTTCCCGGATTTCCGCGATTGGTGATATTCACTAATTAACGTTCAGGAAATGTCAGTATATTAGATATATATTATATATGACAGCAGTCCGAATGTCATTCTTATACAACGTTAGATGGTGCTAGATCATAACACCCAAGAAAGAAAGAGTTAGACTAATATAGTCACAACGAGGAGAGTTGAAACCCGACTTCCAGATTTTTTCTGCGATTCTCTGACAATGCTAATTCTATGGTGGGAATTCCGCGTTTTCGCGGAAATTCGCCGTTGGTACCAAAGTCTTCCGCATTTTTTGTTGGAGACCACTTTCATCCCTGATATTGTGAATGAGTGGCCTGAGTTTCCCAGTGGGACAGCACTATAAAGTCACCATGAGTGCGCGTGCCACAAGTCGGTACTCGTCCTGATATGACCTTAGATGTTGCTAGGACGTAAAACAACAAACAAACAATTTAATCTAGATATGCTGGGCAGAGCCCAGAAGGGGCCTGGGAAGTCTTGAAAAGTGTTGAACTTCATTTACCCCAATTCAAGGCCTTGAAAATCCTTGAATTTAACGTATTTTGGGCAATTGGTCTTGAAAAGCCTTGAATTCCATTAAACTGTCCCCACTGATCTAAATTAGTCTGAAACCGTCATTCCGAATGTCGATTTCGGACTAAATCCAAATGAAAAGTCTTGCATTCCCATCAAGAACAGCCTTGAAAAGCCCTGAAATAGCCTTGAATTCCATATCTTCACATGTGTACGGACCCTGATGATGTTAGTGGTTTCTTTGGTTTCCTGTTGCAGCTGGTTCAAGATGAAGGCTGCCATGACTGAGGTGTTTGACGAGCTGCTCAATGTTCTATCCTGCACACAACTTCCGGACATCACGAGGCTGAGACGCCGGCTAGAGACGGACTTTCGGCGTTACCATATGGACGTTTACAATCAAGCCGCCAGGGAGTTCACGGCCAGGCTCTCCTCCTGAGAGCCTCCGTGCACACAGAACCTAGTCTTAAAGCATGTGCAGGGTCAATACGGGACCTGGAAAGTCTTGAACGGTCTTGAACTCCATTTGCGCCATTTCAAGGCATTGGAAAACCTTGAATTTAACCTATTTTGGGTAATTAGTCTTGAAATGCCTTCAATTCCATTAATCTGTCCCCACTGATCTAAATTAGTCTGAAACCGCCATTCTGAATGGCGATTTCGGACTAAATCCAAATGAAAATAGTCTTGAATTCCTATTAAAAAAGAGCCTTGAAATAGCCTTAAATTCCATATTTTCAGATGTGTGGACCCTGCATGTGCTGAAAGGAGTGCTGTTTGTTTGGGGAGGTTTCCTGCGTTATGGTTTGTGTAGCTCTAGAGAAGGAATAAATCCTGCAAGAACCTGGTCGGTTTATCTATTCCACCGATTTCCGCATTTCTTGTCGGATACCACTTTCATCCCTGAACTGTGTAAAATACCGAAGATCATCCTGAAATTGCATACTTGAAGGTATTCTGTGAGAGGTTCTCAGCTTCTGTGCGAACCCTTTGTCTGTCTGCTTGTTTGGTGTCTTCGATAGCGCTAAGTGCCAAAGTAGATGTGCCCTGCAGGACAGCCGCGTGTCCGGGGACAGCTGTGGAATATGCGCCGGCCGGGGTGATTGGTGACAAGGGAAACCGGAAGTGACTTTGGTCTGCAACCAAGTCCACGTGAGGCTTTTGTCCACAATTTAAAAAAAAAAAAATTTAGTCAAATATGAGAGAAATAGACTGTTTTTATTCCGATTGAAACTCGTTAAGCACTTTTAGAATGGCTAAATCAGGAACTGCATGCTTTTAGCTGTCTGCCATGGACCCAACTTTAAAACCAGGGCTTTGCCATGGACCCAAATGTCTCTTCGGTTTGGTTAATAACCATGGAAACTATATTACCATCTGGAATCCATATTTTTATACTTAGCACCAAATTCTTAATTTTTTTCAACAACAAAAAATTACATAAAATAAAGTAACCATACTGATGCTACGACGGGGGGAGGGGGAAGGGAGCACGTGGTACATTTGTAGATGTCTTTTGCCATCTGTCTTACCTTCATGACTCATTAAAGGTGAAGTACATCCGGTAATGTATGATAGCCTGTGTTGACATTTTTAACCGCACAATTGAGGAAAATATCCGAGGAACCACGAAAATGGGGAATTTAAATGTGAAAACTGACTGGGTACCATAGTTGTCACTTGGTGTTTTGCCGCGGGCCTGTGTGGGATTCAGAATGCCATGCTTATTACTGTCCTGTACTATACTATACTATACTATACTATACTATACTATCAGGTGTCTCGCTACATAGCATAAGGGATGGTGGGCCCGCCGTCTGTTGACAGCGCAAGCTGCCTTCTTCAGTAAGCCCGCCATCCGTTGGCAGCAACCAAGACATACTACTTATAAGTTTCCACCAGCTCTATTGATTCTCGCCATCCCTTTCTTGAATACTGGCGAGACCATTATACTTCTACTATTCTATGCTATGCACATTGTGGATTAAGTGTTAAGCCTTCCAGTTTAAATTATTTTGATAATTTCTAATTATTTCTTTCTGTTAGTTTAACATTCACAATTCATAATCTGAGAAACCCACAATGTAGTCTGCATATAAACGTAGTAGCTAATATTATCGTATATTGAATCATCTCAAACCTATCATGCTTTACCAATTCGTGATATTTCAGGCTATTGCATTATCAAAGCGTTTCAATGGATTTCAGTACATGACGGTATATATTTTTAGGTGTTCACAGGAGTATATGAATGCGACAGTGCTGCCACTAAAAAGAAAGATTTTATACTCTTTTTGTGTGTGTGTGTGTGTGTGTGGCAACAACTGATGCGAGTGGATCCTCTTGAGTATGAACCCTCTATGGTGAATTGAGGGCGATTGTGCTAACGTCGGAGTATTGCTTGTATTAAAGTGGCATAGTCCGATGAAATATCAAATTTTCAAAACCAAACCAATTATCTAGATTTGATTTTACATATCTAATTTAGATACTGATGCACTTATTAAGCATTTGTTTCTGCGTAGAATGCAATACTGAGTCAATTTAGCAAAACCTGTTACTGCAGAAGTCTATGGTGTCAGAGTTTTGGCAAGCTTACCAAAACTAATTTTCCATGTTTGCACTCAAAATATCTCAAAAGTTTACCATTTAAAATAAAAGTAACTTTGAACTAATGTAAAGTAGATACTAGTGATTGATCTAATATATTTATCTCAGAAAAAATTCAGAAATTCAAAACCATCGGAGTATGCAACTTTAATGTTTTCACAAAGATGGACATAATACATGCGTGGATTAGCACAAAGTCCCCAGCCTTGGCTGCTGGTGTGGCTTTTATCGCAACTTTTGTCATGAATAAACTGCGCCGAAGTGTTATTTGAACGGTCTGTGCCTGGCTTCGATTAGGAATATAGGTTACCTCACTTCCATCTATGCGGCTTCAAATGTAATTAGTTTTAGTTTTTTTAATTGTAGATATTTTTCACGAACTTTGTGCATTTACGTGATTTACCCCTACTTACACCCCCCCCCCCCTATACACGTCTACTTTTCAGGTTTTTTATTTATGATTTTATTTGTTACTCTGTCGACCGCTCACAGGGTATGAGAGCAACAATATAATAACAGAATGTAAATCAAATAGCAACTAAAAATGGCAATGTTCAAGAATGTGTTTGACAATTATACATATCATATATATATCAACTAAACAAGGGTTATTTTGTATGGCTACTTCCAACTCGTTCCACTACATGTAAAACAAAAACTATTACTAATAATCCTTATTTAAGTACATATGTGTTTACAAGTGTTAAATAGGAGGGACCTTTTTAAAGTTAAACGTAATTTCACGAAGTAGAAACACCACAGTAATTGATAATAGTACATATATAAGCTTGCACAATTTTCGGAAGCACTTAAAAGTGGTGCTGTGTGCCCATCAAGCATTAATGCGAGTGAATTAGTTGTAGTTACATTAAGCGTGGAAAAGTTTGTCGGAAGTTCCGTGGAAAATAGTTTTTATTGAAATTTGTAATATAATATTTAGTAAACTTGTACCAAGTATTCAGTGTTCGGTATAGGATTAAAAAAAATCTATATATTTTATGCTTCGATTCTGCATAACATTATTCAGATGTGTATCATTGGACCAATATGTGTGCCCATTGTAAGACCAGAGTAACATGGCAGTAACCAATAGTGGTTGATAGGCCGAATGAATGTAGATACCAACCATTACTGTCAAAATGGGTTGGGTTTTTTCTGTCTGTGGATGTGTGAGTATGTGAGTTACAGATTTTTCGTTTTTTTGTGTGTGTTTATGATTAACGGAAAATGGGTCTCAAATCTGAACTGTGACTGCCTATGATATCGAGTTAGTAACGTTGAGAATTTGAATTTGAGACGGTCATGATAACTGGATCACGTATGACTGGGGACAATTGTCCAAATACTCAAGTCGATTCCGGTGTTATATTAAGTGAGTCTTTTTTTCTTTAAACAAAAAGTTTAAATAGGAAGTAGTTGAAATGCTCGCATACAACTTGTATTACTGTGTTATGGGATGTCCATGCTGACATGAATGTATGATAAATAAAACTTATTTGTACAAAGACCATGTGTTTTCAAAACTGTTCATTAAAGTTGCATAGTCCGATGATTTTGAGTTTCTCTCATTTTCTGAGATAAATATATTAGGTTGATCGAATCTACCTTAAATTACTTTGAAGTAACTTATTTTAAATGACTTAACTTTTCAGATATTTGAAGTGTAAATGTGCCAAATTATTTTTGGCAAGCATGCTAAAATTGACAGTTACCATAGGGTTCTGGAGTAAGTAGCAGATTCTATTGATTTGCCCCAGTATTCCCTTCTATGTGGTGACAAATATTTAATAAGTGCATCACCATCAGTATGAAAGTTGAGTGTGTAGAATAAATTCTAGAAAATAGCTTTGGTTTTGAAAATTTAATGTTTTCATCGGACTGCAACTTAGAATTAGAAACTTGAGGTTTTCCATTTTTGATCATTACAATCAGCCTAGCTTATACTCCTTATATTAAATTGTTTTTAAGTGTTCTCGAAAAAACAGGTGAGACCCCATATTTAGGTGTCATTTGTTTTAGTTTTTCAATTAATTCATTTTAAAAGTAATGACCTGGCTCAATATATGAAGGATTCAGGCACAAAAATCGACAAACGCCATCCAGGTCAAAATGGAACCATGACTACTACTTTTGAGCTGAAGCTGCTCTCATTCCGATTGTCAAATCCATTTGCTGACGCATACCCTATATGAAATTGATAGACTGAAAAATGCAACACTAAATTCTATTTTCCAGAAAACTAAATGGATTTGTCCGTTTTTACGCCTGAACCATTGTCCTTATAATCTCAATTG